>CANNZV010001648.1:199215-255529 GCA_947561585.1 Caprella mutica
ATTCTGCAGACTGGTCTAAGCCAATCAATTGGCTTTAACTGACATACTCTTATATATGGAACTATTGAGCCTTTGAAATTAGTTTCCTGAATTATCTGGCAACAATTTTCTAATTAATTCTTGTGTGTACATGCCAGTCTGTTACTTACTATTAATTTTCTGTGGATAAATGGGTAAAATGCCAGTCTGCAGAATACCCAGATTGTATTTGGTGGTAAATTCCCACTTCCCAGTCTGCAGAAACTGGTGAAGTGTTTATAGAGATTACTTATTCTCTTTGTAGTAAAATTAATGTAAATATAGGAATTAATTCAGAAGTGTTCGAAGCAAAATTAATGTAACTATAGGAATTAATTCAAAATTGTTCTGAGAGAATATCCCAAATATCTCCCATATCCTGCAGACTGGGAAAATTCCAATGATATCTCGGGAGATATTTAATTTCTCAAATAAAAAAATTCCTGCAATGTTGGAGGATATTTAGCTATTAATTCTTATATTACCATTAATTTTTGGAGGAGAAACTGGAAAAAGGCTGGGGGAGTGGACAAATTGATGAAAAATGTTGGCAGCTAACTATTTCTCAGATTTTTGAAAAAGTCAGAGGAGTTCAGTGCACCAAATACAAACTGGCAGAATCCAGAATACAGAACATTTTTCTAAGACTCTTTGCAGGAGTTTTTGATTGAATTTTTAGAAATTGGAGATCTCTGCCGGCCATGTTTTAAAGTGTGGACAAAGTCGCTAGTATATTGGCGACTTTTGAGGGGTTTAATTAGTTGATAAACATGTAAATACTAGATAAGGAGTAAATCACTCTCAAAATAGTCTCAAGAGATGCACATGCATCAGGCATAAAGCCTAAAAGATCATTAAAGATGTTTCCAAGTGTAAAATCTTTACTAGCAAATTGCTCCTTTAAAGTACCTTAAATGTGGCGACCTGGATCTATTTTCTCACTAAACTGGCGACTTTCCTGCCACAATTTGAAACATGGTCTGCGGAAGATCTTTCCTATGTTATTAGGTATTAATTTAGCTGCGGGAGATTTTGAATTAGTTCCTATGTTACCATTAATTTAGCTGCGGGAGATTCTGAATCCTCTACTGTCACTGAGAGTCAGAGAGTACCTAACTGTCTCTCAAATTAAAATCTCTGCGGGAGAAGAGACACATTCTGCAGACTGGGGCTTAGATTTGAAATGCTCAAATCTCAGATACCTATGTCTAATTGGCTTTAAATTTTTAATTAATTCCTATGTTCCCATGTTAATTTTGGATTGAAATCTTCAAAAAATCATAAAAATGAGCCAAATAGACTTGGCAAAGATTTTTTATGAAATTTTGGCTCAAAATTTGGCTTACAATTTTGAATTTTCCAGCCTCTGAAACAGAAACTGAGAAACATGGCAATAGTTGCCGGGTAAACTTTAGAACTTCGTTCATCTTTTGCAGAGAGACTAGGTGACTCATACCACACTTTGAAACCTGGAATTAGCCGATTTCGATTAGGTAGGTTACCGTAGTCCGTAGGTACCTACTTTAACTTAGTCACTACTAAAATTAATTTCTTTCTTGTCAATTAATTACTAACCCAGAGTGGAATAATAACCAAGTAATAAAGCATGTCCAAACTCGCCATTTTAATGGCGAGTTTGTGACAGCTTTTTTGAGCCCTTCAAATGCAAATGGCGAGTTTCATCTATTTTTCTCCTATGCTACAATGTTATTTTGGAGAGAATTTATGAAAATTTGTCCATTTTGGAGAGAATTTGTTGAATTTTGGAGAGAGCTGGAGAGACAAATGGTGAGTTTATGAGACATACTATTTTACTTGGAATAATAACTCATTTCAGATTGACTAGTAACTCTGTTAGGAATTTAGAATGAACAAAAATTACTCATTTTAACTCTAAAAAATGCAGAAATCAGTGAATTATTTTATAAATTTCAAAATTTCAACTCCGCAGAGGAAACTATTGTAAAATAAGTCATTTAAGCTTCACAATTGGGCTTGTTGTGATGATAAACATCACTGTGACTGATGGGAATTCATGAAGTTAGGAGTAACTCTGTTGGAATTTATGTTTTCCAGTCTGGTTACTAACTAACTAGGTACTCATAAACTAACTAGGCTGGTCTAGGCATAGGTTGAATTATATTTCCATCATTTTATTTTAAATATTTCGTATTGTTATTCATAGGAACTATTTAAACTAGGGTCAAGCAGGTAAATTGCGGCCCATTAACTAACTGCGGCCTCTGACAACAGAAACGTCATAGCTTCAAAACACAGGTTAAAAACATAAAGTAATAAATTATAGCATGCACTGCGCTTAATATGATAGCTATGCAACATTTTAATGTAACTTCGGTTCAGAATGTTTTAGAGACTGTCTTGAGAGGGCCGCAATTAAAAATTAAAGGGCCGCAACTTACCTGCGTGATCCCCAGTATGTATTTGGTGCAAAAAATCCCACTGACTTTTTCAAAAAGCTGAAAAATTCACCATAAATTTCCAGTTATTTGGTTGATCCACAAACATTTTCCCAATTTATCCACAGAAAATTAATGGTAACACAAGAATAAATAGCTAAAAATCCACCGACTTTGCCAGAATATTATTTTCGAAGGGAAAAAATTCCACCGACATGTCGGTGGAATTTACCACGAAATACAGACTGGCGTGACCCTAGGCTAGAGTTAAGCAGTTAGGTACCTACCTACCTAACTACCTAGCATTGGTATCAGTATGATAGTATCATATTCGCAGAGTAGGCCGTAGGGCCATTCGCAATGGTTTTTTATTTTTTTTTGTATGACTTATCGTCAGGAGTAAAGCTATGTATATTAGCACTCCAGGTTCAGGCTCTTATTAGGTAGGGGCACTAACTAAAATGCCAAGTAAAATAGTAGGTATGTCTCATAAACTCACCATTTCTCTCTCCAGCTCTCTCCAAAATTCAACAAATTCTCTCCAAAATGATCAAATTTTCATAAATTCTCTCCAAAATAACATTGTAGCATAGGAGAAAAATAGATAAAACTCGCCATTTGCATTTGAAGGGCTCAAAATAACTGTCACAAACTCGCCATTAAAATGGCGAGTTTGGACATGCTTTATTACTTGGCTAAAATGCGGAAATAAAACGTGAGCGTGCCACTTATTATCGCACAAAGGTACTGCAGAGAATTGTCGCTACGAGCCTACGACAGCGCACCGAGACTCTGTCAGCTACAAATCATGGTGAATAAATCAATGGGCTTAATCGTTATGTCTGTAAATTCTCATTTATATTCATAGTAATATAATACAATAGTATAGCGAGTTTCATTAGGAATAGTAGAGTATTTTAGAAGTATTCGTGATATTTATGTTGAAATTTTAATTTAAATGTGAAATTCACTCTCTTATAGATAAGTATCGGCAACAAAACGGTTCATAGAAAACTACTGCTACCGTAGAAAATTCATCCATCTTTCGAGGGAAAACTAATCTAAAATGTTTAGTACATTATTTCTGTAAGTGTGCTTACCACGTCTAGCCTATTTACATCACTGAACTGATATAAATACTCTTAAGTACTGTATTACACCAAATATGTAGCTGTGAGAGTCAAAGTGACGTGACAGCTACAAAATCCATAAGTATCTAAAAGCTGAGCGGCGCACCACATTACGGCGCACTACAATACGGCGCACCACTGTACTTTCTATCAATGACCTCAATGTGAAAAACTGTTATGTAGTGTGTTGTATCCGCTAGTTTGTTGTTCTGCACACTTCATGATTGATTAATGACCTGGCAGGGGGGTTCGGGGGGCGGCACGCCCCCCGATACATCTACCTAACGGCTAACTGATAAGTTTTTATTTACACCTCAGACTGAAAGTTACAATATCAAGAATACTTCTAAAATACTCTACTATTCCTGAATCCTGATGAAACTCGCTAAACTATTGTATTATATTACTATGAATATATATGAGAATTTACAGACATAACGAATAAGCCCATTGATTTATTCACCATGATTTGTAGCTGACAGAGTCTCGGTGCGCTGTCGTAGCGACAATTCTCTGCAGTACCATCCTCTATTATCGACTAAAAACACGGAAAATGGAATTTCTTGGCATGCACGGTCACGCAACTATCTAAATTGCGGAAAAAAGAAATATGCGTGCGCGGTTACGCAACTCTCTAAAACACGGAAAAATGGATTTTTTTGGCGTGTACGCTCACGCAACTGTCTAAATTGCGGAAAAAAGAAATTTGCGTGCACACTCACGCAACAGTCTAAATCGCGATTTTTTTTAAAAATGGCGTGCACGGTGACGCAACTGTTTAAAATTCGAAAAAAAGGAATTTGCGTGCACGCTCACGCAACTGACTAAAACGCGAAAATATAAATTGGCGTCACGATATCAATTGTTTAGTTTACTATTGGATGGAATTATGTGTTGGCGTGATAGAAACCCAGCAAACATAGTCGTGTCAAATATATTTCTAAATGATACCACGTGCTCTACACTTTCGATGTAGAAAAAAAGAAACACATCGATCCCTCTGCATCGTTCAGATACATTTTTAGATTAGCGATGCAACACTCAAATAGATATAAAAGAGATATAAACGAAATCATTTTAATAATGGAAAAGACACCAAATGCAATATAAAAACATACTTAAATTGAAGATATTTGGAAACTGTTTCGATGGATTGTTGATACCATTATACTGTATCAAAACTCTTTCTAAATGATGCAGAGAAACGAAAGCGTTTTAGTAACAAAATGGACAGCAAATTCGATGTCAAATATATATCTATATTGAAGATATAGTTTCCGAATAAAGTTAAAATATCGAACTGTACATTAATTACCTACATCTACTTTGTTACATAGAGTGCAATTTACGTTTGGGGGCATATCAATTTTATTAAAGGTCCCCTCCACGCAAATTTTTTTATTGCTTAAATCAACGAGGCTAATGTTTCTTATCATTTTACTGCAAACCTCATAAAATTTGATGGCATATTTTTAATTTTATATGCTTTTAAAGATTTTTATAATTCAAACTCTTCAAAACCTACTTTACTTCCGACTTTCTAATATTCAGTCTGAAGAAAAATAATGTACACAATTTTGTTTTGATTGTCAACTAGATATTTGGTTTAATAAATCTATTAATTATTCGTTTGAAGGGATAAATTTAGATAAACTTATTATAGAAACGTTTATATACATTTAGAAACAATTGATATCTTAAAAGAAGGCCAAAAACGTATTGTTTGTTTTAAAATCTAAATTTAAAATCAAAACAAAGAGTGTACAATCTTTTTTCTCAGCGTCAGGTTGGAGATTTGCTCGATTGTTGCTCACAGTGTATCAGAAAACTTTAAAAGCAAATAATGAAATACTACATACTGAACCGAATTGTATGCGGTTTGTGGAATAATGATCGTAGACCTAAGTTCTATTATATTATGTAATAAACTCATTTTTTTCCCTGAAAATTTTGGTCAGTGGTCAGGGGATCAACCTGTGCCCAATTAGGTAGTGACCTTTCTAACTTCATGAAAGGACAAGGATAGGAGAGCTAATTAAAGGACTGTCCTTTTAAATGAAGGACGGTTGGCTGCACAATACGTACCGAATTTGGACAAATATGTATTATTATGTATAATGTATTTAGGATTAGGCCTATTTTACGATTATCCATATTATAGGTTCAGCTGTGCAACTTTGCAAGAATCTTAAATCTCACTTATCTCAGTCACTCTCAGTCAAACCCTAAAAGGTTAATGGGTCTGCGTATCATTTTGCTGCTGTAAACTTTAGTTAATAGCGTGAGTTTTTAGTTATCGGAATGTTCTATATTTAGGATCATTTAAAAAATATAGGTAATTTACCTTCACAATTTTTATTCGTACTTATCGTTACTATTCCAGTGACGGCCGGACGCCATCACCCCGATTCAAGAGGTCTCCATGGTTTATAAACACTTAATTATCGTAACCAGTTACTTAATAACTTGAAACCAGTTACTGATTTACTGCAGTCTGGAGACTAGAGAATATGAAAATATTTGGAATATTCTTGATTTTTTGCAAATGATATCTATGTACAATTTTGAATCAATTGAAGTAATTCCTAGGTATATTACATTAATAAGAGATCTCTACAAACACTTTATCAATTAAAATAGTGTGGTTCATAAATCTTCCAAAAAATCTACAATTTGAATGCTCAAATTTGAAATTTACAATTACAAACTCACCAATATATTGGCGAGTTATGACATACTTTATTACCTGCCACTTTACCAGTTTCAACAGACTGGAAAAGTGGAAATATAAAATATTAGACATATATTATATTTAGGAAATTAGACCTAAGTTTATCAAGTTTCAATAATATTAATTTCTGAAAAAATATTAATCCCCAGTTAGACATTAACTATTGTATAAGGTATGCTACCTATACCTAATGCTATTAGAATATATATTTATTATTTTAAATAATTTTTTTTGGAGAGCAATACAATCAATCTCCTGTCTTCTTGACTTAAACTGTACAGTATGAACTGCAATGACTGATATCTAAGGAACTATCGTAGCTACTGCTACATGCACATCGGACAATAATATAGGCTATTAATTTTTTGTATTATTAACACATAATCCAGTTTGTATTTGGTGCACTGAACTCCTCTGACTTTTTCAAAAATTTGAGAAATAGCTGCCAACATTTTTCATCAATTTGTCTAGTCAGACTAGTCCTCCAACATTTTTCCA
Organism: Caprella mutica; assembly: GCA_947561585.1. Classification (NCBI taxonomy): domain Eukaryota; kingdom Metazoa; phylum Arthropoda; class Malacostraca; order Amphipoda; family Caprellidae; genus Caprella; species Caprella mutica. The sequence continues at coordinate 206,010 of CANNZV010001648.1, forward strand.
GTTTCTCCTCCAAAAATTAATGGTAATATAGGAATTAATAGTAAAATATCCTCCGACATTGCAGGTATTTTTTTATTAGTGAAATTGAATATCTCCCGAAATATCATTGGAATTTACTACCAAATACAATCTGGCATATAATCACATTAGCTTAAGAACTGTGCTGAACACACTTCAATTGTTCATTCTTATTTTGAATTTCAGATAAATCTCTGTCTACCTGCTGATTATTCAGCTAATTTATTAGCTTAAAATGTTCTCCAAAAAATCTGATGACAAGAAGAAGAGGGGAAAAACTGGTCAGCGAGATAACTCGAGACTTGCTCAGGTACAGTCTCCATATTTCTGTCATTTTTTGTAACTTTTGATAGGTGGCTAATGAGTGAAGGTATGCAGGGTAAGATCTGAGTTATTGGACAGCTACATATTTACAATCATTTAAGAAGTAGCTATAAAACTATTGTAATTTAACATATACTTTAGCTAATAATAATTATCATATAATTTTTTCTCATGATCAGAAATGTGAAACAGTAAAATAACTTGGTACTTACCCTAATTACCTGATAATTGCTACATAATATTTTCAACTAGTATTTATTATCAAACAGTTTGTCCTATCCATTTAATTAGCTATCACTTTATTACTTCTCCTAATTATTTGATATTAAATTTAGTCTTGTTTGTATATTTGCGAAGTAATTTTCCTAATTTACTTTGACAGTTTGGTTTACTTGATGTTGAGGGCATGAACATAGAAGAAGAAACAGCTGATCCCAGTGATGATGCCTTGGAAGCTGAACTACTTGCATTGATGCAAGATGGACCCAAACCCTCATCAGCAAGACCACAAAGAAAAGGTAGAAAGTAGACACTTGAAAATCTTTTATGTTTATATTAAGAAGTCAAATTTAACTATTAATCACTAATCACAATTCAAACAGACTTCCAATTACCCTAAATTTTTGAAAACTCTAAATGGTTCTTCAAGAATGTTAGTAAGTTTCTCTTCTTTCAGCCAAATTTGACTGATTTTATTCTCTTATCAGTTTTTATTCATTTCAATTAGTTTGGTATTCAATTTAAGGTATTTTATCTTAATTATTTTCCTCTTAAGGAATAAGTAGCTGTAGCTAATAACTAATAATAAATGTTAGCTATACAGACTAGCCTGTTTCTTATTAGCTATAAAGACTATCCTTTACCTATAAGCTTCTTCTAGCTATTCATCTCTTAGCTAGCTATTTATAATCTCTTAGTTTAATGTTTCCTTGCTCTCATTTCTTGTAGCTCTATTTTGTTATTTAGTCAATGTTTACCATTACTAACTATTTATATTCCTCACAGCTGCTGAGAAGGCAGCTCCAGTTGTCAATCTGGACCAGATGGTTGCAGAGTGTATGGCAGACAATGATGATGTTGACATTACTTCTGATGATGAAAATGATCCAGCTCTCATGGTGAATGTCTATTAACTTCTTAATACTTTCTCTTGATGCTAATGATTTTTAACAATATGTTACAAAATATTGATACTTAAGTTGTTAAAACATTAGCTAGCAAACTATTACGTAAACTAGCTAAATCTATTTCATGAAATAACATAATCTATTCAATTTATTCTTTATATGTACTTTTATAACTTATTATTCTCAATTTGAATAGCAGTCTATTTAAATTATCAGAACCGTTACTATTTGACTTGTATGTTGTGGTGAATGGAAGAGAAGGGGTTGGTGTCCCTTTGACCCTAAACTGTTGTAATTTGGAATAGCAATGTAGCTATTTTCTGTTTGTTTTCATTTTTACCATGTTTATCATTTTTGCTAGCTACTTGCAGTTTTAGAGGATAGCGCTAGGGTTATGCTCTTCAACTACGAGGTCTTAGATTTTGTGTTAGGTAGACTCATAGGCTTCATTTACTATCACCTCTTCATTTTCTGTGAGTGCAGTCACCGGTGCTTGTTTACCTTTCAGTCACATTCCTTTGTAAGTGACTGCATTCACAGAGTAGCTTTTCTGCATCCATGAGCATTGTCACAGACTGGTGGTAGGTGACTTTGTTCATGAATCCACTTTCCTTTCTGACTGCTTCATCAAGTCCCTTGTATTTACTTTCCTTTTGATTCCAGTGATATGGCTTTTAGTTCTGAACCCCTACTAAAATATATTGCATTAATTGAGGTCTTTATTCATTCTTGTCTCATTTTCCAGGAGGAGCTAATGGGATTGAGTGAAGACTATGGTCCACCTCCAGTTCCCCCCAAATCAACCCCTGCTCCCCCAGTCAATGCTCCCATCATTCAGAATCCTGCTCCCATTCAAGCAGGTCACTCTGTACTGAAGACTCTAGAAGAGAGGATTGCTAACTACGAGAGAGCTGAGGCGCAGGCTACCATAGATAATGAGACTTCCAGACTGAGGAGGTGTGTTACGTTACTCTAATTTTCTTAGCTGGAGTAATTTACAAAATATCAAATTTCATCTTTGGTCATAAAAGAAAAAACGACTTTATGTAATTATTATTTATTTTATATTTTAATTGGTATCCATGATACCTGCAGGTAGCTATCATGGATTCCAATAAAAATTAAGTAATAATTTTAATATATAGCTATCTGCTATCATAGGTAGTAGTTTTTTTATAGCTATGACCCAAGATGTGAAACCAACTGATAATTCGTAACTTACACTTCATTTTTCTCCACTTGACAATGCTTAAATGCTGCTGAAATTATTCCAAATAACCCTGACAATTGCTTCATAGACATGAAAATGATAGGAAATTTGATTTCATGTGTTATTTTCTTTTTACACTCAGGATTGCCAGAGGCCTCAAAACTCTACGTCAAATGAAGAAGTCTTTGCTTGCCGGCAAAGCAATAGACGAGTCTGACATTCCACCTGAAGTGCTAATCAAATCCACCACCTCCTCTCCCCCAGTACTTCAGTCTCCTGACAGTGGTGTTAACGTGTCCCCCACAGATAGCACTGGTGAGCAGCTGACGGGTCTGTCAGGTCCTCCTCCAGGTGCTACCAGAGTTCTACCTCCTGGTCCTGTCCCTCAAAGTCACACTAGACTCCCTGAAGAACCTAAGGAACAATCTGAAGATGCTTCGTCAGATCAAACTAGAGTCCAATCAGCCAATTCCTTGCCTCAAGGCATTGCATTTCCGCAACCTGTAAGTGATTGCTGTTGAATTTAATTAAGTATTCTTAATTTAGAAGATGAGAAACCTCCTTAGAAGCTTCTTTAATAAAATTTTATTTAAAAGATTTAATGTTGCTTTCAGGAAACAAGCCATTGAAAGCTATAGCTACAGCTTAGTATGTAGCTATATGAAGCAACAATCTCCAATAACAATTACCAAGCTCAGATGCACAATGTTACTTCGAAGCAACAATGACAAATATTTATTTATTTAACAATTTAGCTACATATCATTTAATAACTTTTTTGGTCATATTTTATCAAAAAATGTATGCCATAATGGGTTAGCTAATATAGTTACCTTAACACTGAAATTTACTCTCGTTCTTTACTCTAATTATTATCTAGCTACTATCTGTAATTATTATTCAATTCTCAGAGCACCGACTACTCTAAGGAAGCTTCTCATTTGACGAGTCTTCAATCGCAATATAAAAAGGCTGCTCTTGCTGCCAAGCATGCTGGCAATGCTGACCAAGCAAAGAGTCACCTGATAGTGGCCAAGCAGCTCCAACTGCTGATAGATGCTGTCAATAGTGGCCAACCTGTTGATATGGAGTCCCTTCCGCCACCTCCTGGAAAAGGTAAAAATGACATACATGTGATTTTAATACAATGATGCAACTTTACTGAAAGAAAGAATAATACTGACTAGGATTGTAAATCAAGCCCATATTTAAATTCATTCTGAAACAGGACTTTCCCTATGTAGCTATACTCAATTCGCAGTCTTGACAGACTGAAATGACCAAAATTACAGGTTTACATTATTGCTTCTGTGTCACTTGTCCAATGACAGCGAGAGGAGCTGAGTAGCTCTATTTATACCTATTATCTTAATGAATACATCAGTGGTATGATTGATGTAGCTAAACATTGTCTCAGTTTATTTTGTGTTTATGATACTGACTGTGGTATGTATTGGTACCACCTTGTCTATCAGTAATACACATAGTGGTACAAATAAGTACCACTACGTAGCATACGTGTAAAGTATTTTTTACCTTTAATATTTAGTATATTTTTTAACTTTAGTAATGTTTGAAGTAGCTTCAATATTACAGCAGTCTGTTGTTCTTCCTCAGGCCCAGTTGCTCCTGTCCAGCCTGAGAGTTCTGTGGTAGTCAATGAGGTGCCTGAGAGTCCTGACTTGCCTCCTGTAGCTACAGAGACTATCACTAGCGCTTTGGAAGAGAGGCTGGGGGTGTATACCAAACAGCTGGAGAAAGCAAAGGTAAGGCTGAGGGTGTATACCAAGCAAAGGTAAGGCTGAGGGTGTATACCAAGCAAAGGTAAGGCTGAGGGTGTATACCAAGCAAAGGTAAGGCTGGGGGTGTATACCAAGCAAAGGTAAGGCTGGGGGTGTATACCAAGCAAAGGTAAGGCTGAGGGTTTATACCAAGCAAAGGTAAGGCTGGGGGTGTATACCAAGCAAAGGTAAGGCTGGGGGTGTATACCAAGCAAAGGTAAGGCTGGGGGTGTATACCAAGCAAAGGTAAGGCTGGGGGTGTATACCAAGCAAAGGTAAGGCTGGGGGTGTATACCAAGCAAAGGTAAGGCTGGGGGTGTATACCAAGCAAAGGTAAGGCTGAGGGTGTATACCAAGCAAAGGTAAGGCTGAGGGTGTATACCAAGCAAAGGTAAGGCTGAGGGTGTATACCAAGCAAAGGTAAGGCTGAGGGTGTATACCAAGCAAAGGTAAGGCTGGGGGTGTATACCAAGCAAAGGTAAGGCTGGGGGTGTATACCAAGCAAAGGTAAGGCTGGGGGTGTATACCAAGCAAAGGTAAGGCTGAGGGTGTATACCAAGCAAAGGTAAGGCTGGGGGTGTATTTCAAGCAAAGGTAAGGCTGGGGGTGTATACCAAGCAAAGGTAAGGCTGGGGGTGTATACCAAGCAAAGGTAAGGCTGGGGGTGTATACCAAGCAAAGGTAAGGCTGGGGGTGTATACCAATCAAAGGTAAGGCTGAGGGTGTATACCAAGCAAAGGTAAGGCTGGGGGTGTATACCAAGCAAAGGTAAGGCTGGGGGTGTATACCAAGCAAAGGTAAGGCTGGGGGTGTATACCAAGCAAAGGTAAGGCTGGGGGTGTATACCAAGCAAAGGTAAGGCTGGGGGTGTATACCAAGCAAAGGTAAGGCTGAGGGTGTATACCAAGCAAAGGTAAGGCTGGGGGTGTATACCAAGCAAAGGTAAGGCTGGGGGTGTATACCAAGCAAAGGTAAGGCTGGGGGTGTAGCTATACCAAGCAAAGGTAAGGCTGGGGGTGTATACCAAGCAAAGGTAAGGCTGGGGGTGTATACCAAGCAAAGGTAAGGCTGGGGGTGTATACCAAGCAAAGGTAAGGCTGGGGGTGTATACCAAGCAAAGGTAAGGCTGGGGGTGTATACCAAGCAAAGGTAAGGCTGAGGGTGTATACCAAGCTAAGGTAAGGCTGGGGGTGTATACCAAGCAAAGGTAAGGCTGGGGGTGTATACCAAGCAAAGGTAAGGCTGGGGTGTATACCAAGCAATTGGGGAAAGGCAAGGTAAGTTAGTCTCAGGATATTCCAAAGAAATTATTAACTGTTCTCAATAGCTATAGATGGAAAATCTGAAAGTTGAATTTAAACAATAGCTACCTACCTGAGGTGTCATTTTTTAAATTTTAATAAACGTCTAAAACTGTTTTCCCCATCCTATTAGCTAGTTACCAATTTTGTAAATAAAAGGCAAAATATATCAAATACAAACTAAATAGCTAATAGAAAAGTTATGTAATGTTAGTGGCAGGAAGATGTTTAAAAGAATTCAACTGTTTTCTTTTAATAGCAGCCGCTATTTCTAGCCAATTGCATTCTACTGTAGAAACTAATAGGGTCTTTGAATTCATTAAACTTTTCATTCATTAATCAGTGTTGTTGACCCTTACTATGTTTTATGTGATAATAATTTCACTGAAATTTTCCTCAGTCCGAAGGCAATGCCCGCAAGGAGCGCATGAACCAACGCATAGTCAAGCAGTACCAGGATGCTATCAAGAGGAGAAAACTAGGCAAACCCTGTGACCTGACTGAACTACCAGTACCACCTGGTGAGAAAAACTAGAACTAGGATGAGTACGAGTTATTGAACTGTTCCACATTTTCGATCGTGCAAGATAAATATATATCCTAATTTAACATCTAAACTGGTTATTTTAATTAGTAGCTATCACTGATGGCTGTGGGTATCATGGATACCAAACTAACTGCCTATTTTAAATTGCAGCTACTTTTCCTTTATATCTAAGTTAAATATTTCTATATTATTTCTTATGATTGTAAACATAGAACAGTTCGATAACTTGGAACTGACCCTAGTTAGGTTCTTACTACTAATGACATAATAACGTAATAATGTGAAATCTGTAACATTTTTCGACAGTTTATTGGTTTATTGTGAACTCGTGGGAAAATTTACCTTCAAAGGCAAATTTTATTGATATGATGTTTAAATTTTTAAGATTTATCTTCAAATGTAAATTTTTAAATATATAGCTAGCTATTCATATTTAATGACAATTTTTTAACTATTTATTTTTGAAGGTAAATTGTGAAGATTTACCTTTATTTCTATATTTATCCTTTATGCCCTAAGAGGATATAGCTATTAATCATTTGAAGATATCTCCTTAAAGGCTTCTTCACACATGTCAGTGATCCGTCCGGCATGTCTCGGGTCCGTCTCCTATCTGTGATTCGGTGTCAGTGAAAAATATATCGTTACTTTAATTTCAACGGACACATTCACACAGTACTGGCTACTCGCAGTGATAAAAAATCACTGAGGGGTGACATGCCGGATGTATCCCTGACTGTGTGAAGAAGCCTTTAGCCAACGAATAAAGCCATTTGTATGCTTACATCTATTAGAACACTTATGTGTACGCTTAGCTACATTATGGCAAGTAGCTACAATTATAATTTTTTCTTTTGTTCAGCCAATATGCTTAGTTTGCCTTTAGCTGTAGAATTTATTTTCACTTTCAAATTAATTTGGGCATAAATTGTTAAAGATTTGAAGAACTAGGCTAATTGCATCAATAGAAACACTCTTTATTTTTCGAGTTGTCACCTCTCATTTTTATTCAAAAGGTTACAACCCCATGCCGTCTGCTGCTCCACAAGCTGCCCCAGCTGCTGCTGCTGCTGCTCCACAAGCGGCTCCCAGAGCACCAGCAGCTGCCCCAGCACCAAGCACTGCAGCAGGTGCCTCTCCCCCCAAGAAACAGCAACCATCCCCTAATACAAAGGCAGTCCCTCAAAATGGTGAGTCTGTTTATCATCACTAGCTTGCAAAGTCTTACATTCCTTTACTAGTTCTACTTTTACTAGCTTCTATTATTTAGTTACTTGTTCATCTGTACCACTTATTATATATTCCTTACTCTTTGCTTGTTCACCTTTACTCTTTAGTGACTTTTTATGTATATAATATGTTTCAGTTTTTGTGTCTATTTAGTGTCATGGCTAAGCTAGGATTATTATATCCTCTCCATCATTATTAGTTGCTATCCACTGATATCAAAGCAGAACAGAAAGAGAAAATAGGTTGATATGGGTAAGTTACCACATTTCGACTATATAAGAAAATAAACTTTTATTTCAATTATTAGCTATATACTTTTTTCGTCGTGGTCCAAACTGTGGAACTGTTCGATCTAGGGACGAGTCTTCCACCGTTACCTGGCCTGTTTTACTCTGATTATTTGAATGAGATTAATAATTTTGTTATGTAAATTAGGATTAGTTATCTATCTATATGAAATTATTGTTACATTATTTTAGATTACAGCTAATGGATCATTTTAATAGATAAATAATAGATGATAATATTTTAAATACTAGTGGTAGCTTTCGGCAAAGTATCAGCACTTTTTTGCCGATACAGAGTACTGATACCATCCCTAGTCAGATCATTCAGAACTTTGTCATCATCATAATTTTTTGGTAAAATGAATTAGCTATCCATCTAGTTAGGTATTTTTTTTTAAAGTTTTCTGTTGTTTTCAGTTCGGTCAGCCCCAAAGTCTCGAGTAGAGAGACAAATGTCTCTCCTACAGACGAGACAGGACCAGTTCAAGATGGCGGCTCTAGAGGCAAAGAAGAAGGGGGAGATAGAGCAGGCGAAGGAGTACCTCAGGAACAGTAAAGGCATCAGTCATCTCATAGAAGCTACTGCATCGGGACTGCCTGTAGACATGAACACTGTGAGAGAGTCTTCTAGTTTGATGATAGAATTGCCTACCTAGCCTAAATTGCCTACCTAGAGAGGCTACCTAGCATAGCCTGCATAGGGCATAAAGAATTTATCTTTCTATTCATAGAGAATTTATTTTTATAGCTATTCATAGAGAATTGTTTTTATTTAGCATTAATTAATGTTGTTTGTTTTGTTGCAGGTGCCCATTCCCCCCCAAGAGACAGCTGCAGGGGGCCCCACCCCCCTAGGGAGGGAGAACTCAGTGGACTTGGCCTTTGAAGTCATCAACTCCGAGGACTGTACTGTCCCCTCAGACAGCACCCCTAGCGACATAGCACTCATATACACTAAACTAGAGGAGGACCTTATACAGCAAATAAAGGTATTAAGCTGCTACTAACTATTTAGTGAATGGAATTGATATAGGGTGAAATTTCATCAGGAACTTTCTACTAGGTAGCTAGCTACTGATTAATTATTTCAGTGAATGAAAATGAACATTGAGGAAATTTTCATCAGATCTATGTATATAATAGTAGCTAAGTAACTAACCTCTCGGAGTAGCTTTTCTGCTACCATGAGCATTGTCACATACTGGTGATTGGTTACTCAGTTCATGGAGTAGCTTTTATTCATCCATGAGCATTGTCATCGACGTTTCTAGGATGATGCCTACCTAAATCCGAATTCAATGTTCGTAACACTACTCCCCATTGTTCGTAGATGTGCGCCACAACTCGCGAGCATTTCAAGGCAGTAGGTGATGTGGCGAGTAGCAACAGGTTCGAGCAACTAATTCTCCACACCAAGAAAGATTTAGATGCCGTGAGGTTAGCCTTCAAGAGGCAGGATAAACCTCCACGATGTCATTACGAGAACAGGTCCTTTGCCATCGTACAGTGAGTTGAAGCAATCTGTAACTACTAATGCTTATATTTACTCATTAGATTGAAACAGTAAACTTGCTATGTTTTTAGTAAAGTTTATTTTTTGTACTGAAGGTAGATGTGTTTATTTTAAGATTTTAATTATCCCATAATCACTAGCTTCAAGGTACTGCTCTCTTTTAATAGTATTTTCATAGCCTATTTTGTACCAATTAAATTTCGTTAGCATTACAATGAACACTAAAAAGTATTTATTCGTTGTAGGTGTAACACAGACCTCAACGACAGTGACTGCCAGGTGATAGTTGTCAGGGGCATCAACTACAACGTTAGCAACCCTAAGGATATCGACACTTACGCCATCGTAGAATTCCCTTATCCTTCTGTGAGTGGTCTCTTCTAGTTCAGTAGATTATAATTCAATATAGCTAGCTATAAGGCTATGTTACGAATTATCGGTCAGTTTCACATATGAAAAAATGATATAATAATTATTATTTTTAATTTAGTGATAGCTACCTGCAGTGTCATGGATTCCAATTAAAATACAAGTTAAATAATAATAATTATATCGTTTGTTCCTATATGACCGCAGATGTGAAACCGACCGATAATTCGTAACTTACCCTAGCTTTTTGTACCGTAAATAAAGAAAAACAGATTCAAGCCGAAGTTCCTAAAGAAGGAATTTTTTGATTACTCTCTTAAATCAGCGATTAACTTTTTCTTCTTTTGTCTAACTGGTGGTTCAGTGTTGCGGTCAGAGTGACTCGTAGATATATTAATATGTTCAGTTAATCAAACCATCACCAGATATAAATATCTTCTTCCTATTTACTTTCCAAAATATCGACTTATTTGTGCTCTTGCCTTCAGGACGCTCCTCCGCAGGACAAGTCTGGAGTAGTGAAGGACTCTAACAATCCTGTATATGAACACAAGAACGTTTTCAGCATCGACAGGAAGACCAGAGCATTAGCCAGGGTCTTCAAAAGACAGAGTGTTAAGATAACCATATGGGCTAAAGGGTGAGACAGATATTTACCTAGTTAGAATGTTGCTAGTCTTCATTTACTATCACCTCTTCATTTTCCTCTTAGATTTTGTGTTAGGTAGACTCGTAGGCTTCATTTACTATCACCTCTTCATTTTCCTATTAGATTTTGTGTTAGGCAGACTCGTAGGCTTCATTTACTATCACCTCTTCATTTTCCTCTTCCAACCGTGAGTGCAGTCACTGATACTGATGCTCGTCCTTGCCTATTTTATCAACTGGTTTAATTTTCTACTTTTTCCGCAGGGGTTGGTTCCACAGACACACCATGCTGGGCTATGTGAAGGTGCCTTTGGTTGCCCTGGAGAACAAGTGCACCATTCACGACAGCTTTGACCTCATGGATGACCGCAAGAAGATGGTGGGGGGCAAACTGGAGGTCAAAGTCAGGGTCAGGAACCCCATCCTCAACAAGCAGGTGGAGCAGATCAATGAGAAGTGGCTGGTGATAGATGGCTTCTGAACTGAGTGTAGCTACTAGGTACTTTTCACAAGAGATTTGAATGTGTTTCGACATAGTAGCTATGACGTGTTTCGACATAGTAGCTATGACGTGTTTCGACATAGTAGCTATGACGTGTTTCGACATAGTAGCTATGACGTGTTTCGACATAGTAGCTATGACGTGTTTCGACATAGTAGCTATGACGTGTTTCGACATAGTAGCTATGACGTGTTTTGACATAGTAGCTATGACGTGTTTCGACATAGTAGCTATGACGTGTTTCGACATAGCTTGCTTAAAATGTTATGACATATTTTAACTTGTTTCGACATAGTATGACGTATTTTGCCTTAAAGTAACGTATTTCCGTATAGTTGCTATGACGTGTATTGACATAGTGTGACATGTTTCGGCATGTTCGAATTGCTAGCTATTCAAAGGATTATTCCGTTAAAGTATATCAGCTATATTAATTTGTTCGAATGCCTTTGGTAACTATGGAAGATATTAAATGTTACCAAGCGTATCAGTTGCAGCTGCTGATATCACTGCCTTATTATGTATATACCATGGCACACTGTATAGTTAGCAACTATGGTAAGATACGAATTATCGGACAGTTGCACATCTTCGCTCACATAGAAAGAAAATATAGAATTTAACATTTTAACTCATTATTTTTCTTAAATAATCGAAATTGTTGAACAGTCCGATAAATGGAAATTTGCCGAGTTTCTTCAGCTTTCCTACAGTCTTGCTATTCATTTCTTTTATCACTAACGTATATTAGCCATTAGGTAGAATAATGTTCATTATTAAATCATTATTAGAAATATACTAGAGTAATATTTTAGAGCTAGCAAGACATGTTTATTAATGTACACTCATTAGCTTTTTATTGCAAAAAATTAAGTGTCTATTTTTAACTAGAGACTTTGATTGTGACGTCACCAGTAGTGTGCCAGATTCACGATAACTCTCATCAAGATTAGCTACACTAAAATAAGCACAAACAATGTGACCAGACAGCTGTGTGTTACTCTGCGAGATGTGCTCACTATAACAGTGTGTGACTGAGAAAATTATTATTTTAGAAAATTTGAATTTATTTTTTGGAAATTATTATTTTCAAAGTTATACTTTTTCAAATAAAAGTTTTAAGTTAATTAAGGTTAAAAGCTTATGCTGTCATTATTTATTATTGCGGCCCTTAACTAAGCATTGTAAGTTTCCCAGTATTTTGTGTTTATATATTTTATTTTATTTACTCAGTAGGTAGCTTAGGAATATTTAATTTAATTCCTGCCATTTACTCATAGTAAGAGTTGAGAATGAAAGGGAGTTCTGATTGCAGGAGGAGAGGAGGAGGTAGTTGACCTTCCTGTTGCAGGAGGAGAAGTTAGTTGACCTTCCTGTTCCAGGAGGCGAAGTTAGTTGATCTTCCTGCTGCAGGAGGACAAGGTAGTTAACCTTCCTGCTGCTGGAGGAGGAGGAGGTAGTTAACCTCCCTGCTGCAGGAGGAGAAGGTAGTTAACCTTCCTGCTGCAGGAGGTAGAATGATTTAGTTTTTTTTGTCTGTGATTTTATTGGCAATAGTTGTCTATATTTTACTAATTAAATATTAGAATAATACTGTATACTAACTATGAGTCTAATTAGTTAATTCCATTGAATTTGAATAGCTTCTTACTCTTCAAATGTTGGGCATCGCTTATTGTGTAAATTAACTCATTTTATGTCTATGCACTGGAATCTAATTTAAAAGCTAATTTAATTTTAATTTAGCTAAAATAACTATGTAAGCTCTACCTGTATTCCAATATATAAATGACTCTGAAATATAATAAATATATATATGTGAAAATATATTTATTATATCCTGAATAGAGATATACTAATAGTTTATAGTACAAACTATAGTTTATAGTACAAACTATAGTTTATAGTACAAACTATAGTTTATAGTACAAACTATAGTTTATAGTACAAACTATAGTTTATAGTACAAACTATAGTTTATAGTACAAACTATAGTTTATAGTACAAACTATAGTTTATAGTACAAACTATAGTTTATAGTACAAACTATAGTTTATAGTACAAACTATAGTTTATAGTACAAACTATAGTTTATAGTACAAACTATAGTTTATAGTACAAACTATAGTTTATAGTACAAACTATAGTTTATAGTACAAACTATAGTTTATAGTACAAACTATAGTTTATAGTACAAACTATAGTTTATAGTACAAACTATAGTTTGTACTATGAACTATAGTTTGTACTATAAACTATAGTTTGTACTATAAACTATAGTTTATAGTACAAACTATAGTTTGTACTATAAACTATAGTTTGTACTATGAACTATAGTTTGTACTATAAACTATAGTTTGTACTATAAACTATAGTTTATAGTACAAACTATAGTTTGTACTATAAACTATAGTTTGTACTATAAACTATAGTTTGTACTATAAACTATAGTTTGTACTATAAACTATAGTTTGTACTATAAACTATAGTTTGTACTATAAACTATAGTTTGTACTATAAACTATAGTTTGTACTATAAACTATAGTTTGTACTATAAACTATAGTTTGTACTATAAACTATAGTTTGTACTATAAACTATAGTTTGTACTATAAACTATAGTTTGTACTATAAACTATAGTTTGTACTATAAACTATAGTTTATAGTACAAACTATAGTTTATAGTACAAACTATAGTTTATAGTACAAACTATAGTTTATAGTACAAACTATAGTTTATAGTACAAACTATAGTTTATAGTACAAACTATACTTTATAGTACAAACTATAGTTTATAGTACAAACTATAGTTTATAGTACAAACTATAGTTTATAGTACAAACTATAGTTTATAGTACAAACTATAGTTTATAGTACAAACTATAGTTTATAGTACAAACTATAGTTTATAGTACAAACTATAGTTTATAGTACAAACTATAGTTTATAGTACAAACTATAGTTTATAGTACAAACTATAGTTTATAGTACAAACTATAGTTTGTACTATGAACTATAGTTTGTACTATAAACTATAGTTTGTACTATAAACTATAGTTTGTACTATAAACTATAGTTTATAGTACAAAAGTTTGTACTATAAACTATAGTTTATTAGTACAAACTATAGTTTATAGTACAAACTATAGTTTATAGTACAAAACTATAGTTTATAGTACAAACTATAGTTTATAGTACAAACTATAGTTTATAGTACAAACTATAGTTTATAGTACAAACTATAGTTTATAGTACAAACTATAGTTTATAGTACAAACTATAGTTTATAAGTACAAACTATAGTTTATAGTACAAACTATAGTTTGTACTATAAACTATAGTTTGTACTATAAACTATAGTTTGTACTATAAACTATAGTTTATAGTACAAACTATAGTTTATAGTACACAAACTATAGTCATTAGTACAAACTATAGTTTATAGTACAAACTATAGTTTGTACTATAAACTATAGTTTATAGTACAAACTATAGTTTATAGTACAAACTATAGTTTATAGTACAAACTATAGTTCATAGTACAAACTATAGTTTTTATACCCTACTGCTTCTGGAGGCTAAAGAAATGGGGTGAATGTCCTCTGGGTCCTGAACTGTTGTAATCTGTGTTATAGAATTAAGAAGTTTTAGGTAGACTTCATTGGCACCTCTTCATTTTCCTCTCCTATCCATGTGGTTCTTGTATCCCTTTTCGTCACATTCTTTGTTGTCTGTATTCACGGAGTAGCTTTTCTGCATCCATGAGCTTGGCACTGATTGATGGTAGGCGAGTTTGTTCATTGAGCCACTTTCCTTTCTGTCTGCTCTTTCAAAGTCCCTTGTATGTAATTTTCTTTTGACGATAGTGATATGATTTTTTTGTTCATAGGCAGACCCCAACTAAATTAATTAACTAAATGTTCATAGAGCCACTTTCATTGCTGTCTGTTACTTTGAAGTCCCTTGTACTTTTTTAACGATATGTTTCTTTGTTTTGACCCTTCAATATTTCTGTCTCTGACAGTACTATTCTGACGTAGTACCTTACTTCTGTCTCTGACAGTACTATTATGACGTAGTACCTTACTTCTGTCTCTGACAGTACTATTCTGACGTAGTACCTTACTTCTGTCTCTGACAGTACTATTTTGACGTAGTACCTTACTTCTGTCTCTGACAGTACTATTTTGACGTAGTACCTTACTTCTGTCTCTGACTGTACTATTCTGACGTAGTACCTTACTTCTGTCTCTGACTGTACTATTCTGACGTAGTACCTTACTTCTGTCTCTGACAGTACTATTTTGACGTAGTACCTTACTTCTGTCTCTGACAGTACTATTCTGACGTAGTACCCTACTTCTGTCTCTGACAGTACTATTTTGACGTAGTACCTTACTTCTGTCTCTGACAGTACTATTCTGACGTAGTACCTTACTTCTGTCTCTGACAGTACTATTCTGACGTAGTACCTTACTTCTGTCTCTGACAGTACTATTTTGACGTAGTACCTTACTTCTGTCTCTGACAGTACTATTCTGACGTAGTACCGTACTTCTGTCAGCGACAGTACTATTCTGACATAGTACCTTACTTCTGTCTCTGACAGTACTATTCTGACGTAGTACCTTACTTCTGTCAGTGAAAGTACTATGCTGACGTAGTACCTTACTTCTGTAAGCGACAGTACTATTCTGACGTAGTACCTTACTTCTGTCAGCGACAGTACTATTCTGACATAGTACCTTACTTCTGTCTCTGACTGTACTATTCTGACATAGTACCTTACTTCTGTCTCTGACAGTACTATTCTGACATAGTACCTTACTTCTGTCTCTGACAGTGCTATGCTGACGTAGTACCTTACTTCTGTCTCTGACAGTACTATTCTGACGTAGTACCTTACTTCTGTCTCTGACAGTACTATTCTGACGTAGTACCCTACTTCTGTCTCTGACAGTACTATTTTGACGTAGTACCTTACTTCTGTCTCTGACAGTACTATTCTGACGTAGTACCTTACTTCTGTCTCTGACAGTACTATTCTGACGTAGTACCTTACTTCTGTCTCTGACAGTACTATTTTGACGTAGTACCTTACTTCTGTCTCTGACAGTACTATTCTGACGTAGTACCTTACTTCTGTCAGCGACAGTACTATTCTGACATAGTACCTTACTTCTGTCTCTGACAGTACTATTTTGACGTAGTACCTTACTTCTGTCTCTGACAGTACTATTCTGACGTAGTACCTTACTTCTGTCTCTGACAGTACTATTCTGACGTAGTACCTTACTTCTGTCTCTGACAGTACTATTTTGACGTAGTACCTTACTTCTGTCTCTGACAGTACTATTCTGACGTAGTACCGTACTTCTGTCAGCGACAGTACTATTCTGACATAGTACCTTACTTCTGTCTCTGACAGTACTATTCTGACGTAGTACCTTACTTCTGTCAGTGAAAGTACTATGCTGACGTAGTACCTTACTTCTGTAAGCGACAGTACTATTCTGACGTAGTACCTTACTTCTGTCAGCGACAGTACTATTCTGACATAGTACCTTACTTCTGTCTCTGACTGTACTATTCTGACGTAGTACCTTACTTCTGTCTCTGACAGTACTATTCTGACTTAGTACCTTACTTCTGTCTCTGACTGTACTATTCTGACGTAGTACCTTACTTCTGTCTCTGACTGTACTATTCTGACGTAGTACCTTACTTCTGTCTCTGACAGTACTATTCTGACTTAGTACCTTACTTCTGTCTCTGACTGTACTATTCTGACGTAGTACTTTACTTCTGTCTCTGACAGTACATTATTATTCAGAAGGTGCCGTCTGGTTCAAGCGAACGAGTAAGCGATCGCAGTGTTATTTTTCACGCACGTTTGCTTTATCGGTATTTTAGGAGTGATAACTTTTGAAATCCACTGTACAAAGTTGTTGTTAGTTAGGTATTCACTGAGCCAACCCCTGCACCTTATTTTTACTCGCTCCTCTTGCATTGTTTTGACAAACTGAGTAACTGCAGGTGCTTTTACTTGCTAGGATGGGAGTGGTAGCGAATGGAAGGATTTTAAAGGGATGAGCTTATTTTATGGGTGATTTCAATTAGACATCGATATAAATGTTTGGTATTTCGATCAGATAATTCACATTTCTGTGTGAGTGTAGCATATCACATTCACATGTTCACATTCCTGTGTGATATTATTTCCCCTGCAAAAAGTGACCAGTGAATTACTTCCAAAGGGGGACTTCAATATTTTCAACAACATAATATTTTCCAATGGACTTCAGCAATGACTGCCAGCGCTCAAAAGACTCGCTTATTTTGCCCTACCAATATAACACAGTGAATCGACCGGCCGAAGCCCCAATGGATTCGCACTATTGCTCATGTAAATTATTATTCATCTTTCAAAGACTCAAAGAAAAGACATTTCTACCGATAGAAAATATTGACTCGTGTATTTTGTTTTTAAAAGTATGAATATAGTTTCTTTATATCTGAATTTAATAATAAATTTTGAAATTTCTAAGAAATTTACTTTATTGTTTTTCATTGGTAATAATTTCCCACTGGTTATCATTTTCCACTAGTTATCATTTTCCCACTGGTTATCATATTTCCACTGGTTATCATTTTCCCACTGGTTATCATTTTCCCAATGGTTATCATTTTCCCAATGGTTATCATTTTCCCACTGGTTATCATTTTCCCAATGGTTATCATTTTCCCACTGGTTATCATTTTCCCAATGGTTATCATTTTCCACTGGTTATCAATTTCCCACTGGTTATCATTTTCCCAATGGTTATCATTTTCCCAATGGTTATCATTTTCCCAATGGTTATCAATTTCCCACTGGTTATCAATTTCCCACTGGTTATCATTATCCCACTGGTTATCATTTTCCCAATGGTTATCATTTTCCCAATGGTTATCATTTCCCACTGGTTATCATTTTCCCACTGGTTATCATTTTCCCAATGGTTATCATTTTCCCACTGGTTATCATTTTCCCACTGGTTATCATTTTCCCACTGGTTATCATTTTCCCAATGGTTATCATTTTCCCAATGGTTATCATTTTCCCACTGGTTATCATTTTCCCACTGGTTATCATATTCCCACTGGTTATCATTTTCCCACTGGTTATCATTTTCCCAATGGTTATCATATTTCCCCTGGTTACCATTTTCTCCACTGGTTATCATTTTCCCATTGATTATCATTTTGCCCACTGGTTATCATTTTCCCACTGGTATTCTTTTTCCCACTGGTTATCATCTTTCCCCAATGGTTATCACGCATCCAATCCTGTCACGTGCCGAAGCCTCTTCGCTGCCGCAGTTTCTAATCAATTCTTCGATATTACTTTAATACATTAACTAATCTACGGATATTTTCTCATAAGTATTTGTTACTATATAAACTCTTATCATTGGGCAATAAAATACCGATACCGCCATTAACTTGTGTGATTGCTAATAAACAATTTATCTTTATTTATTTAGAATTATTGTTTATATGAATAATTAAAGTAACAATTATAATAATATATTTTTATCATAATTTAGATTTAAAATCAGTTTACTTTTATGTTATGTTGCATATTTTCTAAATTTTTCCATTTAAATATATTGGAGAAACAAAAAAATGTCATATAGGTTTGAAATATCCCTTAATTAAAATTGAAGTGAAATATAAACCCTTGAAACTCTACGGTGTTTGGTCTCAATATTTCATTTACTTGAAAGTTTTGCTAGAAAAAATGACATAATATAGCCTATATTAAGATTTCAGACATTTCTGCTCAAAATGAATTAAAAAAATTATTGGAGGTAAGTTCCGAGTTATTGGACAGTTGCACTTTTTCGATCATGTAAGGAAAATTTATTTAATTATTGCTATTTAACTTTATTATATATTTTAGTTGGTATCCAAGATACTTGCAGGTATCATAGATACCAATTAAAATAGAATTTAAATAACTTCATTGCTATTTAATTCAATTATATATTTTAATTGGTTTAAATACTTTAATTTTAAGTATATAATTCAATAATTATATATTTTAATATTATATTTCAGTTTAACCGGTTAAAATAAGAGTTAAATAACAATAATTATTGTTTAATGATTTTTATTTTACGATCGAAAATGTGTCACTGCCCGAAAATTCGTAACTTACCCAACTAGAAAAAATTTCAACTATCAAATTCACTGAAAATTTCTATTTAAAGGGACTACTATTTTTCCCTTTTTTCAACTGAAATAATTTGGCTATCTTATTGAATACATTCCATAAAGCCTCTGTGAGATAACAATCATCAGACCACTGCTCTAGATCCCACCCCACCGTGTCTGCATCCCTACATCAGGGCTACACGTGAACGGAAAATTAGTGCGGCGAACGAAGCAGAAGTCGCGGAAACGAAATCGAACATGCGATGTTGCCGCACGCTCTCTGTCGAAATTAGTTGCGCTAATTAAACCTAACCGGGTAATGATATCAGAAATAAACAATTAGGGTAACTTACGAATTATCGGACAGTTAAACATTTATGATCATATAATGTTTTTAACATTTCAACTAGTTATTATTTTAATTGGTATCAATGCATATAAAAGCGGTATATCAATAATTATTATATTTTTATTATACCGATTTTTTTATATACATGGATACCAATTAAATAATAACGAGTTAAAAGGTAAAAAAAAACATTAACGAAAATGTGGAACTGTCCGATGATTCGAATCTTACCCTACTCCTTTCATTGCCGTCGTTTGTGTACGATTTCTTCCATTAATTAACGTAAATGACTATTGGTGTCATTTAATTACTCACATGTGCATATTTCGAACCATTTCCTTTTCTGCGTATAAAATTAAAGTCAAACTACCAGAATAAGCGGCCAAAAGTATCGATACTTCAAAATTGTACGTTAAAATAATCCTTGCCAAAAAATTCTGACTAAAAACTTTCTAGAGCCTTTTTAGTCACAAGGAAAATTCCTAGAGTTTTTATATTTCAAGTTTAGGGGTCCTTTAAGACTTCTGACGTCACAGGTTGTGATTGAGTTGGATCGATAGGAGAAGAAGAACCCTATTGACAATCCTAATTCTCGGAACAGCGACCAACAGTCCATTGTCACGCGTTCCGACCTTTAGTTCCGACCTACTGAGTCCACTGGCTACTAATTGGTGAAGATAAAGGAAAGTGCTATAGTGTACTTAGCATATTATGTAAACTGGGATTTTACCTAGAAAGAAGAAGTTATGGTGGGGCCATAGAAGATTAATTAGGGTCCCCTATATTCTTCTAAGGCCCACCATAACTTTTTACCAGATTAGTTCTAAGTAAAAACATACTGAAATATTCAGAGTTTAATTCACATGATGAATATTTAATAACTATACTTAATTCAGTCTTGATTGAAATGGAGAAATAATTTGTAGATCAAAGCTGTTAGTTTTAAACTGAGTTATCATAATGTAGGGTACGTTCCAAGTTATCGGACAGTTCCACATTTTCGATCACGTAAGTAGAAGGAAGATATATAATAATTATATAATTCTGATATATCGAAGGTTCTCGAATATTCCATTGGTATAAATATATTCCAAAGACTCTAATACTATAATTTTGTTAATTTAAATGTGATTATTTAATAGACAGGGAATATTGCCACCAAGTCCTGATATTCTATCTACGCTTAAACACCTCGCAGCTCTTCATTTCCCTCCCTCTCTCTCTCTCTCTCTTTGACTCTAACTACAATTTGCATCAGTTAGTTCGGTTTGACGCGGCTTTAACAACAATTTCCATAATCGGGAGCAGCGGCGCCCCCGGGGACTCTCTCGAAACACAGCGTTCTACCACCGTAGTTTGGGGGGGGGGGGGAGACTCAAAGGTATGGAGTGTGAATCATTATTAGCATACATGAGGGGACTGCGATTGGACTATTAGAGGGGGGTGAGGGAAGTGAGAGGAAGAGGGAGGATTGCAGACGGAGAAGAATGGGGAGAGAGAAAGGAGAGGTGAGGGAAGAATGGAGAAGGAGAGAGAAAGGAGAGGTGAGGGGAAGAATGGAGAAGGAGAGAGAAAGGAGAGGTGAGGGGAAGAATGGAGAAGGAGAGAGAAAGGAGAGGTGAGGGGAAGAATGGAGAAGGAGAGAGAAAGGAGAGGTGAGGGGAAGAATGGAGAAGGAGAGAGAAAGGAGAGGTGAGGTGAAGAATGGAGAAGGAGAGAGAAAGGAGAGGTGAGGTGAAGAATGGAGAAGGAGAGAGAAAGGAGAGGTGAGGTGAAGAATGGAGAAGGAGAGAGAAAGGAGAGGTGAGGTGAAGAATGGAGAAGGAGAGAGAAAGGAGAGGTGAGGTGAAGAATGGAGAAGGAGAGAGAAAGGAGAGGTGAGGTGAAGAATGGAGAAGGAGAGAGAAAGGAGAGGTGAGGTGAAGAATGGAGAAGGAGAGAGAAAGGAGAGGTGAGGTGAAGAATGGAGAAGGAGAGAGAAAGGAGAGGTGAGGGGAAGAATGGAGAAGGAGAGAGAAAGGAGAGGTGAGGGGAAGAATGGAGAAGGAGAGAGAAAGGAGAGTTGAGGTGAAGAATGGAGAAGGAGAGAGAAAGGAGAGGTGAGGTGAAGAATGGAGAAGGATAGAGGAATTGACGGAGTGAGGGTGAGATTATAATTCAGTCAATTTTTTCCCAATTCAATAATCAATTCTTCCAAAAAGTTTACCTTAGCAAAGTTATAGCTAATGAGATTTATAATGACACGTAGCAATGTATTTGATGCATCCTTAGAGAGCATCCTTACAGGGCATCCTTACAGAGCATCCTTACAGGGCATCCTTTCATCCTATTGTTTACTTACCACCCAACACAAGGCAGTGACGGCTCTTTTAAGGCACTACCGAGTGTTAAAAAGACACTCTCTCAATGACACTCCAGAGATACACTCTAGTACTTTGATCTCTACCACCTCACTTGATGTACCGTGGTGAATATTCACCACTTGATGTACCGTGGTGAATATTCACCACTTGATGTACCGTGGTGAATATTGACCACTTGATGTACCGTGGTGAATATTCACCACTTGATGTACCGTGGTGAATATTCACCACTTGATGTACCGTGGTGAATATTCACCACTTGATGTACCGTGGTGAATATTCACCACTTGATGTACCGTGGTGACTATTCTCCACCTGACTTAGCATCAGCTCTAGCAGGTGGTGTGACATAATGTTCTCTTGGTATCTTCACTCTTCATTGTTGTTCTCTCTTCAGTGTAACAGACAGGCTGATTGTTTAGTAATGAATTGAATAGACTGTAAGATAACTCGTAAATAGAAAATAATTTCTTTAACTAGTATTTTCTGGTTGCTATTATATGGGAGTTTGTCCAAAGAATTTCAAGTTTTTTAATAAGGATTTAAAGAAAATAATTTAATCGCCACTAGAGTGAAAATGTTTTCTGTGAACCAAAATAAGTTTTTTGTACTTTAATAAGGAAGAAAGTGAGACATAAATTGAAGGATGGAATAACAGCAAGAAAAGCCACCACTCAATGGCATCACTTCACCAGGGTACTAAAGCGTTTACATGAAATCGCTAACAGTGTAAGTGTTTGAAGCTTAAAGCGAACAAGTTACACAGATGCCAAAATTTCTCTAAAAAACACAAATTCTAAATTTTTTCTTTGGATTTTTCAGACTAACACAGACCCGCAGAAGACCATATTTTCATACGAAAAGTAGTCCATCCCAGACCACATCCTGAGCGTCACAGCACCAGAGTCTGGGGCATCACTCACCCATTTCTCTGAGATGATTCGATAAAATACAATTTAGAGAGATTTTCAGACAATTTTTTCTACAAAAATTTAAATTAAAAAAAAATTGGTCTACGAATACAAAACTCCCTTATACTTGATAGCTACCAGAATTTATCTAATTTGTTTTTTTTTTATTTATGAATAATGTTACTGTTTGTAAATTTTTTATTTATCTACCGCCCTATAGTTCTACTCTCCACTAGTAAGACAGTTCTTCTCTCCACTAGTAAGGCAGTTCTTCTCTCCACTAGTAAGATAGTTCTCCTCTCCACTAGTAAGATAGTTCTTCTCTCCACTAGTAAGATAGTTCTTCTCTCCACTAGTAAGATAGTTCTTCTCTCCACTAGTAAGATAGTTCTCCTCTCCACTAGTAAGATAGTTCTTCTCTCCACTAGTAAGATAGTTCTTCTCTCCACTAGTAAGACAGTTCTTCTCTCCACTAGTAAGATAGTTCTCCTCTCCACTAGTTAGATAGTTCTCCTCTCCACTAGTAAGATAGTTCTTCTCTCCACTAGTAAGATAGTTCTTCTCCCCACTAGTAAGATAGTTCTTCTCTCCACTAGTAAGATAGTTCTTCTCTCCACTAGTAAGATAGTTCTTCTCTCCACTAGTAAGACAGTTCTTCTCTCCACTAGTAAGATAGTTCTTCTCTCCACTAGTAAGATAGTTCTCCTCTCCACTAGTTAGATAGTTCTCCTCTCCACTAGTAAGGCAGTTCTTCTCTCCACTAGTAAGATAGTTCTCCTCTCCACTAGTAAGATAGTTCTTCTCTCCACTAGTAAGATAGTTCTTCTCTCCACTAGTAAGATAGTTCTTCTCTCCACTAGTAAGATAGTTCTCCTCTCCACTAGTTAGATAGTTCTCCTCTCCACTAGTAAGGCAGTTCTTCTCTCCACTAGTAAGATAGTTCTCCTCTCCACTAGTAAGATAGTTCTCCTCTCCACTAGTTAGATAGTTCTCCTCTCCACTAGTAAGGCAGTTCTTCTCTCCACTAGTAAGATAGTTCTTCTCTCCACTAGTAAGATAGTTCTCCTCTCCACTAGTTAGATAGTTCTCCTCTCCACTAGTAAGGCAGTTCTTCTCTCCACTAGTAAGATAGTTCTCCTCTCCACTAGTAAGATAGTTCTTCTCTCCACTAGTAAGATAGTTCTCCTCTCCACTAGTAAGATAGTTCTTCTCTCCACTAGTAAGATAGTTTTCCTCTCCACTAGTTAGATAGTTCTTCTCTCCACTAGTAAGGCAGTTCTTCTCTCCACTAGTAAGATAGTTCTCCTCTTCACTAGTAAGATAGTTCTTCTCTCCACTAGTAAGATAATTCTTCTCTCCACTAGTAAGATAGTTCTTCTCTCCACTAGTAAGATAGTTCTTCTCTCCACTAGTAAGATAGTTCTTCTCTCCACTAGTAAGATAGTTCTTCTCTCCACTAGTAAGATAGTTCTTCTCTCCACTAGTAAGATAGTTCTTCTCTCCACTAGTAAGATAGTTCTTCTCTCCACTAGTAAGATAGTTCTTCTCTCCACTAGTTAGATAGTTCTTCTCTCCACTAGTTAGATAGTTCTTCTCTCCACTAGTAAGATAGTTCTTCTCTCCACTAGTAAGATAGTTCTTCTCTCCACTAGTAAGATAGTTCTTCTCTCCACTAGTAAGATAGTTCTTCTCTCCACTAGTAAGGCAGTTCTTCTCTCCACTAGTAAGGTAGTTCTTCTCTCCACTAGTAAGGTAGTTCTTCTCTCCACTAGTAAGATAGTTCTTCTCTCCACTAGTAAGATAGTTTTTCTCTCCACTAGTAAGGCAGTTCTTCTCTCCACTAGTAAAGTAGTTCTTCTCTCCACTAGTAAGGTAATTCTTCTCTCCACTAGTAAGATAGTTCTTCTCTCCACTAGTAAGATAGTTCTTCTCTCCACTAGTTAGATAGTTCTCCTCTCCACTAGTTAGATAGTTCTCCTCTCCACTAGTTAGATAGTTCTTCTCTCCACTAGTAAGATAGTTCTTCTCTCCACTAGTTAGATAGTTCTCCTCTCCACTAGTTAGATAGTTCTTCTCTCCACTAGTAAGATAGTTCTTCTCTCCACTAGTAAGATAGTTCTTCTCTCCACTAGTTAGATAGTTCTCCTCTCCACTAGTTAGATAGTTCTTCTCTCCACTAGTAAGGCAGTTCTTCTCTCCACTAGTAAGGTAGTTCTTCTCTCCACTAGTAAGGCAGTTCTTCTCTCCACTAGTAAGGCAGTTCTTCTCTCCACTCCCCAGGCCTTTCTTCCCACTAACCTAATTGGTAAGTAACTTCTCACTCTCTAAACTTGGCTGCACAAAAACTGTAATTGTGGAGGAGCTTTTTCTAGATTTTTGTTGTCGAATAAATAAGCCATGGTAGAATTCGTTGTGGCTGAAAGACAAACTGTCAATTAAATTGAAGTCTATGGTTGCTATGGACCAGTGGTTTTTAATCTGTTTGGGACCTTTCGAGTTAGAAAAATAAAATGTAATTTTATCTTCAAATTCAAAACATATGTAAACAAAAATAGAAATAATGTATTAGTGGACTAACAATTCCAGTATTTTCGATAATTATATACAATAAAATAGGATAGTATACGTAATAGTCAATTAAAACACCTATAATATTTTCTTCTTATAGATTTGATAGTTGCATATAGTTAGTACATAGGTATGTGATCTGCTAAAAAGTAATGCGATAAGGCATTGCACATGATTGTGAGGTCATTATATTAAAGTGAGGGGTAAATACTTACAAGTAGGACACGTTACAATTTCTTAGAACATGTTTTGATTAGTTAGAACATGTTCTAACTTCTTACCTTCGCAGAATGCGGAAAGGTTATACCATAGACTGCATATATTTATTTATCATCTTGTCATTTGCGTACTTGAAAAAGTGTTGAACCAAATTGCCTGAAATTTGGTGAAACGATTAATCCATGTCCAGTGACCTGCTGCTAGAATTTTGGGAGCAATCTGTTCAAAGGTCAAGGTCATTTATATCTTAATAACTCAAAAAGTATTTTACCATATTGCATGAAACTTGGTGGGACGATTGGTTATTATCCAGTTGCCAGTTTAGTAGATTTTGGGAGAGAACTGGTCAAAGCAGAGGCGAAGGAATGCGCTCTACCGAGTGCACGTAATCTAGTTTGGACATGTTTGAACTTGTGTTATTTAACTAGCGCAACTATCGGCAAGATGGCAGCACTTTTATCCCATCAGCTGATTGAGTGTTTCATCTTGTACATAGTAGGGTAAGTTACAAATTATCGAACAGTTCAACACTATCGGTCATATAAGAAAAAAAATCGATATTTCCTGTATTACTTTATTACTTCAATACTGATATTTGTGTTCAGTATTGATAATTATATCCCCCAAACCAGGTCATTAAACAATCATGAAGTGTGCATTATAACTAACTGCGGATACAACAAACTACATTACGACCATCTTTGTTGAGAAGAAATTTCAAAATTTGCTTTTAATTATATAATAGTTAGTGATTAAATAACTTCAAAAGCTCACAAAACAGTACTTTCTACAAAAAAAGGTTCTGATTTTTCGAATACCTTGGTCAAAAATAAACAAGAAAAAAAAATTGGTTGTATACCTCAAGCAGGAAAGATCCTAAACAATTTTTAATATGTCTGCTAGTTCTTTCTATCATATGTTTTTTCTCATATCACCGAAAATGTAGAACAGTGAAATAATTCCTAATTCACCCTATCTCTAATTTCACTTCGTGGGCTAAAGATTCCCATAACTATTTTCTTAGCAGCAATTGGCTCTTGAGAGCGGATTCTTATTGTTTCTATGAGTTTTTGCACTCGACAGCCAAGTTCCTTTTCCTCACGACTCGTGATGCTCTTCTTGAGATGAGAAAGTTTAGACTTTAGTGGGAGAGACTTGAGAGTCACGGCGAGAGATTGAAATAACATCAATTAAAATGAAATAACATTGTGAGATATAGGATTACTGTGAACACACTTCACGCTGAGCAAACAACTCCCACCACTGAGCAATGAAATGGAGATCTTACAACAGTTTAGCTCTAGGATTTCAAGCTGTTTAAGCTACTATTGATTGATGCTGTTACTTGTTAACTTTTAACTGTAAATATATTGTGTCAAAGGACCCCTCCATTATTAAAGTTTTATTCATTAGGTTTAGCTATTCATCATTACTAAGGTTACTGGTTATAAAACTACAAACCATTTCAAATTTGGTTCTATGTTTTTATCATGATATGAAATTTCAGTTTGTTCTTCTGATTTTTCTTCTACCCTCCGAATTTCAAGTGAAGAAAAAGAATGTAGTCTGTCCAACAGATTCAAAACAATAACAAAGTCTTACAAATGCTACATATATACCATCATCAATGGCTACCTAAACCGTTACCTAAATACAATTATGCTAAAAACAGTACCCAATTACCAGGATACAGTAACATATCGGATATGGTAATCAGCTTATCAAATCTAGTTTGACGTGACCACCGTATGACTGGAAATGGCACTCTGACCACACTTTGAAACATGGGAAAACCTTCTTAAACTTAGTCACTTATAAATTTATTATTTTTCTTATCAATTACTAACTAAGCATTGGTTAAATTTTATTTTCATTATTTTATTCCTTAATTGTTATTCATAGGAACTACGATTTAGCAGTTAACTAGCACTAGTTTAGGCTCCTAGGTAGCATATGTTTAAGATCTTTTTTCTCATAGATAAGTGAAAGAAATGAACAATAAAAACATACTTGAATTATATCTATATATTCAGCTTTAAGATTCAATCACCATTTTCACTTTTCCTTTACACGAAACTCTTATAAAATGACTTTAAACTTCTCGATATTAACATGCTAATACGAGGAATTATGAGCCGCTCAGCCACAAACAAGGAATGTGTTGTTGTGGTGACGTCATATTTTTGCGTCGTCTACTAGTTACTATACCCGTTATGTTACTGTATCCTGGTCTCTACTATTCTTGTTCTGTAACTGTGGTTACAGTGACGTCAGAGGTCTATTGTTCCTACTATTCTTGTTCTGTAACTGCGTTTACAGTGACGTCAGAGGTCTATTGTCTCTACCATCGCTGTCCATAAGAGGTCTGTACCTACACTCCTAGTGTAGAAATATGTGTAATGTTGTAAGGGCTCTTGAGTCCATTGGAGTCCATCCACAGCAAACGCAGAAGGTAATTGGATCTGTTAGAGGCCAATAGCACGCCTCAGATCACCCCTAGATATTATAATATCATTTTTCTAAAGCTATATCGGTTGATGCTCTGAAGGCCTATTTACTAACCATACAATTGGGTGAAATCCATTGCCAGGTAGTCGAGTTTTGTCTCTGCCTTATTTGCTAAATTGGTTTATGTTTCTTAAGAACGGGTTTGCAATTGGATGATGCTCTTCAAAATTAAATCTAAATAGTTTGTTTCAATGATCACTTCTGTTATTGTATGATATTGTTCAGATATTTATCATTTTATGCAGAGGACAGTTTTTAGTATTTGGTCCAATTGGCTTTCTTTGGCCGTTTGATCAGAAGAGGGCAATATCGAATTATCGGACATCCGATATTTTTATTGGTATCCATGATACCTGATTTTTTCTATTGGTATCCACGATACCTGTAGGTATCATGGCTACTAATCAAAAAAACCGGTAAATAATAATAGTTATATATAGTTTTCTTATATGCTCGAAAATGTATAGCCGTCTGATAATTCGTACCTGGCGCTACCTACCGCTGGCCACCGTACTGGACTTAGCGTTGCCTTTTCAACCTCTCAATACTGAAGTGTTTGCCGAAGGTGAAGGAATTTAATGGCTATCTGTTTCTCAGAGAACAACTCAAGTGTTGTCTTTTCTTGAGTTTTTGTCTACAGAGCTCGAGAGAATTTTTTACCAGACTTCAGACAGTTTGAAGTGTTGGCTCAATGCTCTGGTTCGATAGCTCTATCTCTCCTGCCATTAATTGATTCCAATCACTCTGATGTACTATAGATAGGATATACTTCTCTGCTAGAAACGACTATACAATATACATGTTGTTAAAACATTAAATTGTTCTTCATTTCATAAACTATCAAACGTTTTCAAAGTATTTTGAGCATTAAAATGTATGTACAAATAGCAAGATATAAATAAAAATTAAGTTGAATAAATTTAACTAACTTAGCATTGGTACAATTAATAGAGTTCTACATCTTCATTTTGTTCGAAACGTACCATGATTTAGAAAAAATATATATATTGACCTATTAAAAATAAATTACATCTATTATTAATAGTATCATTTCATAGAATACCAAGAATCATGCATTCAACTAATATTCAATAAACAACAGGTAAATACTGACCGCATGCACCCTGATGTTGCCACTACTGTGCGTGTCAAAGATGGCATGCAGTGTTGCAAGAGCACAAGCCACAATATGCCATCATCGCAAAAGGAAAGTCGAGTGCGTAAGCTGATCAGGAGATCAAGTCATCAATTTCTGTTCAGTGAGTTGCCTAGCCCTTCACTATATACATAAGCCTCTTAGGGAACTTCGAGTAGATACAGGGCAACCTGTCGCAAACGGAACTACAGGTAGGTAGGTATTGTCTGTAGCATCACTAAGATCATTTAGAGGTTAAACTTTAAAGAATGTCCTAACTGAATAATCTTTAAATAGTTACGAAATCATGAAATAAATCAGATAGCATGTTTTTTTGTTCGGTGCCACTTTTGTTCATCACTGTGCCGCCGCCGCCGTCAAGTGTTGTGATAAGCTTGGTGAGAGTCGCCATGAATTGAGAGCTGGCTGTGTAGGTAGGTACACTCTGTGAAAATTTGATTGTAATGAGATTTGGAGTGTCATCACTAGAAACCTTTTAGAGGAGTTACGTGCCTTTGCTTTCATAGCACCTATTTTGGCCATGAATTCAGTGAATTGGTAATTTGTAGAGCTGTGAGAATCTGTAGTGGGAATGTTTTGATAATATTATTGAGGGAGTGAAAATAGAGGAACCTAAATATTTTTAGAACAGCTATTAGGAAAATAACAAGAATTCAACAGTTTGTATTAAATGATGATCAACTATTGAGTATTCAATTACTTGAATGAATACTTATTATGAATTTATATTGAAGGTAAATATGAATTGCAATTTTTTTACGTTTCGGCAGAAAAAATGTAATCCGATATCACTTTTACATCTGAATAATTAGCACAAATTATTTATAAAATTCTTCACCGTAAGAGTTCATCCCTAGTGGAATATTATTTGTATTGACTGTAAATAGATATTGTATGAATGTTCTTCACCGTAAGAGTTCATCCCTAGTGGAATATTATTTGTATTGACTGTAAATAGATATTGTATGAATGTTCTTCACCGTAAGAGTTCATCCCTAGTGGAATATTATTTGTATTGACTTTAAATAGATATTGTATGAATGTTCTTCACCGTAAGAGTTCATCCCTAGTGGAATATTATTTGTATTGACTGTAAATAGATATTGTATGAATGTTCTTCACCGTAAGAGTTCATCCCTAGTGGAATATTATTTGTATCTTCATTCAGAGAACCAAAGAGAAATCTATTCTAGAGTCACACCTTTTTCTTCGATGGCCCACCATAACTTTCTACCTGGGTAGATACTGTAGCTGTAGAACCATTTAAGATTATAATCTGCACTTCAAATATTTTAAAACACGGAATTGTATGTAGATCTGATGATTTGTAAATTCTCAACAATGATTAACATTAACTCTCAATTTAATTTGCTACTTTGAGAGTAACTACGTATCTCTACATTAACTCTCACTGTAGTTTGCTACTTTGAGAGTAACTACGTATCTCTACATTAACTCTCACTTTAATTTGCTACTAGGAGAGTAACTACGTATCTCTTCATTAACTCTCACTTTAATTTGCTACTGTGAGAGTAACTACGTATCTCTTCATTAACTCTCAATGTAATCTGCTACTGTGAGAGTAACTACGTATCTCTATATTAACTCTCAATGTAATTTGCTACTGTGAGAGTAACTACGTATCTCTTCATTAACTCTCACTGTAATTTGCTACTAGGAGAGTAACTACGTATCTCTATATTAACTCTCAATGTAATTTGCTACTGTGAGAGTAACTACGTATCTCTTCATTAACTCTCAATGTAATCTGCTACTGTGAGAGTAACTACGTATCTCTATATTAACTCTCAATGTAATTTGCTACTGTGAGAGTAACTACGTATCTCTTCATTAACTCTCACTGTAATTTGCTACTGTGAGAGTAACTACGTATCTCTTCAAATGACTCACTGGTGATGATTTTCCAAGCGAGTTGATACCTCTGGCAGAAGATGGCCAATTACCACCGCCAAATTAGACTCTGTTAGGCAATCATACAGACCAAAACTTTGCTCTGTGGTTACTCAGTCTTGCCAAAATCTCTTCCGACTTCAAGAGCTTCTGAAGACGTAAATTGCCAGGCGTTTTGTCAGAACTTTGGAAGCCATAGCGTGCTGCTCTTTTTCTTTCTGATTCCCTCGAAGGGGCTCATTTTTGGTCTTACATCCACAGGAAGAATGTTCAAGAAGCTACTAAGATTGTCTTTGTTGTAGTCCAGAGAGTTTCTTGCGGTTTTATTTGCTATCACATTTCGTCAGTTGACATTTGAAAGTTTCTCGTAAAATAATTATGTGATATTTTGAGCAGTCTGTTTCAATTTGAATAAATTATGCAATAGTTTGTAATAATTTATAAGGGGCTCAGTGGCAATTTGTATCCACAATATTTCCTAATTTAATGGTCCCCTGAACTGTTGTAATTTGGATGAAATATTTTTTATCATGTTTATGATCATTTAAACACTTTTTACAGTTCAGAGAAATGCAGTTTGGTAAGAAAATTCAATTTTAAGGGATTAGATATTTGTTATAGGTAGGATTGTAATCTACATGCATGAACTGTCTATCACCTCTTCATTTTCCTCTTCCATCCAAGAAAGCAGGCACTGATTTTTGCATTCCATTATGTCGAATTCTTCTGTAAGTTACAGCTTTTACTTAGTAGCTTTTTTTCATCCATGAACAATATCCATCAACTGACTGCATCTTCAAAGTTCCACGTTTCTAATTTCCTTTTGACGTCAGCGATACGGCCTCTAGTCACGAAGCAGACGTTAAATTAATAAACTAATCAATTATGTTAGATGACATAATTTGCGATATGTTTATATACCTAAAGTTAGTGAATATCTGCAATCATTTCTAGATATTCTCTGTCTAAGGAATTGATTAAATGCGCTATTTATCATATCAGGGAAAGAAGAACAACCCCTTTGCATGTATAATCGCCTGCATTTTCAATATATGCTTCCATTATCAATTAATATTCCAGTTCATATGAAATTAGAAAACAAGGTATTGAAATATTTCCGGAGCATTGATTCCCTGATATTTGATGCTCTTTTGATGGTAAACAAAGCACGCTGTTCATTTTAATAAGCGACAACAGTGTAGTCGCGAAGCTTACCCAGAACAAGCCTGCCCGATTGGCTCAATATTTGAACAAACAACGTCCTGATTGGTTTCTATCGATCGATTCGAAAACTCACAGTTATGATTGGTTACCGGCGTCGATATATGGATATGGTTGGTGACCAATTTGTGACATCATGGAGTGGGCGGGGCGAAAAACAACCAGCCGGCCAATCACAAAGAGCGTTACTGAATTTTGTCTACCTTTGTTTTCTCGTCTGTAAAAAAAACCTTGCGAGTGAGAGTGGATTTAAAATTGGAAATCTATTCTTTGTGACGGGCTTCACTCATATTGGTAGATGGCGGTGCGTGTGGAGGTATTGCAGCAGGTAAAACACCACCGGAAACCTTATGTACCCCAGTTTTACAACAACATACCTAGTTTGAATGGACTCTTCTCCATTACAGACTGGCTAGCTATTCACATCGGCAAATTGAATTTCATTTTTGCCTTCGATTGAAAAGATGGTAGCAAAGCACGATGGCACCATTCCTTTCGTACTCTTTTATTCACCAGTTTTTGAAAACTGCAACTCGTGTTCAAATAACGAGATTAAAGGCTCAAACACTGCACTGCATATTCTATCCTTTGCCTTTTCGCAATGCAGGCAGATGCAGTTTAAAAAAAGTCTACAGAATGCTATTGAAATAATAGTAACGGTATAAAAAATGACATAAAAGCAATTAAAGGAAACAAAACTGGTATAAAATGACAGGTGATACAGTGTCCATACCTACTTCTACTAGCGGTACTGACGTCAAAATGACACCAATGGTACACAGAAGGTGATACAGTGTCCATACCTACTTCTACTAGCGGTACTGACGTCAAAATGACACCAATGGTACACAGAAGATGATTCAGTGTCCATACCTACTTCTACTAGCGGTACTGACGTCAAAATGACACCAATGGTACACAGAAGATGATTCAGTGTCCATACCTACTTCTACTAGCGGTACTGACGTCAAAATGACACCAATGGTACACAGAAGGTGATACAATGTCCATACCTACTTCTACTAGCGGTAGTGACGTCAAAATGACACCAATGGTACACAGAAGGTGATTCAGTGTCCATACCTACTTCTACTAGCGGTACTGACGTCAAAATGACACCAATGGTACACAGAAGGTGATACAGTGTCCATACCTACTTCTACTAGCGACACTGACGTCAAAATGACACCAATGGTACACAGAAGGTGATACAGTGTCCATACCTACTTCTACTAGCGACACTGACGTCAAAATGACACCAATGGTACACAGAAGGTGATACAATGTCCATACCTACTTCTACTAGCGACACTGACGTCAAAATGACACCAATGGTACACAGAAGGTGATACAGTGTCCATACCTACTTCTACTAGCGACACTGACGTCAAAATGACACCAATGGTACACAGAAGGTGATACAGTGTCCATACCTACTTCTACTAGCGACACTGACGTCAAAATGACACCAATGGTACACAGAAGGTGATACAGTGTCCATACCTACTTCTACTAGCGACACTGACGTCAAAATGACACCAATGGTACACAGAAGGTGTTACAATGTCCATACCTACTTCTACTAGCGACACTGACGTCAAAATGACACCAATGGTACACAGAAGGTGATACAGTGTCCATACCTACTTCTACTAGCGACACTGACGTCAAAATGACACCAATGGTACACTGAAGGTGATACAGTGTCCATACCTACTTCTACTAGCGACACTGACGTTAAAATGACACCAATGGTACACAGAAGATGATACAATGTCCATACCTACTTCTACTAGCGACTGTGACGTCAAAATGACACCAATGATACACAGAAGGTGATACAATGTCCATACCTACTTCTACTAGCGACACTGACGTCAAAATGACACCAATGGTACACAGAAGATGATACAATGTCCATACCTACTTCTACTAGCGACACTGACGTCAAAATGACACCAATGGTACACAGAAGGTGATACAGTGTCCATACCTACTTCTACTAGCGACACTGACGTCAAAATGACACCAATGGTACACTGAAGGTGATACAGTGTCCATACCTACTTCTACTAGCGACACTGACGTTAAAATGACACCAATGGTACACAGAAGATGATACAATGTCCATACTTACTTCTACTAGCGACTGTGACGTCAAAATGACACCAATGATACACAGAAGGTGATACAATGTCCATACCTACTTCTACTAGCGACACTGACGTCAAAATGACACCAATGGTACACAGAAGATGATACAATGTCCATACCTACTTCTACTAGCGACACTGACGTTAAAATGACACTAATGGTACACATAATTAAGGGATACACCGACAATTATGCCTAAGATAATTGGACCCGCCGACAATTGGGCCCCGGTCAATTGAGCCCGCCAACAATTGGGCCCACGAAAATTGTGCCCCAAGACAATTGTTGTGATGATGTTGTTATAAGGGAGTGTACAGCAGTTGTTTTGTTGCTCTAGGGGACTGTACAGTAGTTGTTTTGATGATGTTGACTATCTTCACAATAGAAGGACTCATAACAACTGTATAGACAATTAGTTATCGCATAGGAAGATGTGTTAGCAAGTCCTCCCCTCCTTCATGTTTATTATGCTGAAAAGAAACGACAAAATAATATTAGTGTAGTCACAAATATTGTGTACTCTGAAGAACTGTAGTGTACTTCCCATTAAAAATGACGGGTTTATTCAATATTATTTATATTGGTGTAACTTAATCAACACATGGTTCGTGTTTTTAGATTTAGCTTCTTATTGATTAATGCCTATTAAATTATACCCTGCAGTGTTTACATACCTTTTCAAATTAATTTCTTTTACATTTAATAATATAGTTAAAATTGAAGAAACTCAAAGAATAAGAATACCGCATCAATATACTCCCTTACGTATCATAGCTAATTTGTTCATTTCCCCCTTTTATTTAATGGAAGAAGGACACGAAATATATTTATGTGTTCACATCGGTCTCTATTTTATATAGAAATGTCCATTTTTCACACGTTTCATATTACTTTTTTTCTATTTATTTTAGGCCTCCCTTTAATTACCAAAAATAGACACGTTGATTAGTTCCCAAAGTTTAAATAAATGATCTATAATGTGAGTTGAATTGTCTTATTTATACCTTTTAATTAATACTTCTAAGTGGCAAAAAATACCTGAAGACAAAAATAACTGTTCAAAGTAGAGAACCTATTTTTCGAACAGAAGATAATAACTATGCTGTGTCGAATGGGGTGAATCTTCGAATGGAATGGCCGGAGAACAATGCATCCTGTATGTCTATTAAATATAGTCTCTGTTAAAATGTTCTTTTATAATGACTAATTTCTGAACCAATTGCTTCTCATATAACCTCATCTGAACGATAATATTGATATTTATTGTAGTTACCGTGAAATAAACTCTTCAAAAACCTGTCTCCATTTTCTAAGTCTACGAACGGTAATAACATCGGGACATGTGTCTGTACTAATAATTTCGGTAAATTCCTAGTTCACGTCCCTATTTCAATTAGGGACGTGAACTAGGAAGGGAGTATTTCTATTTTTCTCAAATTTAATTACCTTTCATCTAATTAAAATAAGTTGCACTAAAAAAGTTAATTGACAGAAAATCTCTTATCTTGACTACACATACAAAGAGAACAAGAAAGGAATACTGGAAATTGAAATTAAGTAAATTAAAGAATATCATTTTGAAATACTAATTGAAATATATACGCTCTTGTTTTAAATGGTTATCATTATAAGAAGATTATTTATTCAAAATTAGCCCCTTCCTAGTTCACGTCCCTGATTGATTTAGGGACGTGAACTAGGAAAATACCATCATTTTTCCTGAAATGAATGTAAATAACTATTAAGTTTTGAACTTGACTAATTAAAATATGTCATTAAATTAAAAGAAAAGAAAATCATACCATTTTAAATGTAGCAAATTTCATTTAATTTACGCAGTCCATATTAAAGGTATTCACATAGTCGTATCGGTATAATATTCTTTTATATTTCTGTATTATCTAACATATAGTACATATAGAGTTATCCTTGACTGAGTTTGTCTATTCATTAGATCGAATAAGATTACTGTGAAATTTAATTTAAATTAATAGATAATGATTTTCAAAATGTACGATATCATGATTACCAGACGTAAGTTTCAAAATGTACGATATCATGATTACCAGACGTAAGTTTCAAATACGTACGATATCATGATTACCAGACGTAAGTTTCAAATATGTACGATATCATGATTACCAGACGTAAGTTATAAATACGTACGATATCATGATTACCAGACGTAAGTTTCAAAATGTACGATATCATGATTACCAGACGTAAGTTTCAAATATGTACGATATCATGATTACCAGACGTAAGTTTCAAATATGTACGATATCATGATTACCAGACGTAAGTTTCAAACATGTACGATATCATGATTACCAGACGTAAGTTTCAAATACGTACGATATCATGATTACCAGACGTAAGTTATAAATACGTACGATATCATGTTTACCAGACGTAAGTTATAAATACGTACGATATCATGATTACCAGACGTAAGTTATAAATACGTACGATATCATGTTTACCAGACGTAAGTTATAAATACGTACGATATCATGATTACCAGACGTAAGTTATAAATACGTACGATATCATGATTACCAGACGTAAGTTTTAAATACGTACGATATCATGTTCACACCCGAGGCTCCAAATCCTTGATCTGAGAGTCCAAAGAATTGCTGCCACTTCAAGTATTATTGATGGGTAGTGGCCTTTGTCCCTCTTCCAGACGTACAAGAGGCTCTCCTCATTGATACGCTCTTAGTAAGTGATTGAAACTATATTTAAATAGCACCTATCGACTTATCTTAAATAATCAAACATTGGGATAGAATGTGAATACCAATGGAATGTCAATGGGTCAAATAGTGAACCTGAGTAAAGAAGTACAGGAGATGATGATACTTTATCGAGATTTAAAAATAAACAGATTCATCAAATTCACAAAAATCAAATCAAACTAATATCAATCTTCACATAAAAAATCAAGTCTTGTCATACCATACTTTGTAACTAATATTTTACTGGTTTATACCGGGTAAATACTCTATTACCATGCACCCCCTTTGACATCAGTGGAATGTGTTGCTGAAGTGACACTAAGAATGGCTCTATTTGTATCGCGAGATATCGCTTACATTTCAATACAGCTTAATTGATCTCGCTGCCGCTTAGCTGTTGATGACGAGACAGATAAAGAATGGACTCTCTCCTTCTCTCTGTCCATCTATCTCTTCTATCTCTCTTTCTTAGAAGACTTAATGAGATAGTAAATGATATATAAATTATTTGCATTTATACTAAGCACTCCTTCTTCAAGTTTAAGATTTACAATATAAATTCTGGGTGGTTATACACTGTGCTATCTAATATGTAGGTAGCACACTATGTATGTGTAATGTCATGAACTATGTCCCTATTTCAGTTACCATACTAATTAGTTTGCATTACAAATGCTCTATATTCAGTACAGTGATAGTGTACAGTGTACTTTCACACTATACACTGTCACTCTACACTCTACAGTCTTCACTCTAAAGTCTTCACTCTACAGTCTTCACTCTACAGTCTTCACTCTACAGTCTTCACTCTACAGTCTTCACTCTACAGTCTTCACTCTACAGTCTTCACTCTACAGTCTTCACTCTACAGTCTTCACTCTACAGTCTTCACTCTACAGTCTTCACTCTACAGTCTTCACTCTACAGTCACAGCCTTCACTCTACAGTCACTGTACAGTCAATATCTACTGTACAGTCACAGCCTTCACTCTACAGTCACTGTACAGTCAATATCTACTGTACAGTCACAGCCTTCACTCTACAGTCACTGTACAGTCAATATCTACTTTACAGTCACAGCCTTCACTCTACAGTCACTGTACAGTCAATATCTACTGTACAGTCACAGCCTTCACTCTACAGTCACTGTACAGTCAATATCTACTTTACAGTCACAGCCTTCACTCTACAGTCACTGTACAGTCAATATCTACTGTACAGTCACAGCCTTCACTCTACAGTCAC
Source organism: Caprella mutica (assembly GCA_947561585.1). NCBI lineage: Eukaryota > Metazoa > Arthropoda > Malacostraca > Amphipoda > Caprellidae > Caprella > Caprella mutica. Next base: position 244,414 of record CANNZV010001648.1, read on the forward strand.
TGTCTACTGTACAGTCACAGCCTTCACTCTACAGTCACTGTCTACTGTACAGTCACAGCCTTCAGATCTTTCAGTCCGTTTATCACCAACAGGTGTCGCTTTAATTCACTTAGGTGAGATAATTATTGCTCTTATAGGGTGCATCGCTAACCAGTTATTAGAGGGTTAAAAAGACCCTCTCCCTCCCCCTCTCTCGGATAATCCTAATAATTATTATCTTCACCACTGGGGAGTAGCTAGCACACAGGGACCTACTGCAATCATTTTACAAACCGTCCTCATTATGCTGCCTTGGAAAATATTACCTCTTGCAAATTAGCTCTATGATGAATTCCTGGGAAAAACTATTAGGAAGTGTTATTAAAAGGAGATGAGGTGTTAGAGGTGTAGATAGAGGTGTTAGAGGTGTAGATAGAGGTGTTAGAGGTGTAGATAGAGGTGTTAGAGGTGTAGATAGAGGTGTTAGAGGTGTAGATAGAGGTGTTAAAGGTGTAGATAGAGGTGTTAGAGGTGTTAGAGGTGTAGATAGAGGTGTTAGAGGTGTAGATAGCGGTGTTAGGGCCAGTACAGATGGCGTGTTTTCTAACGCGCATTTCTTGTTACTATAATTTCAATACATGCTTACATACTTAAACGCGCGTTAGAAAACGCTCCGTCTGTATTGGCTTCTAGGCCTGTCTCGTACGTGACGTTTTTTTGAACAAAATGCAGCATAAAAAAATCTCCATCTTAGTGTTCATACAAAACGCATTCATTTATTCAGTCGTGGCATTTTTCATTAGCATTTTCTTTTCTGCGGCATGAGAAAAACGCCCATGTTAAAGGGACCTTAGAGGTCAAAAAGTGATAACTTATTCTATTTTATCTAAATATTAGGATATTCATTGAATAGAAGTAAAAACAATATAGTTCAACAGTCTCTTATTTAATTTTTTAATTCAAAAGAAAGTCAGACAAGGTCAAAAGTACACAGCCATTGGATGAGGATGGTTATATAGTGCCATATATAATATCAAAACAAGTTCACATATCAAGACCACCTTACTTGTCAAGGTGCTACATTTTTACAGTTGATGATATTTGAAAAGTAAATAGATTATATATGTGTATCTGCAGCACTATCACACTTATATATCGTAACTACTATTTCCAGTAAATCATCTCTCTATTATTTGCCCCACACTCATCGTCTCTATTAACTACTGAATGGTGTAGATGTTAAGCAAATCCCTCTCAAGAGAAGCCCAATCATCTCCCATTTAGTCACGTGATGACAAATAAGACAGACAAATGCGGCTAATGTGATAGCCCCGAGCAGTAGGTACCTAGGGACCACGCACGGACAGCTTACTGCTCTAAATATGATCTGCAAAATGATTATTGATTGGCCTGGGGAAGACACGAGTGAATGCTGACAGTGAGGGGTGGAGAGAGGTAACACCAGTGATGCTCTACTGTCTATGTAAGTACTATCTGTAACACCAGTGAGGCTCTACTAGCTATGTAAGTACCTCCTGTAACACCAGTGATGCTCTACTGTCTATGTAAGTACTATCTGTAACACCAGTGAGGCTCTACTGTCTATGTAAATACCATCTGTAACACCAGTGAGGCTCTACTGTCTATGTAAGTACTATCTGTAACACCAGTGAGGCTCTACTGTCTATGTAAGTACTATCTGTAACACCAGTGAGGCTCTACTGTCTATGTAAGTACCTCCTGTAACACCAGTGATGCTCTACTGTCTATGTAAGTACCTCCTGTAACACCAGTGAGGCTCTACTGTCTATGTAAATACCATCTGTAACACCAGTGAGGCTCTACTGTCTATGTAAGTACCATCTGTAACACCAGTGAGGCTCTACTGTCTATGTAAGTACCATCTGTAACACCAGTGAGGCTCTACTGTCTATGTAAGTACTATCTGTAACAACAGTGAGGCTCTACTGTCTATGTGAGTACCATCTGTAACACCAGTGAGGCTCTACTGTCTATGTAAGTGCCTCCTGTAACACCAGTGAGGCTCTACTGTCTATGTAAGTACCTCCTGTAACACCAGTGAGGCTCTACTGTCTATGTAAGTACTATCTGTAACACCAGTGAGGCTCTACTGTCTATGTAAGTACTATCTGTAACACCAGTGAGGCTCTACTGTCTATGTAAGTACCATCTGTAACACCAGTGAGGCTCTACTGTCTATGAAGGTACCATCTGTAACACCAGTGAGGCTCTACTGACTATGTAAGTACTATCTGTAACACCAGTGAGGCTCTACTGTCTATGTAAGTACCTCCTGTAACACCAGTGATGCTCTACTGTCTATGTAAGTACTATCTGTAACACCAGTGAGGCTCTACTGTCTATGTAAGTACTATCTGTAACACCAGTGAGGCTCTACTGTCTATGTAAGTACCTCCTGTAACACCAGTGATGCTCTACTGTCTATGTAAGTACTATCTGTAACACCAGTGAGGCTCTACTGTCTATGTAAGTACCATCTGTAACACCAGTGAGGCTCTACTGTCTATGTAAGTGCCTCCTGTAACACCAGTGAGGCTCTACTGTCTATGTAAGTGTCTCCTGTAACACCAGTGAGGCTCTACTGTCTATGTAAGTACCATCTGTAACACCAGTGAGGCTCTACTGTCTATGTAAGTACCTCCTGTAACACCAGAGAGGCTCTACTGTCTATGTAAGAACTATCTGTAACACCAGTGAGGCTCTACTGTCTATGTAAGTACTATCTGTAACACCAGTGAGGCTCTACTGTCTATGTAAGTACCTCCTGTAACACCAGTGATGCTCTACTGTCTATGTAAGTACCTCCTGTAACAACAGTGAGGCTCTACTGTCTATGTAAATACCATCTGTAACACCAGTGAGGCTCTACTGTCTATGTAAGTACCATATGTAACACCAGTGAGGCTCTACTGTCTATGTAAGTACCATCTGTAATACCAGTGAGGCTCTACTGTCTATGTAAGTACCATCTGTAACACCAGTGAGCCTCCACTGTCTATGTAAGTGCCTCCTGTAACACCAGTGAGGCTCTACTGTCTATGTAAGTACCTCCTGTAACACCAGTGAGGCTCTACTGTCTATGTAAGTACTATCTGTAACACCAGTGAGGCTCTACTGTCTATGTAAGTACTATCTGTAACACCAGTGAGGCTCTACTATCTATGAAAGTACCATCTGTAACACCAGTGAGGCTCTACTGTCTATGTAAGTACCATCTGTAACACCAGTGAGGCTCTACTGTCTATGTAAGTACTATCTGTAACACCAGTGAGGCTCTACTGTCTATGTAAGTACTATCTGTAACACCAGTGAGGCTCTACTGTCTATGTAAGTACTATCTGTAACACCAGTGAGGCTCTACTGTCTATGTAAGTACCATCTGTAACACCAGTGAGGCTCTACTGTCTATGTAAGTACCATCTGTAACACCAGTGAGGCTCTACTGTCTATGTAAGTACTATCTGTAACACCAGTGAGGCTTTACTGTCTATGTAAGTACCTCCTGTAACACCAGTGAGGCTCTACTGTCTATGTAAGTACTATCTGTAACACCAGTGAGGCTCTACTGTCTATGTAAGTACCATCTGTAACACCAGTGAGGCTCTACTGTCTATGTAAGTGTCTCCTGTAACACCAGTGAGGCTCTACTGTCAATGTAAGTACCATCTGTAACACCAGTGAGGCTCTACTGTCTATGTAAGTACCTCCTGTAACACCAGAGAGGCTCTACTGTCTATGTAAGTACCTCCTGTAACACCAGAGAGGCTCTACTGTCTATGTAAGTACCTCCTGTAACACCAGTGAGGCTCTACTGTCTATGTAAGTACCTCCTGTAACACCAGTGAGGCTCTACTGTCTATGTAAGTACCATCTGTAACACCAGTGAGGCTCTACTGTCTATGTAAGTACCATCTGTAACACCAGTGAGGCTCTACTGTCTATGTAAGTACTATTTGTAACACCAGTGAGGCTCTACTGTCTATGTAAGTGCCTCCTGTAACACCAGTGAGGCTCTACTGTCTATGTAAGTGTCTCCTGTAACACCAGTGAGGCTCTACTGTCTATGTAAGTACCACCTGTAACACCAGTGAGGCTCTACTGTCTATGTAAGTGCCTCCTGTTACACCAGTGAGGCTCTACTGTCTATGTAAGTACCTCCTGTAACACCAGTGAGGCTCTACTGTCTATGTAAGTGCCTCCTGTTACACCAGTGAGTCTCTACTGTCTATGTAAGTACCTCCTGTTACACCAGTGAGGCTCTACTGTCTATGTAAGTGCCTCCTGTTACACCAGTGAGGCTCTACTGTCTATGTAAGTACCTCCTGTAACACCAGTGAGGCTCTACTGTCTATGTAAGTGCCTCCTGTTACACCAGTGAGGCTCTACTGTCTATGTAAGTACCTCCTGTTACACCAGTGAGGCTCTACTGTCTATGTAAGTGCCTCCTGTTACACCAGTGAGGCTCTACTGTCTATGTAAGTGCCTCCTGTTACACCAGTGAGGCTCTACTGTCTATGTAAGTGCCTCCTGTTACACCAGTGAGGCTCTACTGTCTATGTAAGTACCTCCTGTAACACCAGTGAGGCTCTACTGTCTATGTAAGTGCCTCCTGTTACACCAGTGAGGCTCTACTGTCTATGTAAGTGCCTCCTGTTACACCAGTGAGGCTCTACTGTCTATGTAAGTACTATCTGTAACACCAGTGAGGCTCTACTGTCTATGTAAGTGCCTCCTGTAACACCAGTGAGGCTCTACTGTCTATGTAAGTACCTCCTGTTACACCAGTGAGGCTCTACTGTCTATGTAAGTACTATCTGTAACACCAGTGAGGCTCTACTGTCTATGTAAGTACCTCCTGTTACACCAGTGAGGCTCTACTGTCTATGTAAGTACTATCTGTAACACCAGTGAGGCTCTACTGTCTATGTAAGTACCTCCTGTTACACCAGTGAGGCTCTACTGTCTATGTAAGTACTATCTGTAACACCAGTGAGGCTCTACTGTCTATGTAAGTACTATCTGAAACACCAGTGAGGCTCTACTGTCTATGTAAGTACCTCCTGTTACACCAGTGAGGCTCTACTGTCTATGTAAGTACTATCTGTAACACCAGTGAGGCTCTACTGTCTATGTAAGTACTATCTGTAACACCAGTGATCCTCTACTGTCTATGTAAGTACTATCTGTAACACCAGTGAGGCTCTACTGTCTATGTAAGTACCATCTGTAACACCAGTGAGGCTCTACTGTCTATGTAAGTACCATCTGTAACACCAGTGAGGCTCTACTGTCTATGTAAGTACTATCTGTAACACCAGTGAGGCTCTACTGTCTATGTAAGTACCTCCTGTAACACCAGTGAGGCTCTACTGTCTATGTAAGTACTATCTGTAACACCAGTGAGGCTCTACTGTCTATGTAAGTACCATCTGTAACACCAGTGAGGCTCTACTGTCTATGTAAGTGCCTCCTGTAACACCAGTGAGGCTCTACTGTCTATGTAAGTGTCTCCTGTAACACCAGTGAGGCTCTACTGTCAATGTAAGTACCATCTGTAACACCAGTGAGGCTCTACTGTCTATGTAAGTACCTCCTATAACACCAGAGAGGCTCTACTGTCTATGTAAGTACCTCCTGTAACACCAGTGAGGCTCTACTGTCTATGTAAGTACCTCCTGTAACACCAGTGAGGCTCTACTGTCTATGTAAGTACCATCTGTAACACCAGTGAGGCTCTACTGTCTATGTAAGTACCATCTGTAACACCAGTGAGGCTCTACTGTCTATGTAAGTACTATCTGTAACACCAGTGAGGCTCTACTGTCTATGTTAGTGCCTCCTGTAACACCAGTGAGGCTCTACTGTCTATGTAAGTGTCTCCTGTAACACCAGTGAGGCTCTACTGTCTATGTAAGTACCACCTGTAACACCAGTGAGGCTCTACTGTCTATGTAAGTGCCTCCTGTTACACCAGTGAGGCTCTACTGTCTATGTAAGTACCTCCTGTAACACCAGTGAGGCTCTACTGTCTATGTAAGTGCCTCCTGTTACACCAGTGAGTCTCTACTGTCTATGTAAGTACCTCCTGTTACACCAGTGAGGCTCTACTGTCTATCTTAGTGCCTCCTGTTACACCAGTGAGGCTCTACTGTCTATGTAAGTACCTCCTGTAACACCAGTGAGGCTCTACTGTCTATGTAAGTGCCTCCTGTTACACCAGTGAGGCTCTACTGTCTATGTAAGTACCTCCTGTTACACCAGTGAGGCTCTACTGTCTATGTAAGTGCCTCCTGTTACACCAGTGAGGCTCTACTGTCTATGTAAGTGCCTCCTGTTACACCAGTGAGGCTCTACTGTCTATGTAAGTGCCTCCTGTTACACCAGTGAGGCTCTACTGTCTATGTAAGTACCTCCTGTACCACCAGTGAGGCTCTACTGTCTATGTAAGTGCCTCCTGTTACACCAGTGAGGCTCTACTGTCTATGTAAGTGCCTCCTGTTACACCAGTGAGTCTCTACTGTCTATGTAAGTACCTCCTGTTACACCAGTGAGGCTCTACTGTCTATGTAAGTGCCTCCTGTTACACCAGTGAGGCTCTACTGTCTATGTAAGTACCTCCTGTAACACCAGTGAGGCTCTACTGTCTATGTAAGTGCCTCCTGTTACACCAGTGAGGCTCTACTGTCTATGTAAGTACCTCCTGTTACACCAGTGAGGCTCTACTGTCTATGTAAGTGCCTCCTGTTACACCAGTGAGGCTCTACTGTCTATGTAAGTGCCTCCTGTTACACCAGTGAGGCTCTACTGTCTATGTAAGTGCCTCCTGTTACACCAGTGAGGCTCTACTGTCTATGTAAGTACCTCCTGTAACACCAGTGAGGCTCTACTGTCTATGTAAGTGCCTCCTGTTACACCAGTGAGGCTCTACTGTCTATGTAAGTGCCTCCTGTTACACCAGTGAGGCTCTACTGTCTATGTAAGTACTATCTGTAACACCAGTGAGGCTCTACTGTCTATGTAAGTGCCTCCTGTAACACCAGTGAGGCTCTACTGTCTATGTAAGTACCTCCTGTTACACCAGTGAGGCTCTACTGTCTATGTAAGTACTATCTGTAACACCAGTGAGGCTCTACTGTCTATGTAAGTACCTCCTGTTACACCAGTGAGGCTCTACTGTCTATGTAAGTACTATCTGTAACACCAGTGAGGCTCTACTGTCTATGTAAGTACCTCCTGTTACACCAGTGAGGCTCTACTGTCTATGTAAGTACTATCTGTAACACCAGTGAGGCTCTACTGTCTATGTAAGTACTATCTGAAACACCAGTGAGGCTCTACTGTCTATGTAAGTACCTCCTGTTACACCAGTGAGGCTCTACTGTCTATGTAAGTACTATCTGTAACACCAGTGAGGCTCTACTGTCTATGTAAGTACTATCTGTAACACCAGTGATCCTCTACTGTCTATGTAAGTACTATCTGTAACACCAGTGAGGCTCTACTGTCTATGTAAGTACCATCTGTAACACCAGTGAGGCTCTACTGTCTATGTAAGTACCATCTGTAACACCAGTGAGGCTCTACTGTCTATGTAAGTACTATCTGTAACACCAGTGAGGCTCTACTGTCTATGTAAGTACCTCCTGTAACACCAGTGAGGCTCTACTGTCTATGTAAGTACTATCTGTAACACCAGTGAGGCTCTACTGTCTATGTAAGTACCATCTGTAACACCAGTGAGGCTCTACTGTCTATGTAAGTGCCTCCTGTAACACCAGTGAGGCTCTACTGTCTATGTAAGTGTCTCCTGTAACACCAGTGAGGCTCTACTGTCAATGTAAGTACCATCTGTAACACCAGTGAGGCTCTACTGTCTATGTAAGTACCTCCTATAACACCAGAGAGGCTCTACTGTCTATGTAAGTACCTCCTGTAACACCAGTGAGGCTCTACTGTCTATGTAAGTACCTCCTGTAACACCAGTGAGGCTCTACTGTCTATGTAAGTACCATCTGTAACACCAGTGAGGCTCTACTGTCTATGTAAGTACCATCTGTAACACCAGTGAGGCTCTACTGTCTATGTAAGTACTATCTGTAACACCAGTGAGGCTCTACTGTCTATGTTAGTGCCTCCTGTAACACCAGTGAGGCTCTACTGTCTATGTAAGTGTCTCCTGTAACACCAGTGAGGCTCTACTGTCTATGTAAGTACCACCTGTAACACCAGTGAGGCTCTACTGTCTATGTAAGTGCCTCCTGTTACACCAGTGAGGCTCTACTGTCTATGTAAGTACCTCCTGTAACACCAGTGAGGCTCTACTGTCTATGTAAGTGCCTCCTGTTACACCAGTGAGTCTCTACTGTCTATGTAAGTACCTCCTGTTACACCAGTGAGGCTCTACTGTCTATCTTAGTGCCTCCTGTTACACCAGTGAGGCTCTACTGTCTATGTAAGTACCTCCTGTAACACCAGTGAGGCTCTACTGTCTATGTAAGTGCCTCCTGTTACACCAGTGAGGCTCTACTGTCTATGTAAGTACCTCCTGTTACACCAGTGAGGCTCTACTGTCTATGTAAGTGCCTCCTGTTACACCAGTGAGGCTCTACTGTCTATGTAAGTGCCTCCTGTTACACCAGTGAGGCTCTACTGTCTATGTAAGTGCCTCCTGTTACACCAGTGAGGCTCTACTGTCTATGTAAGTACCTCCTGTACCACCAGTGAGGCTCTACTGTCTATGTAAGTGCCTCCTGTTACACCAGTGAGGCTCTACTGTCTATGTAAGTGCCTCCTGTTACACCAGTGAGGCTCTACTGTCTATGTAAGTACTATCTGTAACACCAGTGAGGCTCTACTGTCTATGTAAGTGCCTCCTGTAACACCAGTGAGGCTCTACTGTCTATGTAAGTACCTCCTGTTACACCAGTGAGGCTCTACTGTCTATGTAAGTACTATCTGTAACACCAATGAGGCTCTACTGTCAATGTAAGTACCTCCTGTTACACCAGTGAGGCTCTACTGTCTATGTAAGTACTATCTGTAACACCAGTGAGGCTCTACTGTCTATGTAAGTACCTCCTGTTACACCAGTGAGGCTCTACTGTCTATGTAAATACCACCTGTAACACCAGTGAGGCTCTACTGTCTATGTAAGTATCTCCTGTAACACCAGTGAGGCTCTACTGTCTATGTAAGTATCTCCTGTAACACCAGTGAGGCTCTACTGTCTATGTAAGTACCTCCTGTTACACCAGTGAGGCTCTACTGTCTATGTAAGTACCTCCTGTTACACCAGTGAGGCTCTACTGTCTATGTAAGTACCTCCTGTTACACCAGTGAGGCTCTACTGTCTATGTAAGTACTATCTGTAACACCAGTGAGGCTCTACTGTCTATGTAAGTACCTCCTGTTACACCAGTGAGGCTCTACTGTCTATGTAAATACCACCTGTAACACCAGTGAGGCTCTACTGTCTATGTAAGTATCTCCTGTAACACCAGTGAGGCTCTACTGTCTATGTAAGTATCTCTTGTAACACCAGTGAGGCTCTACTGTCTATGTAAGTATCTCCTGTAACACCAGTGAGGCTCTACTGTCTATGTAAATACCACCTGTAACACCAGTGAGGCTCTACTGTCTATGTAAGTACCTCCTGTTACACCAGTGAGGCTCTACTGTCTATGTAAGTACCTCCTGTTACACCAGTGAGGCTCTACTGTCTATGTAAGTGCCTCCTGTAACACCAGTGAGGCTCTACTGTCTATGTAAGTACCTCCTGTTACACCAGTGAGGCTCTACTGTCTATGTAAGTACTATCTGTAACACCAGTGAGGCTCTACTGTCAATGTAAGTACCTCCTGTTACACCAGTGAGGCACTACTGTCTAGGTAAGTACTATCTGTAACACCAGTGAGGCTCTACTGTCTATGTAAGTACCTCCTGTTACACCAGTGAGGCTCTACTGTCTATGTAAATACCACCTGTAACACCAGTGAGGCTCTACTGTCTATGTAAGTATCTCCTGTAACACCAGTGAGGCTCTACTGTCTATGTAAGTATCTCCTGTAACACCAGTGAGGCTCTACTGTCTATGTAAGTACCTCCTGTTACACCAGTGAGGCTCTACTGTCTATGTAAGTACCTCCTGTTACACCAGTGAGGCTCTACTGTCTATGTAAGTACCTCCTGTTACACCAGTGAGGCTCTACTGTCTATATAAGTACTATCTGTAACACCAGTGAGGCTCTACTGTCTATGTAAGTACCTCCTGTTACACCAGTGAGGCTCTACTGTCTATGTAAATACCACCTGTAACACCAGTGAGGCTCTACTGTCTATGTAAGTATCTCCTGTAACACCAGTGAGGCTCTACTGTCTATGTAAGTATCTCCTGTAACACCAGTGAGGCTCTACTGTCTATGTAAGTATCTCCTGTAACACCAGTGAGGCTCTACTGTCTATGTAAATACCACCTGTAACACCAGTGAGGCTCTACTGTCTATGTAAGTACCTCCTGTTACACCAGTGAGGCTCTAATGTCTATGTAAGTACTATCTGTAACACCAGTGAGGCTCTACTGTCTATGTAAGTACCTCCTGTTACACCAGTGAGGCTCTACTGTCTATGTAAGTACCTCCTGTTACACCAGTGAGGCCCTCTACTTCTATCAGTCTAAATAGGTCCTAATATCCTCTTAGAAAACCAATCAATCGCACCAATGCTGATCAAGTTTGCTTTGTTTGTGGTAAAATGTTGCCGTTATTAGATGATTAGAGCTTAGAATTTAATCAAAACTCGGGGAGATTACTGGTCGAGTTTCTGAGATTACAGAGGAGTCTATGCGGATTAAATAGGGTGCGGTACTTGATCACATGTATGACCAACCTTTGCAGATGATATGTAGCAGTGATGTTCAAACTATTTCTAGGTACTTCTAATCTCCCACTAGATATGAAAAGGACATGCGTGTCTTTTCTTAAATGATACAATTTGTATTTTGTTCAATGACGATGAGTCTCTTGACAGTTACATGATGGTAAGGGCAATTTTCCTTTTATACAGTGAACTTTAATTGCAATTTATATTTTAAAATATT
>CANNZV010001648.1:255553-305418 GCA_947561585.1 Caprella mutica
TTTGTATTTTGTCCAATGACGATGAGTCTCTTGACAGTTACATATAATGGTAAGGGCAATTTTCCTTTATACAGTGAACTTTAGGTGCAATTTATATTTTAAGATATTCTTTTTAGTAAGAGTAATTAATTGAACTATTTTCACATGATATAAATTTGGAGAGATTTATTTTCTCACTCGAATGTGATCTGTGAGATAACTTTTGTAACCAGAGAGTGGAATAATTTCACTTCACTTTGGATTCCGTTGGTATTTTGGCAAATTCCTAGCGGTTTAAATTGCCCCTAAAATGGAAGGTGTCGCGTGACATTCCGGCTTATAGGAGAAATCACAGAGAAAATGTTTCTGGGGATTAGCCAGGAGTGTTTTATTCTAATTTTGGCACCACAAGTGTGAATGTGAGTGTAGGTGAGATAAATTCTTGCTATTCAACCGAAGAATCCACTTGTCGCGCTTTAAGTTACTTATTGCTAATGATGTAATTAAACATTATATCTACTCTCATTCAAGAAGTGTTGGTTCAATGCACATAATTTATCTGTAATTACATACAGTATCATTTTAAATGAAAACAAATAGTACTTGGACTTATTTCAAGTAATTCCGTATAAAATTACATATAAATCCACGAAATGTTATACTTTTTACTACATTCACAATGTCCTTATATTTTTTATTATATATTATTTATATATACTCCGCAATATAAAAGTAGAAACACTCTTCTTTGGTGTTTTCTACATCAACCCAAATTGTATGCATTGATGATATTTAAGTACGCCTTGTCTTACATCATCGGACACATTGCCACTGCCCACCACCAGGACAACCTACTAACAAATCATTCGGTAGCTCAAAACAAACAGCCATTCGTCTTGACTCTCTTTAGAGTCTGAAAAGAAGGGCCTTCTTTGAGACTTGGGGAATCGGATCCTCTATCTACACTGCCTCAGCACTCGCTACTGTTGTGTGTGCTTACCCAGGCTATGGTGGGCCATGGGTGATTGAGAGGGGCCCTACTTAGTCTGCTATGGCCCCACAATAACTAGGGTAAGTTATGATTTATTGGACAGATCCTCATTTTCGATTATGTAAGAAAATAGTTTTTAATTTTAATAAAATAATACGTTAAATAATAACCATTATATTATTTTTTCTCCTATGATCGATTATCATAACTCATCCTATAATAAAAATCAGAAAGACTTCTTTTTCTTAGTGAAAACATATTGTCATTTAAAAGAAAGGTTTATGATTACAAACTAATAATTCCATTAAAAAGTCTTTAGTCGCTAAGATGTGTTTCTGTTGCCTGAAATCAGTAGCGTTTTACTAAAGGCTGGACAAACAGTTGGGTTGAGAAGATATCGAGTCATTAGAGTTGTGGGTAAACAGTGGCTTGTAATTGAGTTGGCTTTTGGGTATCGGGTTACTCTTTTCTTTGTCCATCGCTAATATTATCCTAACATTTAATCCAATGACTTCTTAAAGAGAACACTCAAACAGTTCTACTGTTAACAATTATCTCCATTTAGATGTGCGAGAGAGAGAGAGAGAGTGAGAGGGAGAGTGAGAGAGAGAGAGGTTGTGAAATCATTGCAGTTTGTTTGCTAGCATTAAAGTTTAAAAAGAGCATTCATATTTAGAGCAAGTAAATGACGTCATAAATGGTAAAATTTGAGTCAATGTGTAAATTAATTTAATATTTCAATCGTATTAATTAAGAAAATTACAAAATTCAAATGAATATTGCGTTCACTGTTTAATGCATCATAAAAAAATCAATTAAAAAATATCTACAGTATCCTTTTTCTTACAGATCTCTTATAAACTGTAATTATAATAAAAACAATAGTTAATGTTATGCAATACAGATTTAATATAAGTAATTACATACAATATTTCTGTAGTTACTCATTCTCTATGATTATTTGCAATACAATCACTATTTTCTATCAATTACTTTTCTATTGAAGATGCATTGTATTAATTATCATATCGCGATATTATTAAACAATTTACTGCATATTTATATACCACATATTTTCATTCTTTGATCATTTGAATGAAAAGAGTAAATAGATGATAAATAAATTGAATTTATATGCAATAGGTTTAATAGGTGTGTAAAACAGTACTTCATAATCAGGGTATAAATAGGTTTGTAAAACAGTACTTCATAATCAGGGTATAAATAGGTTTGTAAAACAGTACTTCATAATCAGGGTATAAATAGGTATGTGAAACAGTACTTCATAATCAGGGTATAAATAGGTATGTGAAACAGTACTTCATAATCAGGGTATAAATAGGTATGTGAAACAGTACTTCATAATCAGGGTATAAATAGGTATGTGAAACAGTACTTCATAATCAGGGTATAAATAGGTATGTGAAACAGTACTTCATAATCAGGGTATAAATAGGTAATTGTGAAACAGTAATTCATAATCAGGGTATAAATAGGTAATTGTGAAACAGTACTTCATAATCAGGGTATAAATAGGTATGTGAAACAGTACTTCATAATCAGGGTATAAATAGGTAATTGTGAAACAGTACTTCATAATCAGGGTATAAATAGGTAATTGTGAAACAGTACTTCATAATCAGGGTATAAATAGATGTGTAAAACAGTACTTCATAATCAGGGTATAAATAGGTAATTGTGAAACAGTACTTCATAATCAGGGTATAAATAGGTTTGTAAAACAGTACTTCATAATCAGGGTATAAATAGGTTTGTAAAACAGTACTTCATAATCAGGGTATAAATAGGTTTGTAAAACAGTACTTCATAATCAGGGTATAAATAGGTATTTACAAGTGACACTTGTGTTTCATATCAACTAATTATGTATTTAGCTATAGATAAACTGTGTGCATTGTCACTAAGTTTAATCACATGTGCATAATGGCAAACAGCTCAGTGTGTACCTACTGCAAAGGGTTAGGAGAGTTTGTGACAGTTGTTAGAAGCTACTAAGTCTGTCATTACTTCGTCTGTCCCTCAATTATAGCAGCACGAGTCTGATTGTCATCTCACAGTCGCATCACAGGGTATCAGATATTATCATACCTAAATCAATAAATAATAATAACTTAGGAAATAATCCTCCAACCCTTTGTCTAGCAAAAGCTTCTTTTCAATTCTCTATTTTAGATACTATTTAGTGTATCTTTATAAATGTGAAGTAATTGTACAATGTTCACAAATGAAAGCGCTTCTAAGTTAATATTAAAAATCATTTAAATCTGTTGAACTTATATAAAACATTGATAACATACAAAAAGTTCTACATAGAACACATTCGTGTAAACTTTTAATATGGCAAATGGTCAGGAATCTTTGAATTGTATTCCTGTAGCCTTCCCCTTCTCCCTCCCCCCTACCCCTCATTACCCCCCCCCCCTCCTGAAGCCCCTCCCCCCCTCTAAACCCCCTTTCAAAATGCCATCACTAATTAAACGAAACTTAAGAAGCTTATTAGTTATTAAAGACGGAACTGCCGCCCTCTATTAGAGAGTTAGTGAAGGAATAGCACAGTGATCAGATACACTCTGGTGTGAGTGATCGAGTGAGCGAATGAGTATCTAACCACCCTCAGTATCAAAAGCTACCATGTCTAATTAAATAATAGGAAGTCAATAAGCAGATAGGTTCATTTGAAGTCTTTGCAAAATACTTTATTCTTCGATTCCTTTCTGGTTTTATAATCTGTTGAATTTTTTCCAATGTTTAGAAATAGGCCGCAAACAAGTTATAGGAAGTTAAATATTATTCAATGATTATTGTGATTATTTACCTCTTTCTTCATCATATTGGTGGTTTATGCAACCATAAATATTTAATAGTATTCCTGATTTTTTCGAATAAGTTAGTTTTGTTCTTTTGACAAAATGGAAATTATCGGAAAATTAAAATTTTGTAATCAAATTCTGACTTCAGAATCGATAATATTACGCGTATTTAACATTTTAATTTGTTATTCCAGTTGGTATAGCCAAAATAACAATTTAAATGTCCTATTATGAATTTTTCTTATACGATCAAAAAGTTGAACCGTTCGATAACTCGGAACTTACCCTGGTAGAAAATATTGTGATGTTAGTTACGTATGAGCATAAGAGACATCGGAGATGTGATTTGTAAAGTAACAGGATAATAAGCTGGTGAAAAGAGCTCTTGTGTTGCGTAAAAGGGTTAGCACTGTTAGCACAAAGCAACACTAAATGCTGACAACAGGTGTCGCTGTAACGCTCAGTCCTGTTGTCCCTTGGCCTGTTCATTTGGAACTTCCAAACGGAAAATTAGTCTGTTGAAGATATGACATCTAGAAATTAGAATATAAGAATGTTTGTAGTTGTGAAAATAAAAAGCGTGTTGATGAGGAATATACTGTAAATCTACTAACTTAAATACAATAATAATTCAAAGTTATTTTTTATTTTCGATAATGGCAAGTGAAATAAATGGTTATTGTTAGGATAAAGAAAACCAAAGGCATTGTTCCGACTCCCCTCTCCTCGGCCTTTAATATTTCTCATCGGATTTAGAGTAGAGGATTACAGTAATAATCAAGTGAGTGGATTAGGGAACACGCAGACACAGTGTGTACGCTCTAGATAAATAGAGAGCAGAGTGTACGCTCTAGATAAATAGAGAGGCAGTGTGTACGCTCTAGATAAATAGAGAGGCAGTGTGTACGCTCTAGATAAATAGAGACACAGTGTATACGCTCTAGATAAATAGAGACACAGTGTATACGCTCTAGATAAATAGAGAGGCAGTGTGTACGCTCTAGATAAATAGAGAGGCAGTGTATACGCTCTAGATAAATAGAGACACAGTGTATACGCTCTAGATAAATAGAGAGGCAGTGTATACGCTCTAGATAAATAGAGAGGCAGTGTATACGCTCTAGATAAATAGAGAGGCAGTGTATACGCTCTAGATAAATAGAGAGGCAGTGTGTACGCTCTACATAGTCTTTAGACGGAATCTATCCCTATAATTTTTTTCTATTTTAGTTGACTGTACATTTCTTCCACTTAAAGCATTTTTCATCATCGGAAATGTTTCCAGGTTCCTGCAAGTGCACAATAGGAAGGACAAACTGGTGAATGAGGTACCAGTGACCCTTTAGGGCCCCTTCTACCACTTTAAGGGGGCACCCATCCACCCGAAAACAAACCATTCGGAAGCTTCGAGCGGAAAATGGACTCTTATCAATGATAGATTTTTGTTGAAATATATTCATTTGGAAATATTATGAGGGAGTGGTAGGCACATCTACAGAAAATGGAAAATAGGCCTATGGAGTCACTGGTTGACTCTTAACAGAATAAAAACGTTTTTCTATAACAAAATAATAATTTATTATTATTGTTAGATACTTTAGTTTTTTTGGAATTTTCTTCTGATTTTCCAAGGACAAAAACTATTTGAATAAATTGTACCATATTATTTTGGGTCTAGGTCTCTAGGATATTTCGTCCAACGGATATTTCAACCACGGATAATTCGTCCGTGGTTGAAATGTATCCAATATACACAAGTGTACGTATATGGGATATACTAATAGCCAGGTGTCAATATTATTATAGTGATTTAAGCCAAAACATTTCGCACGAACACATAAAATGTTATCTATTGATTACAGTAACAAAGTTAGATATGCTGAACAGGTTGACTGTTTCTTTAAGTTATTCACCTCCTTTACTATTTTGCATTAATTAATTAATGAGTTATGAGTATCCAAAATATGGAATTGAAATAACAGGGTAATAACAATAATAAACGTTTGGATACGTAAGAAATAGAATAAAATAAATACAATAGAGTTAAATAATGATTATTATATATGCTTTTATTATTAGTCTGAAGATATGGAACACTGACGTTCTTTCTTGGATTAAAGGCAACACTAAAAAGTACCAATATATGTAGCTAATTCTTTTATATCACATTTAATTATTAATCACATGATTAGTATAGTAAATTATGTACATGTATCATGTATGTATTTTATGTAGTCACCGTGAAAGAAAATTGTTATTAAAAACTAATTTCTGACCCAATATTGCTTCTAATAACCTAATCTCAATAATACCATTGATGTTTATTGTAGTTACTGTGAAATAAACACCACTGAAAATGTCTCCATTTGCTATGTTTTTGTATTGTAATAATTTCAAGACATGCCTCGCTATTATTATAGATTCTATAAGACCGGGATGTAATACATAAAAGCATATAAGTTTTATTTAGTTACTGTTACCGGCCAGTAGAGAAGAAGATTGCAATAAGAATTAAGGCAAAGACCATAAATTTCTAATTGGACATTTTCTAACTTTATGTTGCAGAACACATAAATATTATATAATTTGAAATATATACACTTTATAAATATAATACACTATAGAGCATTTCGTGGACGAAATGTCCGTGAACGAAATGTCGGTTCACGATTAATTTATTTCATAGATACTGAAGAGAGATGAAAATTACCGTTTAGTAAATCAAATATTATGAGCATAATCCGTAGAGTTACGATAGATTATAAGGTGACACCTAGCTTTCGTCAGATGGTAACTAGGGTAAGTTACGAGTCATCGGACGGTGCCATAGTTTCGATCATTTAAAAGAAGAATATAGAGTAATTATTATTAAGATAACAGTGAAATAACAATTATTAGTTTATTACATATTTTCTCATATGATCGGAAATGCATAACCGTTCCATAACTCAGAAGTTACATCAACATCTTCATTAAATAGATAGTGTTAGGTTGTGACTATTTTTGTTTAATGTTATCAATGTTCACAGAGTTAACATTGTTCACTACTGAGGAGTTATAACCATCTCATTCACCACTCCTATCACCATTCTCTGTAATGATCACCATCTCATTCACCACTCCTTTCACCATTCTCTGTAATGATCACCATCTCATTCACCACTCTGTTCAATGGACATCAAACACGATTAGTGTTCATAATTTTCACCATTTCCTAAAAAGAACATCTTCTTGTTCACAATCTTGTTGAAAGAAAACTAAAGCTGTTAAATGTTCATGAACTTCTTCATCATTTTGTTCACCATTCTGATCAACTTTTTCCTCATCACCATTTTCACCATTTCCTTCACCAATCACCAAACGTGTTCCCTAATCACCAAACGTGTTCACCAATCACCAAACGTGTTCCCCAATCACCAACTGTGTTCTCCAATCACCAAACGTGTTCACCAATCACCAAAGGTGTTCACCAATCACCAAATATGTTCACTAATCACCAAAGGTGTTCACCAATCGCCAAATATGTTCACCAATCACCAAATATGTTCACCAATCACCAAAGGTGTTCACCAATCACCAAATATGTTCACCAATCACCAAATGTGTTCACCAATCACCAACTATGTTCACCAATCACCAACTACGTTCCCCTTTTCTCTAAAAAGACACTCCACACCTCAATAGATTTATTCCTCGTGTTACCTAGTCACTAAATGGCAGGCTTTGTGCAGCTGCTTAGCCTCCCCAGCAGTCTTTATAAAGCTATCAAAACACACTCTAGAACCTCTATGCTCTCTCTATGGTCTCTATGGTCTCTCTATGGTCTTTATGGTCTCTATGGTCTTTTTCTAGTTACAATGAGACCATTGCGGTAAGTGAATTAACACCAACAGGGCTAATGCTCAATTACCGTTACCAAACAGATACTACCGACATTTCAATGTCGCTTGGGATAGTGGAATATGGCAATTATGGTGATTGAGTATTTACAATATACTGTTCAGTTTATTGTAGCAATATGGGTTTACTTAAATAATTAATAACCATTAGTTAAAACTAAATAAATAATTTGTTGACTATTCGTTATTGTATACTGTTATGTTATAACCAGGGTTGGGACAATATGCTCTTAAAATCATAGATCGAGAAAATATTTTAGACGGAGAGAATTAAAGAGTATTGAATGGTTTTACACCAGCGGTATATAGTATTCGATACCATTTCATTTCGTCTATGATATTCTTGGGATCTATGATTTTAATAGCATATTGTCCCAGCCTTGTTAATAACATATGTATTATTTATTTAAATATTTATCTAAACACATATAGCACCCTTAAATCTAATTAGTGAGCCATTTATTTCTTGTTTCATATATTTCTTGTTTCATATATTTCTTGTTTTATTTATTTCTTGTTTTATTTATTTCTTGTTTTATTTATTTCTTGTTTTATTTATTTCTTGTTTCATTTATTTCTTGTTTTATTTATTTCTTGTTTTATTTATTTCTTGTTTTATTTATTTCTTGTTTCATATATTTCTTGTTTCATTTATTTCTTGTTTTATTTATTTCTTGTTTTATTTATTTCTTGTTTTATTTATTTCTTGTTTTATTCATTTCTTGTTTTATTTATTTCTTGTTTCATATATTTCTTGTTTTATTTATTTCTTGTTTTATTTATTTCTTGTTTTATTTATTTCTTGTTTTATTTATTTCTTGTTTTATTTATTTCTTGTTTCATATATTTCTTGTTTTATTTATTTCTTGTTTTATTTATTTCTTGTTTTATTCATTTCTTGTTTTATTTTTTATATTAGAAAACATTTCATTAAAAGGTCCCCTCCACTCTAAATGAAATTTTCTCTAGAAATGCTTTAAATTTGTAGAGCTAAGGTTATACAACATATCACAGTTAACAGAAAAGAAATTGATAAAGTATTCGCTTCGTAATTAATTATATAAGAAATAGTCACACTCTACCTTCACTGTCCTACTTTCTAATAGATTAAATAGAAGAAAAAGGAAAAATTACTAAACAATTTCTCGCATTGTCGTATATTTAATAGTAATTAGGTATATAGGTACCTGATGTCTTTGTGGGGGTAATGGTAATTCGGTAACGGTATATAGGTATATATCTATTTATCACTCTTGTTGTTGTTTTGAATTAGTCATATGTAAGACTCTCTTGAAGTTAGTAGCTCTGTTGATGATGGTGTTGGTAGAGCTGTGACTATCTTGCAGATAACTTTCCTAATTCACTCTATTATAGTCGAGTATTAATCTTTGCACAGTACCAGTCCTTGTACGGAAGAAAATAAGCTACTTAATATTTCTTATTTTAGGATATCTCTATCTAATTATCATTCCATATCAATTTTACACTTACAGTAAAATGGTAAAAAGCTAATTTACAGACAGGTGTATAGGTATTTGACTAAGTCTCTGTACTTTTGACTATCAGTTTGGCTTTAGGTTTAACAAATCTACATCTCATGTTCTGTTACATTTTCTTCATAACTTGTATCATTTTCTCTTGATAGCGGCAACTGTTTCTCTAAGCCTTTGATTGTGTAGACTGTAGACCATTCCATATGGTTGGCTAAAATGTACCATTATTGTTTTAGGCGATTTTTGGTAAGCTGGTTTAAATCTTATTTTCAGATCGTAAGCAATAAGTTGCATTGAGAAATGTGACTCCCAATCATGCTGATGTTACACAGGGTGTCCCTCAAGGCAGTGTACTTGGACCATTACTATTCTTGCTGTTCACAGGCGATAAGCTAGCCTAATTGTTTTAATAGATTTAAATATAGTTTGTTTGCCGGTGACAGAACTATATCGTACAGTTTTACATAATAAAATGCAAAACATATTACATATCAAGTTTGATCATATAATATTTCCAATTCTGAACTGTCTAAAATATTTAATTGGCTACGGTAGACAAAATAAAAATAAAAATTGATGAAACGAAATAAAAATAAAAATTGATTAAACGAAATAAAAATTAATATCGATAAAACAAAATATAAATTAATATTGCTAATACGAACTATATTATCTTCTATAACTTTAATCAAATAACAGTTTATTTCATTTATTCATTTAGGTGACAGTATGATATAATATCTCGAATAGTAGCGCTACATTTTTTGTCGTTATATTTTGATGATAATTTGAAATTCGATCTATACAGCGAACTATTGCTATATTTAACAAGCTTAACATTTTTCTACCTGTTGAACCTGCGATCCAACCAATTTTTTGAAAAAATAAAAAAATAATTGTTTAAATCAATGAGGCTAATGTTTCCTATTGAAATTTGATAGGATATTTTGAATTCTTATTTCTTTCATTGTGAACAATTACACCTAACAGTTACACCTAACAATCACACCTAACAATTACACCTAACAATCACACATAACAATTACACCTAACAATTACACCTAACAATTACACCTAACAATCACACATAACAATCACACCTAACAGTTACACCTAACAATTACACCTAACAGTTACACCTAACAATCACACCTAACAATTACACCTAACAATCACACATAACAATTACACCTAACAATTACACCTAACAATTACACCTAACAATCACACATAACAATTACACCTAACAATTACACCTAACAATCACACCTAACAATCACACATAACAATTACACCTAACAATTACACCTAACAATCACACCTAACAATTACACCTAACAATCACACCTAACAATCACACCTAACAATCACACCTAACAATCACACCTAACAATTACACCTAACAATTACACCTAACAATCACACCTAACAATCACACCTAACAATTACACCTAACAATCACACCTAACAATCACACCTAACAATTACACCTAACAATTACACCTAACAATCACACCTAACAATCACACCTAACAATCACACCTAACAATCACACCTAACAATCACACCTAACAATTACACCTAACAATTACACCTAACAATTACACCTAACAATCACACCTAACAATCACACCTAACAATTACACCTAACAATTACACCTAACAATCACACCTAACAATCACACCTAACAATCACACCTAACAATCACACCTAACAATTACACCTAACAATCACACCTAACAATCACACCTAACAATCACACCTAACAATCACACCTAACAATCACACCTAACAATCACACCTAACAATTACACCTAACAATCACACCTAACAATCACACCTAACAATTACACCTAACAATCACACCTAACAATCACACCTAACAATCACACCTAACAATCACACCTAACAATTACACCTCGGTAATTAGTCCCTTTCTTCCAGTGGTAATTAGCGTGGTAGCATCTGTTACTGCTGGTAATAGTTACTCAGAGGATTACCGCAGGATTACCTACTCCACAATAGGATTAGCTGGAGCATGGAGAGGGAAAAGCTACTCAGCTACTCTCTGGAGTCAATTGGGAGTAATTCTTTCGCCTGTACTCTCCATTATCTTAATTGCAATACTTTACTCTCTGTAGACACTCTCTCACCTATTGGGATAACACTTTGTATAGTAATTTATATAATTAGATACACATTAACTTGAATATACCATAATGTGCTTGTTCTTCGATGTTCTTCGTATATTCTTGTTTAGAAAGATATATTTCTCCCATTAAATTAGAGTTTAATTGCTTTTCTACATGGTTTTGAAGATAAAATAAAATTCAAAAAGTTTCCAACTCTATTCATTGTAAACAATACTTCATTACTATAATTAACTAAATTTAATTTGAATTATTTTGTAGCTCTTCACACCCCGCCATAATAATACTATAAGTTATGCTTGAGACTCCAAATGAAATGAAATCGAATTAATTTGTATATATAGTTTTGATATAACTTAAAATATAAATAAAATTCATACAGTTGGCTATAATTGTAATTATCAGACAGTTTCAAATTTTCGATCGTATTAGGAAAAATATAATATAACATATTAACTCATTATTTTAATTGATAGTCATGATACCTACTTACCAATTAAAATTTCGTATCTAAAGTGTGCAAGTGTGCAATAACTCGTAACTCACCCACTAGACAGGACAGGGAATGAGAGTAAGTTTGCAGGAGTAGATAGAAAATAGAGAGTAATTTCTTTATCAATTTTGTCTCATCTTCTTCCCCTAAAAGTGAAACCTGATAAGCAGATCAAAGAGGGAAATTACGGAGCCTGTGGCGAACCAGGGTGTTGCTAAATAGGGCCAAAGTGTTGTTAAATAGGGCCAAAGTGTTGCTAAGTAGGGCCACAGTGTTGCTAAGTAGGGCCAAAGTGTTGCTAAATAGGGCCACAGTGTTGCTAAGTAGGGCCAAAGTGTTGCTAAATAGGGCCAAAGTGTTGCTAAATAGGGCCAAAGTGTTGCTAAATAGGGCCAAAGTGTTGCTAAATAGGGCCACAGTGTTGCTAAGTAGGGCCAAAGTGTTGCCAAATAGGGCCAAAGTGTTGCTAAATAGGGCCAAAGTGTTGCTAAATTAATATAATTTTTATTCTCACTTACTTGTATTTCATCGAATCATTTCTTTATTTTCACAATATCAATTAGTATAAAAACTCTCAATTACATTCGAATGTGTATGTGTTCTATTGTATTATTTTACCATTTTCCTTTTGACGTGTTTTGTGTGTTTTCCCACGTAAGAAAGGATGATCCTTTAAGCAAGTACTCCGATGTGTTAGTTTTTCAGGTAATAGCCACAGAGATTAAATGTTATTATTTTCTCATTGTACACTTCAGAGCTTTTGTTCTTCTTCTTCCATTGACACTTTTCGGCAACAGAAAAACAGAAAGGATGTGCGATATTGATTGACAATTTCGACCAGAAACAGAAAAGCATAACTGATGTACCGTTTAGATAATAATCCAGAAACAGTAATACATAAGTGATGTACCGTTTAGATAATAATCCAGAAACAGTAAAACATAAGTGACGTACCGTTTAGATAATAGTCCAGAAACAGTAATACATAAGTGACGTACCGTTTAGATAATAGTCCAGAAACAGTAATACATAAGTGACGTACCGTTTAGATAATAGTCCAGAAACAGTAATACATAAGTGACGTACCGTTTAGATAATAGTCCAGAAACAGTAAAACATAAGTGATGTACCGTTTAGATAATAGTTCAGAAACAGTAAAACATAAGTGATGTACCGTTTAGATAATTTGATCAGAAACACTAAAACGTAAATGACGTATGTACCTTCTTGAAAGAAAAGGTCGAACAGAAACAGAAAATCATAACCAATTAGCAAGGCAAATATATGCACAGTTCATAAATGCTGTTCACCATTTGCTAACCATATTAAATGAGATGAAATCTATTGACCATATAAAGCTGCTTTAGATAAGACAGCGGAACTAATTAGCCTCCAAAGCTATTTAGAAGTTTAGCTGAGTACAATGGAAGACAGTAAGCTTATTGGAAGTGGAATCTTTCTCTCTAGGTAGGTCTTTGTAGCTTATTATCACTAAGATTATCTTCCAAAACACACCTCAGTGACACCTCAGTGACACCTCAGTGTTACTTTGCTAGGTAAAACCTATGGCAAATGAGAGAACTCATCTTTTTACCGGTGAGTTCAATAGCATTAGGAACGTACCTACTTGCTTTTTAAAAACTTCTAATTTACTTTCAATTTGTTGATTTCTTTTATTTAATGTTTTCATGTGCAAAATATTTTCATTTAGCATTGCAAATTATAAATATTTTAATTGAGTTTATTTTTAATTGTAGAAGTTAATATGTTTTTATTTAATATTTTTTCATTTACACAATGTTTTCATTTACACAATGTTTTCATTTACACACTGTTTTCATTTACACACTGTTTTCATTTACACAATGTTATCATTTACACATTGTTTTCATTTACACTATGTTTTCATTTACACAATGTTTTCATTTACACATTGTTTTCATTTACACATTGTTTTCATTTACACACTGTTTTCATTTACACACTGTTTTCATTTACACATTGTTTTCATTTACACATTGTTTTCATTTACACACTGTTTTCATTTACACATTGTTTTCATTTACACATTGTTTTCATTTACACACTGTTTTCATTTACACATTGTTTTCATTTACACATTGTTTTCATTTACACATTGTTTTCATTTACACACTGTTTTCATTTACACATTGTTTTCATTTACACAATGTTTTCATTTACACAATGTTTTCATTTACACAATGTTTTCATTTACACATTGTTTTCATTTACACACTGTTTTCATTTACACATTGTTTTCATTTACACACTGTTTTCATTTACACATTGTTTTCATTTACACACTGTTTTCATTTACACACTGTTTTCATTTACACACTGTTTTCATTTACACATTGTTTTCATTTACACAATGTTTTCATTTACACAATGTTTTCATTTACACATTGTTTTCATTTACACATTGTTTTCATTTACACACTGTTTTCATTTACACTATGTTTCATTTACCATTACAAAATACAAAGATTTTAATTTATTATAGTTTTAATCATATAACTTTTTAGATAATTTTTCTGATGGTATAAAATTCCTATACCTTATACCAGATGCTGTTGATTACTTTAAATACTTTAGTAATGTTTTTTAAATACAATTACGTTATAGTATTCATTATCTCAACCCTGTTCTAGTTAAAAACTTAAGCCATTAATGATGTAAGTGAGAGATGTTGACTAGTGGTCTATACGACTTGTTATTAGGACAGTAATGATTTGTGTTCTCAACCAGTAACAAATACAGGATTTACAAAAAAACAAATAAAAAGAGAGATAATTAATTTCCAATTCAAGTTTTTAATCCAAAGTTTCAATATTCGTTAAGCAGGAAACGGAAAATTAAGTAAAACACTAATCTTTTTAAGTTTTTAAATAGGTACTATAGTTCAACATGCTACACCAACACATTTAGTCGGTAATGCTGTTGTTAGTGGCATTTCTTATTTTACAATTAAATAGTAGCTTTCTTTTTAATACCTAATTTTGAAATTGAATTAGTGATTTTGCTTTAAATTTAATTCTTTTTTAATTTAAGGACTATATTTATCAATTTAAATAGTTACAAATGTTAGTTAGAAACAGCTTGTCGCAAATCCATTTTCTTTCATCGTAAAATCTTCTTTCCAGTAATACTTTTTATTATTTGAGTTTTCTTATTAAAAACAGTAACAAAGAATAAAAATATATTTTTATATACATTGGTATAATTATTAAAAGATTCAAAATTAGATTGGACACAAACATAAGTTTTTCCCTAACTTTATTTGTAAACAATTAAATAAAATCAACTGAATTTTATTATCTGTTTCCAGCCCCAAAACACAGTCAGCTCTGCCTAGTGTTGCCAGTCAAACACAAACACCATTTAGTTTGTTTGCTGTCGTGTTTGAACTAAGTATATAGGATTAAATTTCATAATCCCCCTAATCTATAATTAGAATATTATAACAGGAATAGCCTGTAGATACGGTAACGGGAATTATATCAGGAATACCCTGTAGATACAGTAACGGGAATTAGAACAGGAATACCCTGTAGATACAGTAACGGGAATTACTTTATAACATTTAGGTATAAATGGTAATTAAAATTTGTTAATCTTCGTAAACATAAAAAATACAGTTTATAAAATTAATGTGATTTTTTAATTGAAAGTTTTTCATTTAAAAGATTTACTGCATCCTTAACTAGTGATTATATTTTGATACATTGTACATACTTTGTAATTTATTACTCTAGTGTTAACATAACTCAAATAATTATGAGTGTACATTTTCTTTATGTTTATAATATATATCCTAATTATGAAAAAAAAGGCAATGGTTAAATTTTTTTATTTTGAAACTCTCTGTGATGGTGATAATTAAAATAAATAAATTCTTATTAAATATATTATTAGTAATTTCTTTCACGGACTCTCCTCTCCTCCTCTGCTCCTCTGCTCCTCTCCTCCTCTGCTCCTCTGCTCCTCTCCTCCTCTGCTCCTCTCCTCCGCTCCTCCTCAAGAGGTGATTACAAACATTTTAGTCTCTCATCACAGGAGTCAATAGAGTGTCGTGAGTCAAAGTGTGAGTCAGAGCGTGGCTAAACCAATTGACTCGCTTCACTGACTCAATGAGTCAATAACCAACACATTGTCACAGTCTCACAAACCTTTTCATACCCACACTAAATCAAAAGGTTTGCTCAATGCAGCAGAAAAGCTACTCCGTGCTTGCTTGTAACTCCGCTATCGTCACACTCAAAGATAACTTCAACTTGCACATCAATTTATCTGTTTTGAAAATACTTTTGATGGACAATAGAATTATCTTACATTGATATTTTCAAGCTTCAACAAATAAGAATACATAATATTCCATTCTTTTTAATCATTAGTTCGATAGAAAATTACTACAAACTAATTTCATACAGCGTGAATAGTATCAGTCCTAATACTGCCTGTAGCGACCCTTTTCTCCTCGTGGTCAGGACATGCTCTTTAGAAGGCATTGCCTGCTCTTTAGTAGGCAATGGAATTACATACATGAGTAAATCTTCAGCAACTCCTTATTGTCACTCTATTGTCACTGTAACAATAACAATCGGGGAAATATTCACACAATCACTTGATTAAGAGTCAAATATAATGACTAACATGATTAAGAGTCAAATATAATGACTAACATGATTAAGAGTCAAATATAATGACTAACATGATTAACAACTCAGAAAGTTAGCGTAGGGATATATTGAAAATAGGGATAGTTCAGAGTTATAGGACGGTTCCACATTTTCGATCATATGAGAAACATTTACATTAGTATGTAATTTAACTAGTATTTTAACTGGTATCCATTATACCTGTAGGTATCATGGATACCAATTAAGATACTAGTTAAATTGTACATTTATCTTATGTGATCGAAAATGTGAAGTTATTCGATAACTCGGCACTTACTCTAGTTTCAATTTATGAAACAGTGCAGGAAACTATTAATGAGATTAATTCAATAAGTCTAGTCAATTGTACTTTAAGAATAAATCTACACGATTGTCTCGTAAGAAAGGGCTTGGTATGATACGCTTTAAAGGTCCCCTCCAAGCAATTCTTTTTATTGCTTTAATCAATGGGGCTAATGTTTCTTATCATTTTACTGCAAACCGCATCAAATTTGATGCATATCTTTGATGTTATATGCTTTTAAAGATTTTTACAATCAAAACTCTACAATACCTATTTTCCTTCCGACTTTCTTCTTTTCAGTCTGAAGAAAAAGAATCTACACCATTTGTTTTAATTGTCAACTAGGTATTAGGTTTAATAAATCCATTATGTAAAGGTATATCTTTGGATAAACTTATTATAAAAACGTTTATATACTTCAGAAAACAGTTAATATCTTAAACGAAGGTCGAAAACGTATTGCTTGTTTATAAAATTCAAAAATGAGATCAAAACAAAGAGTGTACAATCTTCTTCTTCAGCGTCAGTTTAGTGTTTCGGACAATTGTTGCACACAGAGTAATAAAAACTTTAAAAATAAATAATATAATATACCCTGAACTGATTTGAATGCAGTTTGCAGAATACTAATCGTAATAAACTCTTTTTTTTCCGGAGTCTGGTGAGGACCTTTTAATAATTTTATTGAACAGCATTTATACTCTGAGCGTTAAAATTCAATGTAACTAAATTACCTCTACCATACAATTAGATCACATGATAGGTTTAATGAAAATAATTGTACGTAGCACTATTTATAGAAGTTTTCTATGAGTAAATCACGTCTGCTAATTAATTTACCGGTCACCATTCCAATAGAGTGACTTCAATCAGTCCCACCCTCGGTGTGTTGACTGAAAAATCACACTATTCGATATAATTAGATACAAACTCCTTCGTTAGTCATGGCAAATGAGACTGAGTCACAGTAGTGAGATTGAGTCATTGTCACAGTAGTAAGATGGAGTCATTGTCACAGCAATGAGATCAGTTCACGGTGCAGTGAACCTACAAGAGGGTTCACAGAAGCTACATGCAGTGCATGGGAACCGCTGCTTACAAATCAACTAACGTATTAAAAGTATTAACATTCTGTTATAGGTTTTGATAGCTCTTTTCGAGTATAGTTAGTGTTAATGAAATGTTTTGTAATTTGTTTCATTTTTTATTAACTGTAGACCGTTATTTTGAATAATAAATAATAGGTACATTATTTTTTATAATTATTTAAAGTGAATTCCGAGCTGGTCAGACGGTTCCACATATTCGACCATAAAAGAAAATGTGTATAACATAACTAGTATTTTAATTCGTATCCCTAATTCCTAACACTATCATGGACACCAACTAAAATACTAGTGACATCATATGTTTTTTATTTATAAGGTCGAAAATGTGAAACTCTTCGATAACTAGGAACTTAGCCATAGGCGGTAATTACTCGCTATTACCAAGAGTTGAGTTCTGAATACCACTGGTGTTGGAACAGTCGAATCCCGTGCTCAGGGACGCGTGTTCAATCGAAGCGTATGTAATTTTAACACTCGAATTGTTTCCAATGAACTCAGCACCATTGACGTTGTATGAAAATAATTACATATAACTGTGTGGATTGTGTGCTCGGGGTGTGGCGTCATGCGGTTATCTTCTTTGGCGCGATTATAACCGCTCAAGTGTGGCAGTCTTTGCGAATTGGATTTGGACATCGTTCGAAAGGGACTGAAGTAAATGAAATGATAGTTCAACTGATTTAGGTATTTGTAAACTAGTGTACTTGCCCGTTAAGAATAACGAGTTCTTAATAGTATCAATATTTGTAACTAGTGAACTTGCCGGTTAAGAATAACGTGTTCTCAATAGATTTTGAGATTTTGTTTACATTTTTTAATTGAATATAATGATGATAATATTATACAGTACATTGTTTACGTTAATGACAGAGAGTTTTTTTTAATTTCCAACATAGACAGATGAAGGTAAATTTGTCGCTGTTTTAAAAGTGATTTAAATCTGTAGGCATGCACTTCAGTTTAACGTCACGAGTGAAGTTTACCGTTCGTACGCGGCTTCACAAAGTAAATTGCTGTTATTATTAGATTCACACTTCGATTAGTGCTCTTGAAGTTGTGTCAGTGGTAATTATTTCGAGAGTGTATACTTAACTAATGTACAGAAGGGATTAAAAACCTCGAGGATGACACTAATCACGTCCAAAAACATTGTACGGAGGTAAGAAGAAGAACTGTTTGTCTGAAGTGCATCTGAGAGAGACATCTGCTGTGGAAACATTTAACCCTAGTCTCAATAGAACCATGCTTTTATTATTACCATATTTAGAACATCTTAAAAATAATGATAGTTAAATTCTTCCTTTTTTAGTTATGATATTATTTGCTAGATTAGAGTATATTTAACAGAAACTGATTATAAAAAGAACGAGATTTTTCAATTAGCCTAATTATTTTGTCCATATACACTTATTATAAATGCATGACTTTGTCCTATGTAGGGTAAGGACTGAATTTTCGGACATGTAAGAAAAATATACAATAAAAGTTAAAGAATTATTATTATTTAATTTTTCTTTGGAACTCTTCGATAAGTAATATATATCATAATTTTCTTTAATTACATTAAATATTAAAAAGAGATTGTTAATATTGTGTACTTAAACAGCAACTTGTTTCTTATATTCATTCACATGTATATTGAAGCTAATGTGATTTGTATTATTCTACCTACACTGTGGTTCAAAACAACCTACACTGTAGTTCAAACAACCTACACTATTACGCACAGAACAGATACCTTCTTGTTTAAACATTTTAATTACTTTTTAACTATATTAACTATTTCATTTGCGGTATATACTTTTAAGGCAGATTAAAACTATTTACAAAAGATAAGTCCATGTGTAACTCCATGCTTTATTTACATAGCTATGGTTTATTATTTTCTCTTTACTATGTATTTTAATACTTCCGTATTTCAAGAACTGCGTAACTAAATAAATTAATTACTTTAGCTATTAAAAATTGTAATTAATTTATATATTGTTGATTGAATTAGATTTATATTAGATTTGCAATTGTTTTTAATAATGAAAATATAAACCAATTATTTTTAATTCAACATCCCAATGTTCATAGATTACAAACTATTATGTCTAGAATGTTTAAAATGACAATCGCAGATAACTGAAGTGATTGAGGGAGGAAGTGATAAAACAATAGAGTGTCAATTAGACTAAGTACCTATAGTGTCCTATGTACACACCCTCATGTCTCACAT
Source organism: Caprella mutica (assembly GCA_947561585.1). Lineage (NCBI taxonomy): Eukaryota > Metazoa > Arthropoda > Malacostraca > Amphipoda > Caprellidae > Caprella > Caprella mutica. The sequence continues at coordinate 275,704 of CANNZV010001648.1, forward strand.
CCTTCGTCTGACATCCCATGTAAAGAGGATTTCGGGATTAGACTAATTTCTCGAAATTTTATGGAATAGGACTGCAATTTTTTTTTTTGATGCTCCTTTAATTTCTCTCAATCTTTTTTTCTAGTTAGCAAAATTATCCAGTCGTAGATTTTTAATCGATGATAAAAATATTATCTATAATTACCACTATTAAGGATTCGACCAAATAATCATAAAATTAAAATTACTTAAATTATCGTCTTCCATTGAACAATCTTGAAAAAATCCTATCAACATTTCCTATAACGGACAAAAATCAACGATATGCCGATTGTAAACTAGGGCCGTAAGCATGTAGAGAATTCCTGTTATTTCCGTGAAATAGTGTAGAGTGTGAATGATTGTGTCACACCACAAAGTCACAGCTTGACAGACTCTCTAGCGCACTAATTTGTCAGATAAACAGTTTGGAAAACAAAAGAACTCGAGAGGCCCTTCAGAAGTGAAGATAAAGGACGTACGTAGGAGGCTGGGGATGGTACTGGGACAGACAGTGGCCCAAAGAATCGAAATGATTACCTCTTAGTTCATCTTCACTGTTATGAATTAAAAGACAAAGTTAATTAGCAGTCATTCCCAAACTGGGAATGACTGGTTCCAGAGAACCGTTTAAAATATGTAGAGTCAGATATAACATATGCAGTAGGATAGAATTTTCAATCTCTATCTTCCACAAATAGTTTGAAAAATTCCGAACACAAATGCTGCTAAATAAAAACTAAAAGTGTTGGTCTTAAATGTGTTAATAGATGCAATAGCATATTTAAACTATTAGTCTTGGTGTTAAATCACTGAACTATCTGTCTATTAATCTATATGGAAGAAATAAATACCTAATACCAATTCCTCTGTTACTGTAAGATTACAAACTCACCTACAGTGTGGACAGTGTTTATATGTTCTTCTACGTTTGTGTTAGATAAGCTAAAGAAATCTTCAAACTCTGAGTTAACGATCCAATATTTTGTGATGCGATTTTCCTCATCTCTTTTCGTGCTCTCCAAAAAGCACAATAGCCACAAATTGCGGCCTGGCTCCGCTCTCTGATTGCCAAGTACAAACAAAATGACGTCACGGGAATCATCTACTATAACCTACTAAATAAATAAAATATTAAAGACGATTATTATGAAGAAGAAACGTGAGAGAATTATGAGTTATTGTGGGGATTTGAAGTTATGTAATTTATGAAAAGGAGCATTCGTTGAAAGTACAAATATTTGTCTTAAAGTTAACAACTGTTTGGTCATAGTGATAGTGACTCTGGTGTTAAACATTCTCTACGCTTCAAAGTTTTTCATACCCTCGGTGTTTAACATTTGTATGATACACTATTATGACGCTGAAGAAAAAGGTTGTACTCTTCGTTTTGGCTTACAATTTAAATTCTATGAAGAAACAGTTTTTAATGGATGTTGTACTTTTCCGTTTATGCCAATTTTTCTGATGCTGTTTCTTATTATTTAGCTGCAAACCCCATCAAATTTGATAGCATATATTTTTCTATAATAAAACTCTACATTACCCGCTTTACTTCCGCCTTGCTATTTGTCAGTCTAAACGAACTTTATATACTTCAGGAAATAATTTAGATCTTAAATTAAGGCTAAAAAGGCATTGTTTATAAAATTCAAATTGTAAATCAAAACAAAGAGTGTACAATCTTCTTCTTCAGCGTCAGGTTAGTGATTCGTACAATTGTTGCTCTCAGAGTATTAAAAAACTTTAAAAGCAAATAATAAAATATATACTGAACCGAATTGTATTCAGTTTGCAGAATAATGATCCTAGACCTTAGTTCTATAACATTGTGTTATAAACTCCTTTTTTTTTAGCATGGAGAGGACCTTCAGATTAATTTTCTCACTCTTTGAATATACATGCATTGTTGCTTTCTTTAATTCTCTTTTGCAGTGTACATGGGGTAAGTGACGATTTATTAAACGGTTCTACATTTTCGATCGTGAAAGAAAAAAATAGATATGTAATGATTAATATAAAAGTTAAATAATAATTTATCCGAAAATGTGCAACCGTCCGATAACTCGGGACTAGCCCTATAATGTATGATTTTTTCAATTTTCAGGATAATGGAATATTTGTGCAGTTATTGCTTATATATTATCAAAAGAATTTATATTGGAATAAATTAGATATTTCATATATAATTACTATAGTTATTAAATTGAAGAAAATGTTAACTCTATCTTCTTATTTTTCTAATGGATCGGTAGTTCTTTTTTTAATTTATTTCTTTCTTTGGAGAAATTCTTTTATATAAATGAAATAAATATTTTTTTGAGATGATTTTTTTTAGAAATTTCTTTGATTTTTATTTTATTTATACATTAGTATTTACAGCCAGTAATTATTTACCATTTGTATTTCAATTTCAATTAATATAATGTGTTTATATTTATATTCAAATGCAAATGCGTGTTGTCAATTCATATATAGTGATTTAAAAAATGTACTTTCAAAAATCAAAACTATAGGATTTTTTGACACATTGATTAATATTATTAGTGTATCCCGTAGCCATGGCAACAAAATAGCATTTTTTATATAATTATCCTTTCTTACTTTATAATCATTTGTTTACTATGTAATTATTAGCTTTTTCTTTATAATTTTGTTATTTGTACTTAACAAAGGCTTCGGACAGACAGACAGACAGACAGGTTTTTATTTATTAGAGTATAAAATCCATTATACTTTTGGTGATATTTATTTCATTGATTTTCCGCCTCCAACTAAAGAACATTAAATTCAATGAATATTTATTCTACTTTTGTATTCATACTTTGTATTAATTGCAGATTATTTTTTTATCAGTTTTGTTTCCAAGTCAAGATGTAAATTTAGTAAATTCTTACACTCTAAATCATCCTTTATTTTATAGTTAATTTTTATAAAAAAAGTCACTATCCATGTTTATAAATTATAATTCTTTTCAATTAATTTTGTATATTGTTTTCTATCGTTTTTATTGATTTACTCCATTTACTTCCTTTTCTTTAATTTATAATAAAGAAAATTACTTTCATTAATTGCAATTAATTAATTGAACAAATATTCATGACAATAAATATTTGTAAAATTAAATTTTCAATTAATTTAATAAATTAATTTTCTATTTATTTCAGAGAAATTTACAATAAAATTTTCAGTGAGTAATCCATTTAATAAATAATTAAAGTAGAGACAATTAAATAGTTTTTAATTATCGTTTAAAATATTAACTATTTAATCATGTCACAATAATTATTTATTTCAGATATTATTTTCTCGTCACGTATTATTATTTATTATGGAATTTTATTATCAATTCAATAGAAATATTTTTGATTTAAATATTGAAGTCATTTCCTCATAAGAACTAATTCTAATTTTCTTTCTAATTTTCATTTTAGGGTAAGTTCTGAATTATCGAACAGTTACACATTTCCGAACATGTAATAAATATAATAATTATTCTTTTAATTCGTATCCAAGATACCTGCAGGTATCATGGATACCAATTAGAAGAATAATATAAAGATTATATATTTTTTCTTAAGTGATCGAAAATGTATAACTGTCCGATAATTCAGAACTAACACCCTTTATTTTATAACATCAAGAATACAAAGGACTAAATAAGGAAAATAAAATAGGTTTTCTACTTAATATTTATATTTGATACATTTTACATTAATTACCCTGTCAAAATTAGTATAGTTATATTAAGTTAATATATTTGTATATACACAAGGGTAAGAAGAAACACTAGGGTAAACATTAGAAAAACAATCAACAACCAATTGTAGAGTTAGACCTAAAGGTACAGTTCCCATTTTAATGAAAAATATTAATTAATGAATTAATTCTCAAAATCAAACTCTGATATTCAATATTTACACCCTATTACACTTTTCGAACATAGAGGGTGTCTACTCAATTACCGTACATATTGGGGACATTTTAGAACAAAGCGATAAACAGATTAACATTAAAAGTACCGGTAATTGAGTACTCACCCTACCAACTCACTCAACGATCCTATCGAAAATAAGAACGAGAGCAGGGACTGGAACTTGTTCGAATTGGAAACATCTTAAAATATAATATTGCACTAAAACCTCATTCGAATATCTTAGAGACTCTAAGGAACTGTGGAAGACATTTAAAAATGATATCTATGTTAAATATCCTATCAGATTGGTATCAACAAAACAGACATTCCTGAATTTCAGAATTTTAGTACATGTTATATTTTACTTCAAAAGTTTTTCACTTCTATCAAAAGTTTTTCTTTTCAATAAAGAGGCAATTGTCACTAAAACAGCACTGAAGAAACATTGATTCAATAATTATTTGCCACTATTTCACTCAATGTGCTGGAGACATGGATATTTGCGGTCTCCATGGCCATGGAATCCAATCGTTCCGAGTCTGTGGATCTTCATGAGGACCTTCCCTCTCCTCCTTAGCAACACAGAGGGCATTGGGAGGAGAACTTGGTTCCTCTTCTTTCAATGGATTTGATTTAAGGATGGTTTCTTCCATGTCTTCTGCAATTCTTCGTGACTTGAGGAGCTGGAAATCTATATGGTGCTCTCCCTGTCCCCAAAGAATTCTCTTGATGTGTTGGGGATCTTCGTTGGTATTTCGTGATAGAGAAATGGTAGCTCTGTCTCGGTCTTCTTCGTCCGGAGCCAACAGACTTGCAACGTCGAATTGACGTTTGCGGGACGGTACGATCGCAAGTGTTGATGGGAAGTTCTCTGGAGGTGGAAGAGCGTGAAGAACTGACGGTAAAGAGACGGGGAGAGGTGGTGGAGAGGCTGCTGGAGGTTCAGGGGAAGAGTCGTCGTCTACGGTGAGTCCCATATGCCTTCTCACTCGTCGTTGTGCTCTTCTTCTACGGAAATCACCCCGTCGAAAATCATCGATATTCGCCGGATGAATCGCCCAGTAGTGACCTTTTCCGTTAGCCGACCGTCCAGATTTGATGAAACAGTCATTCAAAGACAAATTGTGACGTATCGAATTACGCCAACCTGGTCCTCTTGTTCTAAAATATGCATAATTTTCAAGTATATAAGAATATATATCACTTAGCACTAATTTGTTATCTGGCACACTCAATATCGCCATTGCAATCAGACCAATATAACTGTGCTGGGGCTTAGGCTCTTCTGGTACACGGTACAACGTACGTGGATCAACCATAAACCGATATGGATAGAGATGGTGGTACGCTGGATGAGGTGGAGGTAGTGGAACGTGTCCCTGAATAGGAGGTAAGGGTAGAGATGGGTGTAAGTCAGGTCTCGGCCATTGCACCGCCGCCACCGAAGCCAATCTCAATCTTTCCGCTATAGCAAGGTGATAAATTTGTTGAAGTCTTTGCTGTTGTTCAAAGGGAACTGATAATTGTGGAGAAACAATAGTTTGTGTTGAAGGGTTTGATCTGTGGCCACTGTTAGAAGCAGCGATTGCTTTAACCGCAACGGGCGCTACAACAGATGTCGGCGGTGAAGCCGAAGCTGATCTCGGACAACTGGACTCCATGATTATGTCCTCTGCAGTTGCTCGCACACGATCTGAATGATTAATGACAGAAGTGCTCACACAAACCAAAGCCTGCTGTAAAACTCCTCCCACAATACGTTCCAGCCCACTTATCTGGAAAGCGATCCAGGCGAATGCTTTCCTGAGGCTCCTCCCAGTCCTCCAGTGAGAGATTTGTTGTGCCAAACATTGATCGGTGCGGACCAATCAGAGCTTCCTTGTTTGAACAAAGTTTTCGAGAACTCCAGTCACCATTTTCCAAATATTGTGTCTGAGTGGCTGACAGTAAATCGCTGCAAATACTGTACCAGATCAAAAGGCAACTAACACTCACCACAACTCCATAGGAATAACATAATGCTCTCATACACATGAACACAACTGATCGTATATACCTTTGACGTGAAAGGATCATCACAACACAGTTCGATGTAGAAGAATGATGTTATATTTTTGAACTAATGGTTTCCACGTGAAATATTGACGGCTTAATTTGGCTTCCTTTGAAACTGACAGAATGTTCACTGTTCACTGATCCAATTAGGGAATCACTTATTCGAACACGATACTTTGCATCATACGAACACGATACTTTGCATCATTCGAACACGATACTTTGCATTATTCGAACACGATACTTTGCATTATTCGAACACGATACTTTGCATTATTCGAACACGATACTTTGCATTATTCGAACACGATACTTTGCATTATTCGAACACGATAATTTGCATTATTCGAACACGATACTTTGCATCATACGAACACGATACTTTGCATCATACGAACACGATACTTTGCATCATACGAACACGATACTTTGCATTATTCGAACACGATACTTTGCATCATACGAACACGATACTTTGCATTATTCGAACACGATACTTTGCATTATTCGAACACGATACTTTACATTATTCGAACACGATTCTTTGCATTATTCGAACACGATACTTTGCATTATTCGAACACGATACTTTGCATTATTCGAACACGATACTTTGCATTATTCGAACACGATACTTTGCATCATACGAACACGATACTTTGCATCATACGAACACGATACTTTGCATTATTCGAATACGATACTTTGCATCATACGAACACGATACTTTGCATTATTCGAACACGATACTTTGCATTATTCGAACACGATACTTTGCATCATACGAACACGATACTTTGCATTATTCGAACACGATACTTTGCATTATTCGAACACGATACTTTGCATTATTCGAACACGATACTTTGCATTATTCGAACACGATACTTTGCATTATTCGAACACGATACTTTGCATCATACGAACACGATACTTCAAACACGATACTTCAAACACGATACTTTGAACACGATACTTTGAACACGATACTTCAAACACGATACTTCAAACACGATACTGATCGAACACGATACTTTGAACACGATACTTCAAACACGATACTTCAAACACGATACTGATCGAACACGATACTTTGAACACGATACTTTGAACACGATACTTCAAACACGATACTTCAAACACGATACTGATCGAACACGATACTTCAAACACGATACTTCAAACACGATACTTCAAACACGATACTTCGAACACGATACTTCGAACACGATACTTCGAACACGATACTTCGAACACGATACTTCGAACACGATACTTCAAACACGATACTTCAAACACGATACTTCGAACACGATACTTCGAACACGATACTTCGAACACGATACTTCGAACACGATACTTCGAACACGATACTAATAATACCATCTTCAATAGATTCACCAAATACTGATTATTCACATTGATTATACAGTATAATCGTTAATCATTTTCATTGGGATTATTTGGAAAGAATTTGATAGCAATCGATAATTAAATGTTGCTTAAAGTTTTAGGTAGGGTAACTTCCCAATTATTGGACGGTTCGCAAAAAAGTTCAATAAAAATTATTATATAATTTTTTCTTATATGATCGAAGATGTGGAATTGGCGGATATTGGAAACTTACCCCACACAGCGGAAAAATTCTACCAAACTATACTGTCAATAATGTAACTGAATGGCTTCAACATTTTATATATATTAATATGATTATACAATAATTGACAACATGTAAATCATGATACCTGAATACCTATTAAAATAACGACTTAAAATGCTAACTTATATGAATGTTCTTATTTGATCGAAAATATGAAACTGCACGATAACTCGTATCTGCCCCTACTTTAAATATATCAAGTTATGATTGACTGAGGTTTAATGGAAGCCTAAAGCAATAAAAGAGCGGATCAGTTAAAAGAGCATCAAGTTAATATTAGATGAAATACTTTAGTGGTGGAGTCATTTCTTGTTAGTTTGAATTATTTGGAGTTATGCTCTGTTATTGCAATAGCATTTGTGGGCGAAAATCTGAGCCCCTGATTGGCTCTCTGGTGAGGATGAGACCACGCCCACGAAAGCTGCGATGGACCAATAGGAGAGCAGTTTAGAAGATTATTGATCTGGAGAAGATTTTAATAGATTTTATGAAGTTTTTAGTGTGTATGTGTTCCATCATAAATTGTGCGAAATTGCATTAAGGAGAGAGTTTAAAAAGCTCGCGTCTCTGCCACCAGCTTCAAAGGCGATAGGAATGCCGTAGAAATAATATCAAATGTTTGATTTGCCTCAATAAACAGAGTGTCACAAATAAACCATATTAATTAACTGCCAGCTGATATTCTAAACACGTACAGGTCTTTAGGTATTTTTAAATTGGCTAATTCTATCAATGAATTCAGCAACCTATGCAGCTAGGTGTGCATAGTTGTGCCTAACTAAATCACTGCATGTAGACTGATTTTGTCACTTACAGAAGTGAAAATTAGTAAAAATTACTCTTATCAATAATATTTGTAAAATAAAAATTGTGAAATAATATTTATTTCTCATAACTTTAGCAATATTAACTATAATATATTGATCAATGGTATACATTATATATATAATCCCATAATACTCCAATAAACGTGTACATTGATTTTGTCATTATTATGACCTAAAGTCGAAGAAATTTGTATTCTATACTATACATAATAATTTATCTATTTAATTATATATAACTTTTTTGCATTGCTACAGAGTAAAAAACTCTGTCTCTTTCTTTAATTAATTTAAAACTAAAGAAATATATAATCTAAAACCATAAACTTTACGACATTTAATCTCCAGCAGGACGATATATCTCCTATCAACATCTACGAAGATGATTTGCAGAAATGTTTTGTTTCAAAGTCCCTAAGAGTAATTCCTAGGCGCTTCTGTTCATTATATCAATTATATCTTCGTGTGATGGCTGGTCTATCTTGGCGATCAAGCTTCGGAAACCAGTTTGCAGAGTATGTCCCTCGCCACTTCTAGGTATTCTTGGAGAGAAAAAAACTAATCTATTGAAAATGATTAGCATTACATTTTGATGAGATAGTAACTTCTATTGCTATTAATAAGTTATTTCAATGGGGGAAAAAGTAAAATTATCCTGCTAATAGGTACGTAATTTTTCATTCAAACGAACCCTCTCTTAAAAAGTACGCTAACTTAATAACAAATTAAAATAGTTTTTTTTTAATTTGTTGTCGTGCCAAATTTCTTCATCAAACTACAATAAAAGAATATAAATATTGATTGATAATTTAGCATATTATATACCTACGATTTAGTCGATTTTAAATAGAGAAAACTATTTGTAATACTATTCAACAATTTGAATTACGATATTCACTGTAAATAACTATAATGATATGTTTCCTTGAACCTAACACAATTTTTTAGCAAAACAGTGCCATCGAAATGCCAAATCGTACTGTCAGTAATTCACAATGTTATTTATACCTAGAAATTATGCTTTTTAGAAATTATGCTTTCTATTAAATTTACATATGACATACAAAAAAAGTTGATATAAGAATAAAATTGATTGCAATACAGAATTTTAAATCTGTTTTTGAAATCACTAAATCTGCACTACGCCACTACCTACCTTTAATGGAAATCTGCGCTATACGGTTATACCTACCCATAATTGTAAAGTCCGCACTACCTACCTATAATAGTAAAGTCTGTACTACCTACCTATAATGGTAAAGTCTGTACTACCTACCTATAATGGTAAAGTCTGCACTACCTACCTATAATGGTAAAGTCTGTACTACCTACCTATAATGGTAAAGTCCGCACTACCTACCTATAATGGTAAAGTCTGTACTACCTACCTATAATGGTAAAGTCCGTACTACCTACCTATAATGGTAAAGTCTGTACTACCTACCTATAATGGTAAAGTCTGTACTACCTACCTATAATAGTAAAGTCTGTACTACCTACCTATAATGGTAAAGTCTGTACTACCTACCTATAATGGTAAAGTCTGTACTACCTACCTATAATGGTAAAGTCTGTACTACCTACCTATAATGGTAAAGTCTGTACTACCTACCTAAAATGGTAAAGTCTGTACTACCTACCTATAATGATAAAGTCCGCACTACCTACCTATAATGGTAAAGTCTGTACTACCTACCTATAATGGTAAAGTCTGTACTACCTACCTATAATGGTAAAGTCTGTACTACCTACCTATAATGGTAAAGTCTGTACTACCTACCTATAATGGTAAAGTCTGTACTACCTACCTATAATGGTAAAGTCTGTACTACCTACCTATAATGGTAAAGTCTGTACTACCTACCTATAATGGTAAAGTCTGTACTACCTACCTATAATGGTAAAGTCCGCACTACCTACCTATAATGGTAAAGTCTGCACTACCTACCTATAATGGTAAAGTTTGTACTACCTACCTATAATGGTAAAGTCTGTACTACCTACCTATAATGGTAAAGTCCGTACTACCTACCTATAAGGCTATAATAGTAAAGTCTGTACTACCTACCTATAATGGTAAAGTCTGTACTACCTACCTATAATGGTAAAGTCTGTACTACCTACCTATAATGGTAAAGTCTGTACTACCTACCTATAATGGTAAAGTCCGTACTACCTACCTATAATGGTAAAGTCTGTACTACCTACCTATAATGGTAAAGTCTGCACTACCTACCTACCTATAATGGTAAAGTCTGTACTACCTACCTATAATGGTAAAGTCCGCACTACCTACCTATAATGGTAAAGTCTGTACTACCTACCTATAATGGTAAAGTCCGTACTACCTACCTATAAGGCTATAATAGTAAAGTCTGTACTACCTACCTATAATGGTAAAGTCTGTACTACCTACCTATAATGGTAAAGTCTGTACTACCTACCTATAATGGTAAAGTCCGTACTACCTACCTATAATGGTAAAGTCTGTACTACCTACCTATAATGGTAAAGTCTGCACTACCTACCTACCTATAATGGTAAAGTCTGTACTACCTACCTATAATGGTAAAGTCCGCACTACCTACCTATAATGGTAAAGTCTGTACTACCTACCTATAATGGTAAAGTCTGTACTACCTACCTATAATGGTAAAGTCCGCACTACCTACCTATAATGGTAAAGTCTGCACTAGCTACCTATAATGGTAAAGTCTGTACTACCTACCTATAATGGTAAAGTCTGTACTACCTACCTATAATGGTAAAGTCTGTACTACCTACCTATAATGGTAAAGTCCGTACTACCTACCTACAATGGTAAAGTCCGCACTACCTACCTATAATGGTAAAGTCTGTACTACCTACCTATAATAGTGAAGTCTGTACTACCTGCCTATAATGGTAAAGTCCGCACTACCTACCTATAATGGTAAAGTCTGCACTACCTACCTATAATGGTAAAGTCTGTACTACCTACCTATAATGGTAAAGTCCGTACTACCTACCTACAATGGTAAAGTCCGCACTACCTACCTATAATGGTAAAGTCCGCACTACCTACCTATAATGGTAAAGTCTGTACTACCTACCTATAATAGTAAAGTCTGCACTACCTACCTATAATAGTAAAGTCTGTACTACCTACCTATAATAGTAAAGTCTGTACTACCTACCTATAATAGTAAAGTCTGTACTACCTACCTATAATGGTAAAGTCTGTACTACCTACCTATAATAGTAAAGTCCGCACTACCTACCTATAATAGTAAAGTCTGTACTACCTACCTATAATAGTAAAGTCTGTACTACCTACCTATAATGGTAAAGTCTGTACTACCTACCTATAATGGTAAAGTCTGTACTACCTACCTATAATGGTAAAGTCTGTACTACCTACCTATAATGGTAAAGTCTGCACTACCTACCTATAATGGTAAAGTCTGTACTACCTACCTATAATAGTGAAGTCTGTACTACCTGCCTATAATGGTAAAGTCCGCACTACCTACCTATAATGGTAAAGTCTGCACTACCTACCTATAATGGTAAAGTCTGTACTACCTACCTATAATGGTAAAGTCCGTACTCCTACCTACCTACAATGGTAAAGTCCGCACTACCTACCTATAATGGTAAAGTCTGTACTACCTACCTATAATAGTAAAGTCTGCACTACCTACCTATAATAGTAAAGTCTGTACTACCTACCTATAATAGTAAAGTCTGTACTACCTACCTATAATAGTAAAGTCTGTACTACCTACCTATAATGGTAAAGTCTGTACTACCTACCTATAATAGTAAAGTCCGCACTACCTACCTATAATAGTAAAGTCTGTACTACCTACCTATAATAGTAAAGTCTGTACTACCTACCTATAATGGTAAAGTCTGTACTACCTACCTATAATGGTAAAGTCTGTACTACCTACCTATAATGGTAAAGTCTGTACTACCTACCTATAATGGTAAAGTCTGTATTACCTACCTATAATGGTAAAGTCTGTACTAGCTACCTATAATGGTAAAGTCTGTACTACCTACCTATAATGGTAAAGTCTGTACTACCTACCTATAATGGTAAAGTCTGCACTACCTACCTACAATGGTAACCCTTAAAGTAGTTGCGTAAGGTGGCGAAGTGGCGGTAGTTAATTGGCGAGTGGAGATAGTGCAGCATCATCGCAGCTCAGGAAGCTTTTAGGCAAAGCTGTGATTTAATACATGAAGCTCTTTATATTGAGTGTTGTTCCCTTTTATCAGTGGCTACTGGATGCTAAGGCATAATTACGAGTGATAACATCAGGTTAAACATAAGTCTTTTGTTCTTTCATGATAGAGCAGTTATACCGCGGACTGGAGCCAGAGAACTCCATCAGCTTCAAGCTAGAGTCCATTTCTTGTCTATAGAACTTTGGGAGATTCTTCAATACAAATAAATAAGAGAATTGCAGAGGTATAGAAATTTGTTCTATATAAGGATGTTGGTATGTAATATGGGAACAAATAAGACCAATTTAGTCATATCGGACACAGGTACACTGCCCCCTGGGGTCCATCAGAAAGCCGTTTATGGTAAATAAAAAAAATGCCTCTGTCGTCCATTGGGCACCAAACTGCACCAAACAGCACTATTAGATTTTTGTGTTAGGTATAAGCTCTTAGGCTTCATTTACTATCACCTCTTCATTTTCCTCTTCGATCCGTGAGTGCAGCCACTGGTGCTTGTGTCTCTTTTCGTTACATTCATTCACGGAGTAGCTTTTCTGCGTATTTAATCTGTGTTTCTTTTGAACTATTAATACACAAAACATTACACCTAAATGAATATTGCCTGTGAATGAACCTGTCATCGTCTCACTGTTGAGCTGTAAGTCTACGGACATTGTGAGACAGTATTCGATGTTCCTAAATACTTAACGGTGGAGATACAGAAAAATGAAATATTTTAATATTTCTATTCATTAATACTGTCTATTATTAGAATTAAAATATTATTACACCATAAGATGTTGTAAATTATTTCTAAAATAAAGAATATAAAATTGTATCATTTACCAATTCACATTTAATCAAAGTTACCAAACAAATTGAATATTAAATATAATCATCAATTTTAAACGTTAATTTTCTTCTCATTTTTTGTAAATCTATACTCATTGTAATAATTAAAAAATGAAAGTGTTTATTTATTAGGAGATAATTTGCATTTAATTAAAAGTCTTGGGAAATGACACTCTGTACTTCAAGCAAATATATATATTTTTTTATTTTAGCTAAAATATTATAAAAAAATAGTAAGTAAACTATAAAATACAAATAAGCTGGATCTAAATTCATGAAACATAATTATAATAAAAATAATAGTTAAAATGTTGAATTATATGTAAATATATATTCTAATATGACCGACAATATAGAACCATTCGATAACTTGGGACTTACCCGATGATTAGGAACGAAATGCATTTTATAGTTAAAGAATAATTTACATTTTTAATGATTGAAAACTTTGATACAAATATCATATATATTAATCATGCATTATCTAGGACATTAGTAAGTAATAGGAATAATGAACACAGCGTCTGTACAATAAATGACATTTATTTTAGTGTCTATATCTATTATATGGGATATAGGTAGATTGAATTAAATTCATAAATGAATTTTTAAAATCAAATAATTTTTTTAAATGTATACCCTTATACGGTAGGTATATTCTATACGTTCATTACATTTATTAGAATTGCTTGTAAAAAATGGGAACTGAAATTATTATAGTTTTCATTTCTAATTCCTATAGAAAATGAATTCTTTAGTTTTGTAATAGATAGTACGAAGCAAAACTTTACAGACGGCAGGAAAATTAAGGAGAAGATAGAGAGGAACCTTCTTCAGGAGGAGCATCAGATTGCCTGTTCCAGGAGTAGCTTCTACGCCGTCATAAACTTCTTTGACGGTCACGCCATCCACAGAATTCTTATCGTCAATAGGATATTTATATTTAGTGTGATTCTCAAAGTTGAAGAATATCCTGATAAGGACGACATTGAAAAGACTCCTGACGAAAGGAGGAAAGCTGGTGGTTCTGTTGCACTGCTGTCTGTAGGTGATGCAGCTGTTGATGTCTTTCTGCAACTCATCAACGTAAGATAACATCTTGATGCCCATCAAGTGGTAGTGTCTTTGTTTCTCACCCAGAGATTTCCTTTTCTCCATGTCTAGCTCAAGTGACTCCAGCATGCTGTCACTGCTCGGCAATGAGATCTCACTGATGAGAGTCAGGAGGAAATATTCAACCTGTAAAAATTGTGAAAACATTGTAATAAATATAAAGTTGTGTTGCCAGAAATATACAGCTCACGGCAACCTATCAATCATTCGCAATCGAAACACAAATAAAAATATTGTTAATTTGACTTCTGGAAACAGTCGTTACATCTCGCCGAGTAGAAGACATCTTCCACACTAAAGTTGAACCTAAGTATATAGACTATAAATTCATCCATAACTTAATCTTCATCTCATGTAACTGATTAATCTCACTTTACAATTTCTATTATAGCTGTGTTTACGTTTGATTTACTTTTACTCACTTAATATAAAGTTAAATTTTTTTAACTCACCTGAATATTTCTCATCAGAATTCCACCTCACCTGAACATTGAAGAAAGGAAAAGGAATCATGTGGTTAGTAATTCCCACTAGAGCCATGGTGGGATATTTGCAGTGAATCAGATGTCTGTAGAGAGGCCATACTTGATTGTTGGTGACTTCGACTTCACAGTCCTCGGACAGGAATGGGTAAGAGTATTCGTAACCTGGAAAGAGAGGTGTGGGTATCAGTTAAATGTTCGTAACCTGGAAAGAGAGGTGTGGGTATCAGTTAAATGTTCGTAACCTGGAAAGAGAGGTGTGGGTATCAGTTAAATGTTCGTAACCTGGAAAGAGAGGTGTGGGTATCAGTTAAATGTTCGTAACCTGGAAAGAGAGGTGTGGGTATCAGTTAAATGTTCGTAACCTGGAAAAAGAGGTGTGGGTATCAGTTAAATGTTCGTAACCTTGAAAGAGAGGTGTGGGTATCAGTTAAATGTTCGTAACCTGGAAAGAGAGGTGTGGGTATCAGTTAAATGTTCGTAACCTGGAAAGAGAGGTGTGGGTATCAGTTAAATGTTCGTAACCTGGAAAGAGAGGTGTGGGTATCAGTTAAATGTTCGTAACCTGGAAAGAGAGGTGTGGGTATCAGTTAAATGTTCGTAACCTGGAAAGAGAGGTGTGGGTATCAGTTAAATGTTCGTAACCTGGAAAGAGAGGTGTGGGTATCAGTTAAATGTTCGTAACCTGGAAAAAGAGGTGTGGGTATCAGTTAAATGTTCGTAACCTTGAAAGAGAGGTGTGGGTATCAGTTAAATGTTCGTAACCTGGAAAGAGAGGTGTGGGTATCAGTTAAATGTTCGTAACCTGGAAAGAGAGGTGTGGGTATCAGTTAAATGTTCGTAACCTGGAAAGAGAGGTGTGGGTATCAGTTAAATGTTCGTAACCTGGAAAGAGAGGTGTGGGTATCAGTTAAATGTTCGTAACCTGGAAAGAGAGGTGTGGGTATCAGTTAAATGTTCGTAACCTGGAAAGAGAGGTGTGGGTATCAGTTAAATGTTCGTAACCTGGGAAGAGAGGTGTGGGTATCAGTTAAATGTTCGTAACCTGGAAAGAGAGGTGTGGGTATCAGTTAAATGTTCGTAACCTGGAAAGAGAGGTGTGGGTATCAGTTAAATGTTCGTAACCTGGTAAGAGAGGTGTGAGTATCAGTTAAATGTTCGTAACTTGGAAAGAGAGGTGTGGGTATCAGTTAAATGTTCGTAACCTGGAAAGAGAGGTGTGGGTATCAGTTAAATGTTCGTAACATGGAAAGAGAGGTGTGGGTATCAGTTAAATGTTCGTAACCTGGAAAGAGAGGTGTGGGTATCAGTTAAATGTTCGTAACCTGGAAAGAGAGGTGTGGGTATCAGTTAAACGTTCGTAACCTGGAAAGAGAGGTGTGGGTATCAGTTAAATGTTCGTAACCTGGAAAGAGAGGTGTGGGTATCAGTTAAATATTCGTAACCTGGAAAGAGAGGTGTGGGTATCAGTTAAATGTTCGTAACCTGGAAAGAGAGGTGTGAGTATCAGTTGAATGTTCGTAACCTGGAAAGAGAGGTGTGGGTATCAGTTAAATGTTCGTAACCTGGAAAGAGAGGTGTGAGTATCAGTTGAATGTTCGTAACCTGGAAAGAGAGGTGTGAGTATCAGTTAAATGTTCGTAACCTGGAAAGAGAGGTGTGGGTATCAGTTAAGTGTTCGTAACCTGGAAAGAGAGGTGTGGGTATCAGTTAAATGTTAGTAACCTGGAAAGAGAGGTGTGGGTATCAGTTAAATGTTCGTAACCTGGAAAGAGAGGTGTGAGTATCAGTTGAATGTTCGTAACCTGGAAAGAGAGGTGTGGGTATCAGTTAAATGTTCGTAACCTGGAAAGATAGGTGTGAGTATCAGTTAAATGTTCGTAACCTGGAAAGAGAGGTGTGGGTATCAGTTAAATGTTCGTAACCTGGAAAGAGAGGTGTGGGTATCAGTTAAATGTTCGTAACCTGGAAAGAGAGGTGTGAGAATCAGGTAAATGTTCGTAACCTGGAAAGAGAGGTGTGGGTATCAGTTAAATGTTCGTAACCTGGAAAGATAGGTGTGAGTATCAGTTGAATGTTCGTAACCTGGAAAGAGAGGTGTGAGTATCAGTTAAGTGTTCATAACATGGAAAGAGAGGTGTGGGTATCAGTTAAATGTTCGTAACCTGGAAAGAGAGGTGTGGGTATCAGTTAAATGTTCATAATCTGGAAAGAGAGGTGTGGGTATCAGTTAAATGTTCGTAACCTGGAAAGAGAGGTGTGGGTATCAGTTAAATGTTCGTAACCTGGAAAGAGAGGTGTGGGTATCAGTTGAATGTTCATAACCTGGAAAGAGAGGTGTGGGTATCAGTTAAATGTTCGTAACCTGGAAAGAGAGGTGTGGGTATCAGTTGAATGTTCATAACCTGGAAAGAGAGGTGTGGGTATCAGTTGAATGTTCATAACCTGGAAAGAGAGGTGTGGGTATCAGTTAAATGTTCGTAACCTGGAAAGAGAGGTGTGGGTATCAGTTAAATGTTCGTAACCTGGAAAGAGAGGTGTGGGTATCAGTTGAATGTTCGTAACCTGGAAAGAGAGGTGTGGGTATCAGTTAAATGTTCGTAACCTGGAAAGAGAGGTGTGGGTATCAGTTAAATGTTCGTAACCTGGAAAGAGAGGTGTGGGTATCAGTTAAATGTTCGTAACCTGGAAAAAGAGGTGTGGGTATCAGTTAAATGTTCGTAACCTGGAAAGAGAGGTGTGGGTATCAGTTAAATGTTCGTAACCTGGAAAGAGAGGTGTGGGTATCAGTTAAATGTTCGTAACCTGGAAAGAGAGGTGTGGGTATCAGTTAAATGTTCGTAACCTGGTAAGAGAGGTGTGAGTATCAGTTAAATGTTCGTAACTTGGAAAGAGAGGTGTGGGTATCAGTTAAATGTTCGTAACCTGGAAAGAGAGGTGTGGGTATCAGTTAAATGTTCGTAACATGGAAAGAGAGGTGTGGGTATCAGTTAAATGTTCGTAACCTGGAAAGAGAGGTGTGGGTATCAGTTAAATGTTCGTAACCTGGAAAGAGAGGTGTGGGTATCAGTTAAATGTTCGTAACCTGGAAAGAGAGGTGTGGGTATCAGTTAAATGTTCGTAACCTGGAAAGAGAGGTGTGGGTATCAGTTAAATATTCGTAACCTGGAAAGAGAGGTGTGGGTATCAGTTAAATGTTCGTAACCTGGAAAGAGAGGTGTGAGTATCAGTTGAATGTTCGTAACCTGGAAAGAGAGGTGTGGGTATCAGTTAAATGTTCGTAACCTGGAAAGAGAGGTGTGAGTATCAGTTGAATGTTCGTAACCTGGAAAGAGAGGTGTGAGTATCAGTTAAATGTTCGTAACCTGGAAAGAGAGGTGTGGGTATCAGTTAAGTGTTCGTAACCTGGAAAGAGAGGTGTGGGTATCAGTTAAATGTTAGTAACCTGGAAAGAGAGGTGTGGGTATCAGTTAAATGTTCGTAACCTGGAAAGATAGGTGTGAGTATCAGTTGAATGTTCGTAACCTGGAAAGAGAGGTGTGAGAATCAGGTAACTGTTCGTAACTAAAAGAGGATTGTCGATGCCCTAAGGTTTTTTAAGGTACAACCTTAGGAACATCAGGTAAGGGCGTATATCTTTTCATGCAATGCAGTTATTATTACAAGTGTATTTTAGCAGCAAAAACGAATGTTTGGCTGCCCGTATCAGCTTCTTGATTCATGTATATGTGTCAAAAAATTCTAAAGACCATTTATTTCTCACTCCAAAATCCAGCCAATGTTATGGAAGTTGAAAAAGGAATGGATTTAATTACCTGTGCAGTAAATGATTGCATCAGCTGTCACTGTTTTGCCATTCTTCAATTTAAACTGCGAACTTTCATTGAATGATTCCACTCCCGAAATTTGTTCAATAGAATCAGGAGATGGCCAAGGAAGGGGGCTATTGTGAGACAGGTAGACCTGAAACGAGAAACAATATCATTAAAATGAATAATTAAATAGTTTTAATTTTTTTTTTCATTTTGGCGAAAGCCAGTCATTAATTTTATTACAACTAACTATATATATAAGTTCCAATTGAAATAATTGAAAGAAAAAATTATTCATGATTTGTCAAATGATAAGATTCTGTAAAAGTGCTTTAAAAAACATCTCACTAAGGGTTAGAATGAATCTCGTATAGGTAAGGATAAATGGCATCGAAATTAAGTTTAAAAGTGAAATAATGTCAAAGGATAGCAAGAGGTTCTGGCTCACTTTCTTTGCAACAGCATCTAGTTCCACGGCGATGCCTTTTCCTGAAGCTGAAGCTCCCAAGACAATCACAGTCTTGTCTCTGTAAGTCTCAGGCACTCTGTAGTTGTGACTGTGATCCTTCAGGCCCGAAAAACTCTCAATTCCGGGTATATCGGGGTATAGTGGAACAGAATTGTGACTGAAAATAATTATTTGCAATATTTATGTGGAGTCATCATAATATCAACTAATTGGTTAAAAAAGCGTGTACCTATCCGTACACGCTCTCCTACCATCTAAACCCTCCTTTAACCAACTCAAACTCATTTACAACGATTCGTGTCATTTTGACGTCGGTGTCCAATAGAAGGTATGATTCAGAACACCAACCATAGTCAACATGCTGAATCAAAAAGTTCATGTAATTGATATTAACTTACATAATACATAAGCCACACACTCTGTTGAACAAGTACCTGCTAAATACATGTTGAAATGTTTATATCGTACCCATTGCAGACGATGAGAGCGTCACAAAGATTCCCTTGGACTTCATCAGTGAGGAGATTGCGAACAGAAACTTTCCATTTGATGCCAGTGGAAGACTGAACTTTGTTGACTTTCTCCACATGGTGACACAACTGCAAAAAAACATATTTTAAAGTTACACTAATAAATCAGTCTTTAAGAAAAGAAATGTTAATGATCCTTCCAAGGAATTTTTACGGCTATTATCCCTCATCATTTGGCAGGAAACTTCGTGAAATTTGATTCTGTGTTTTTAAAGATTTTCATAATTATACACTAGGTACAATATCCCTGTTAATTCATAATGGCTAATTATGAGTCAAAAGATTTTTTTAACGCCATTTGTTTTAAATATTAGCTAGGTAGTAAGGTGTAATCGTTTCAAAATTAAATACTAGTTAGTTACCTCTCAAAAATAACGGATTATATATTTTTAGTTACTTTCAAAATTATCTGTTTTTTTTTTCAGAATTAAAGAAAAATATGTATTTTTTTTTTGTCATCCAGATTGTTTATTTTCAGATATTCAGATTTCGGTCATCAAGATTTCTCTATAATGTTATTACCCGTTAAAAATTAGGGACTATAATTTTGTTTAATTATTCGGTTTTTAAATACAAGTTTTCTAAATTTTCTAAATACAGTTTTCTGTTTCTTTTTCAATACAATTTTATAGATATTTTATATACGATTTTTTGGATTTTTTTTTAAACAGTTTATTTTAAATACAATTTTATGGATATTATAAATACAATTCTCTGGGTTTTTAAAATACAATTCTCTGGATTTTTTAAACACAATTCTCTGGATTTTTTAAATACAATTCTCTGGATTTTTAAAATAAAATTCTCTGGATTTTTCAAATACAATTCTCTGGATTTTTAAAATACAATTCTCTGGATTTTTAAAATACAATTCTCTGGATTTTTAAAATACAATTCTCTGGATTTTTTAAATACAATTCTCTGGATTTTTTTAATACAATTCTCTTGATTTTTTTAATACAATTCTCTGGATTTTTAAAATACAATTCTCTTGATTTTTTTAATACAATTCTCTGGATTTTTTAAATACAATTCTCTGGATTTTTAAAATACAATTCTCTGGATTTTTTAAATACAATTCTCTGGATTTTTTAAATACAATTCTCTGGATTTTTAAAATACAATTCTCTTGATTTTTTAAACACAATTCTCTTGATTTTTTAATACAGTTCTCTGGATTTTTAAAATACAATTCTCTGGATTTTTTAAATACAATTCTCTGGATTTTTTAAACACAATTCTCTGGATTTTTTAAATACAAATCTCTGGATTTTTAAAATACAATTCTCTGGATTTTTTAAATACAATTCTCTGGATTTTTTAAATACAATTCTCTGGATTTTTAAAATACAATTCTCTGGATTTTTTAAACACAATTCTCTTGATTTTTTAAATACAATTCTCTGGATTTTTAAAATACAATTCTCTGGATTTTTAAAATACAATTCTCTTGATTTTTTAAACACAATTCTTTGGATTTTTTAAATACAATTCTCTGGATTTTTTAAATACAATTCTCTGGTTTTTTTAAATACAGTTCTCTGGATTTTTTAAATACAATTCTTTGGATTTTTTAAATACAATTCTCTGGATTTTTTAAATACAATTCTCTGGATTTTTTAAATACAGTTCTCTGGATTTTTCAATACAATTATCTGGATTTTTTAAACACAATTCTCTTGATTTTTTTTAATACAGTTCTCTGGATTTTTAAAATAAAATTCTCTTGATTTTTTAAATACAATTCTCTGGATTTTTAAAATACAATTCTCTGGATTTTTAAAATACAATTCTCTTGATTTTTTTAATACAATTCTCTGGATTTTTAAAATACAATTCTCTGGATTTTTAAAATACAATTCTCTGGATTTTTTAAATACAATTCTCTGGATTTTTTAAATACAATTCTCTGGATTTTTAAAATACAATTCTCTGGATTTTTAAAATACAATTCTCTTGATTTTTTTAATACAATTCTCTTGATTTTTTAAATACAATTCTCTGGATTTTTAAAATACAATTCTCTGGATTTTTTAAATACAATTCTCTGGATTTTTTAAATACAATTCTCTGGATTTTTAAAATACAATTCTCTTGATTTTTTAAACACAATTCTCTTGATTTTTTTAATACAGTTCTCTGGATTTTTAAAATACAATTCTCTGGATTTTTTAAATACAATTCTCTGGATTTTTTAAACACAATTCTCTGGATTTTTTAAATACAATTATCTGGATTTTTAAAATACAATTCTCTGGATTTTTTAAATACAATTCTCTGGATTTTTTAAATACAATTCTCTGGATTTTTAAAATACAATTCTCTGGATTTTTTAAACACAATTCTCTTGATTTTTTAAATACAATTCTCTGGATTTTTAAAATACAATTCTCTGGATTTTTAAAATACAATTCTCTTGATTTTTTGAACACAATTCTTTGGATTTTTTAAATACAATTCTCTGGATTTTTTAAATACAATTCTCTGGATTTTTTAAATACAGTTCTCTGGATTTTTTAAATACAATTCTTTGGATTTTTTAAATACAATTCTCTGGATTTTTTAAATACAATTCTCTGGATTTTTTAAATACAGTTCTCTGGATTTTTCAATACAATTATCTGGATTTTTTAAACAAAATTCTCTTGATTTTTTTTAATACAGTTCTCTGGATTTTTAAAATAAAATTCTCTTGATTTTTTAAATACAATTCTCTGGATTTTTAAAATACAATTCTCTGGATTTTTAAAATACAATTCTCTTGATTTTTTTAATACAATTCTCTGGATTTTTAAAATACAATTCTCTGGATTTTTAAAATACAATTCTCTGGATTTTTTAAATACAATTCTCTGGATTTTTTAAATACAATTCTCTGGATTTTTAAAATACAATTCTCTTGATTTTTTAAACACAATTCTCTTGATTTTTTTTAATACAGTTCTCTGGATTTTTAAAATACAATTCTCTGGATTTTTTAAATACAATTCTCTGGATTTTTTAAATACAATTCTCTTGATTTTTAAAATACAATTCTCTTGATTTTTTAAACACAATTCTCTGGATTTTTTAAATACAATTCTCTGGATTTTTAAAATACAATTCTCTGGATTTTTTAAATACAATTCTCTGGATTTTTTAAATACAATTCTCTGGTTTTTTTTAATACAATTTTCTGGATTTTTTAAATACAATTCTCTGGATTTTTTAAATACAGTTCTCTGGATTTTTAAAATACAATTCTCTGGATTTTTTAAATACAATTCTCTGGATTTTTTTAATACAGTTCTCTGGATTTTTAAAATACAATTCTCTGGATTTTTTAAATACAATTCTCTGGATTTTTTAAATACAATATTTTTTTTTTTAATACAATTCTATGGATTTTTTAAATACAATTCTCTGGATTTTTTAAATACAATTCTCTGGATTTTTAAAATACAATTCTCTGAATTTTTTAAATAAAATTTTTTGGATTTTTTTAATACAATTTTCTGGATTTTTTAAATACAATTCTCTGGATTTTTTCAATACAGTTCTCTGGATTTTTTGAATACAATTCTCTGGATTTTTGAATTACAATTCTCTGGATTTTTTAATTACAATTCTCTGGATTTTTTAAATACAATTCTCTGGATTTTTTAAATACAATTCTCTGGATTTTTTAATTACAATTATCTGGATTTTTTAAATACAATTCTCTGGATTTTTTAAATACAATTATCTGAATTATTTAAACACAGTTTTCTGGATTTTTTAAACACAGTTCTCTAGATTTTTTAAATACAATTCTCTGGATTTTTTAAATAAAAATTGTTTGGATGTATAAAAAAATACTTGATAGCAAAATGAAAAAAACGCGATCGAAAAAAGGTACAGGAACCAAGAATTTAAGACAATATTTATTCCACTCTCACGTGAGAATAGATTAGGTCAATAGGATGGAACGTTATAGAACGTTTTCGGTGTCCGGAATTTTAATTTTCGGTACCTACCTTATCTTGAAAAAAAAAAACGAAAATCAGAAAAAAAAACGAAATCCGAACAAAACGAAAACCCTGAAAAGAGAAAACCTGATTAATCTGAAAATGCAGAGAAATCAGAAAAAAATCAAAGAATATCTGGAAAATTCGGAAAACAGATATCTGGAAAAAATATGAAAAACCGAAAATCCGGTAAAAAACTAAAAGTCTGAAAACAGAAAAAACGGTTCATTAACATAATGTTTTTTTTATAGTCTATCATTTTTGACGGGAGATACACTAAACAGAAAAATTTGGAAAAGGGAAAATTTCGATTTTTTTTTAAATACTAAAAAAACGTACATACTGGACAAAATGAAAATCCAGAAAAAAGAACTTGAGAAACTAGAAAAACCTAAATTCGGAGAAAAACAAAAAACGGGAAATCCCGATATACATAGGTATCTGTTTTGAAAATTTCCAATATTTTTTTTTCTGATCTTCGTTTTCTCAGGATTTTCGATTCTTTCAGATTTTCGGTTTTCAGAATTCTTGGTTTACCGAATGTTCGATTTTTCATATTCTCATTAAAACTGGAGGTTAAGGTCAAGGTGTTACTTTATAGAGGCCCTTTATTTTGGAGAACCTTTATTGGAGGACCTGGAGAGGACATTTATTTCTTCAATTAAAATCTTTTTATGAAGTCGCTATCTGATTTACAGAGAAATCTTTTCCGGTGTGGTAGACGGGAAATTATGTACTCTTTTCCTAATTTCCATTTTATCAAGAGGTTATTTGAATTAAAAGTTGAAGTTATTATTCCTGAAATACCTTCAGCGTTGAGTTTAAATAACCTCTTTTATAACTGCATAGCCTCATTTATTTTCTCGTTACTCCACACAATTTAATTGATAACTACTTATAAAGTGTTTTAAGTGAAGTACAACTACCATCCTTTTCTCTCAAATTAATTTATTTATACCTTGATGTGTTGCCGCAAGCCAAAATTATCAGCATAATCATGCAGGTAGGAATTGACGTCTTCGTGTCCGACGAACGATTCGGTTCCATTTTTGAACGGGAAATCAGGGAAAGACATTACTTCTTTGGGTATGTCAGTTCTGAAATAAAGATTTGGAAAATAGTCTATGACGTCACTAAAAGCAAATAAGTATTAACCTTCTTTCATTTATTAAAATTAATCGAAAAGAACCTTTAAAAAGAGTCTTGGATTCCTTATCTAGCTATATGTTGACTTTAATGTAGTTTCAATTGATATATCGCGACTTGTATATTTTCAATGTTTGATTTCAATAAATTTTCATTTGAATTTACCTTAGGTTTTTATACATGCTTGAATGTGTCGGCAATCCAAATTCATCACTGCCGCAACTCTCAGAGTAGATCCAAGTTCCTCCTACAGACCTTGACTTCTCCCACAGGATGGGTTGCAGCTGAGGGTGACTCAGTGAATGTCTGAGAGAACATAGACCGGCAGCTCCAGCCCCAATTATACCAACTGACGTCATTGTATGATCCTGAAAAGACATGTAATTGTGACATAAAGCGTATGTGGTGTCTCGCTTATTGGATCCATATAATGTACCAACAGCAAATTTCTCAGCAAAAATTGTAGTTAGAGCACAGCTTCTGAGTATAAGAAAATATTTGAGATAATAAAATAGTGAACAAAGTTAATAATACTATTAGGTAATCATTAATCCTATAATACACATCTATAAATATTTGCAGTATCATTGTGGATTTGTGGACTTTTTAAGCTATATTTTTTAAATCAATTATAGAGTACCACTGTACCTCCTTTAAAGTAGTATTTAATTTTCTATGAAATTACCGTTCAAAGAAAGTTTATCGAGGAATAGCTAACTTATCTTCTTAATATCATAATTCAAATACTTAAGTAAATTAATCAAATGTAAGGGTAAGAAAAAAAATCTTTAGGTAAATGCAATGGTTGAATATTGATTCAAAAGAGTCTTTTTAGCAGTTGTTAATAATGTGCTGTTATTAAACCTTTTAAATGCGTTTTGAATGTTTCAAAATTAAACACTTAACTAGGTATATACTACGGTTACTACCTATACCTAGTATTTGAAAAAATAAAATATATTTTTCTTGTATTCAAAATCAAAACATATTATTATTATATACCTACCTACTGCATTCGTGTACGAATTGTACCATGCACTATTTGTAAAAATAATACTAGGTACCTAGGTAGGTATGCTTAAATTTTTTGGTAAATTAGTGTTTTAAGTAGAGATACGCCCGCTACTTTGGATATTTTGACTCTTTATAGGAAAGGGTAAAAGGAACCATTCATTTTTTTTTTTCAATATTACCGATATAGGTAGACCAATTAGCCTACCTTTTCAGTAGGTTAAAAAAAGATAATAGGTACCTAGATTAGGTTTGAGAGTGTCCTAGTGGGGTATGGGAAGGTTATATTTGTAGTTTATTCCTGATGTAGCATCAAGTGTACATATATCGAGGGGCGTGCCACATATCCGAACAAACCTGCCTGGTCATTAATAATTATGAAGTGTGTAGCAACTAGTACGACTGTAACTACGACAAACTAGCCGATGCAACGAACTACCTAGGTATATTATCCGATGATTTACGGTTTCATGTCACGGAACTGGAACTGGAATCAATTCGCCGGTGCTGGCTTCTCATCGCCACCAGCTCGTCTTCATTCACCTCACCTCCTCTCATACACCTTCCGCAGGGCCGTACCCCCCATCACCCATCCAACACACCTCACCCCACGGACATCTCACCAACGAACCTCGCCCTGGCCATCCATGCCACCTCCAAAAACTTACAAATCTCCCCATTGTCCAAACTTCCAAATGCCATCACCCCCTCCATCGTTCTTACCCCATACCTACGCCTTATTCCCTCCAGCTCCGGGCACTCAAGGATGAAATGCTCTAAGGTCTCCTCCTCCGCTCCACACATCCCACACCCAACCTCACCCCCCCAGAACCTTGACCTCCACCCCAACCTCAGAGTGTTGCTCCTCACTCGGAAGAGCAGCTGTGCTCCCCAGCTATTGTCGTACGACTCCCCTCCTATTCCATTCTTCATCCTATAGTGAACAAGCGATGTCTTCCCATTCAACTCTCTCCTCCACCTTCTCTCCTCCCACATGTCTACTCTTCTCACTATATCACACATCCGAATCTCCCCAAGCTCCCCCCATCCCATGTCAAGTTCCCCCAGGTAGCTGTTCACCAACTTCATCCAGGGACACACCCATCCTCCAGCTCTCATCCTCTCAAACACCGCCCTCAGCACCACATTCTTTGTCTCCAACACATATCTGGCAAATTTAAGCTTGATCTTCATATCCCTCGCTTCCACAGACGAGCTGCCCACCTCACCCTGGAGTGTCACAATTGGTGCATATGATGGTGCGCACATCACCCTCCTCCACACCCCATTCTCCACTCTCTGCAACCTCTCCCTCTCAGCCTTCGTCCACACCATCACCTCACTTCCACTCAACACGCTCGGGAGCACCACACTCTTCCAGAAGGTCTTTCCCATCAGCAACCTGTCACAAGACCTCCCGACAACAGAATACGTCACATTCGCCATCTTCCTCGCCACACCCAACCGCTCCTCCTTATACACCCCAAAGCAATTCTTCTTTGCTGTCACCAACACCCCAAGATATCTCATCTCCTCCACCACACCAACCCCCCCCAACCTCGTCCAACCTCTCTCCTCCTCCATTGAAAATTAAGCACTTGCTCTTATCCCTATTAATTTTCATACCACACCTTCCTGCACTATCCTCCAGCATCTCTATCATCTGCTCTGCTTCCCTCACCGTTCTTGCCATTAGTAGGCCATCATCAGCATAAAACAGCACCGGCACCCTCACTCCTCCGCTCCTGTATCCCAGTCCACTCCTCAGTATTCTCTCTATTATCATCCCCACTACCATCACAAACATCTGAGGTGATCCGGTGCAGCCCTGCCTGATGCCACTCTTCACCTCGATCTCCCCAAGCTCTACCCCCTCTCGCCACACCCTCGTCTTGTCACCTTCATACAACTTCGATACCACCTCTATAACCCTTGGACTATTATGGTAACTAGTTGCCCTAGTTGGTGCTTAACATTTTGCTGTGGGTACGACTAAATCGCGAAATGGAAAGAAATCGCGAAATGGAACTGAAATGGAAAGAAATCGCGAAATGGAACTTTTGGTATTGAATTAAATGGAATTCACGAATGAAATTGAGAAGAAATAGAATAAATAGATTGACTAAATACCGAAATGGAATATATTGAGTGACTAAATACCGAAATGGAACTTATAAATACCGAAATGGAATAGATAGAGTGACTAAATACCGAAATGGAACTTATAAATACCGAAATGGAATAGATAGATTGACTAAATACCGAAATGGAACTTATAAATACCGAAATGGAATATATAGAGTGACTAAATACCGAAATGGAACTTATAAATACCGAAATGGAATAGATTGAGTGACTAAATACCGAAAAGTAATAGATAGAGTGATTAAATACCGAAATGGAACTTATAAATACCGAAATGGAATAGATAAAGTGACTAAATACCGAAATGGAACTTATAAATACCGAAATGGAAAAGATAGAGTGACTAAATACCGAAATGGAACATATAAACACCGAAATGGAATAGATAGAGTGACTAAATA
This sequence comes from Caprella mutica, assembly GCA_947561585.1. Lineage (NCBI taxonomy): Eukaryota > Metazoa > Arthropoda > Malacostraca > Amphipoda > Caprellidae > Caprella > Caprella mutica. Next base: position 304,339 of record CANNZV010001648.1, read on the forward strand.
CCGAAATGGAACATATAAATACCGAAATGGAACTTAAAAGAGTGACTAAATACCGAAATGGAACTAATAAATACCGAAATGGAATTTATAAATACCGAAATGGAAAAGATAGAGTGACTAAATACCGAAATGGAAAATATAAATACCGAAATGGAATAGATACAGTGACTAAATACCGAAATAGAATTTATAAATACCGAAATGTAATAGATAGAGTGACCAAATACCGAAATGGAACTTATAAATACCGAAATGGAATAGACAGAGTGACTAAATACCGAAATGGAACTTAAAAGAGTGACTAAATACCGAAATGGAACTAATAAATACCGAAATAGAATTTATAAATACCGAAATGTAATAGATAGAGTGACTAAATACCGAAATGGAACTTATAAATACCGAAATGGAATACACAGAGTGACTAAATACCGAAATGGAACTTATAAATACCGAAATGGAACTTAAAAGAGTGACTAAATACCGAAATGGAACTAATAAATGCCGAAATGGAACTTATAAATACCGGAATGGAACTTATAAATACCGAAATGGAATAGACAGAGTGACTAAATACCGAAATGGAACTTATAAATACCGAAATGGAACTTAAAAGAGTGACTAAATTCCGAAATGGAACTAATAAATACCGAAATGAAACTTATAAATACCGAAATGGAATAGACAGAGTGACTAAATACCGAAATGGAACTTATAAATACCGAAATGGAATAGACAGAGTGACTTAATACCGAAATGGAACTTATAAATACCGAAATGGAATAGACAGAGTGACTAAATACCGAAATGGAAATTATAAATACCGAAATGGAAAAGATAGAGTGACTAAATACCGAAATGGAATTTATAAATACCGAAAAGGAGTAGATAGAGTGACAAAATACCGAAATGGAATTTATAAATACCGAAATGGAACTTATAAATACCGAAATGGAATAGACAGAGTGACTAAATACCGAAATGGAACTTATAAATACCGAAATGGAACTTAAAAAAGTGACTAAATACCGAAATGGAATTTATAAAAACCGTAATGGAATAGATGGAGTGACTAAATAC
>CANNZV010001649.1:0-138128 GCA_947561585.1 Caprella mutica
ATGAAAGAACATGTTTTTACACGAAAGAACATGTTTTTACTCGAAAGAACATGTTTTTACACGAAAGAACATGTTTTTACACGAAAGAACATGTTTTTACACGAAAGAACATGTTTTTACACGAAAGAACATGTTTTTACACGAAATAACATGTTTTTACATGAAATAACATGTGTTTACACAAAATAACATGTTTTTACACGAAAGAACTTGTTTTTACACGAAATAACATGTTTTTACACGAAAGAACATGTTTTTACACGAAATAACATGTTTTACATGAAAGAACATGTTTTTACACGAAATAACATGTTTTTACACGAAAGAACAGGTTTTTACACGAAATAACATGTTTTTACACGAAAGAACTTGTTTTTACACGAAAGAACTTGTTTTATTTCAACCTAAAAACATTCTGAAACATGTAAAAATAATAGTTAAGAACATCCATGATAGCTTCAAGTATCAATGAATCCAATTATAATATAGTGAAATAATAGTAAATAGGGTTGTGACAATATGCTTCTATAATTTTAGATATTGAGAACGGTATCAAATACTATTTATATACCGCTTGTTTAGAACTATTTAATACTCTTTAATTCTCAATAATATCTTCAGGAACTGTGATTCTAAAAGCATATTGTCATAAACCATATAATATATAATGCTTTTCTTACATGGTCGAAAATGTGAAACCGTCTGATATCTTGGAACAACCCTAGTTTAAAAGATTCATTAGCACGGGGACATTTCGTCCTCGAAACTAGTAATGTTTTCATTATTTATTATTTATTTGGATTGATTAAAATAATTAATCAATTATTACAAAAATATATAAATAAAAAAATTATATAATAAAAAAATTTATTATATATTATAATATATATAATATAATATATTATAAAAAAATTCATTCCACGATCACCACTTTTATAATAGAAATAACAATGTGTATGCATTTTATCACCATTTTTTATGTTAAGAATCCTGATAATGATTATTATAGGGGGCAACTGCCGGTCACGGTTTCCACATTTATAATGCAAAATACATATAAATATCATAACAAAATTGTCCCAATATCATAACAAAATTGTCCCAATATCATAACAACATTGTCCCAATATCATAACAACATTGTCCCAATATCATAACAACATTGTCCCAATATCATAACAGCATTGTCCCAATATCATAACAACATTGTCCCAATATCATAACAACATTGTCCCAATATCATAACAACATTGTCCCAATATCATAACAACATTGTCCAATATCATAACAACATTGTCCCAATATCATAAAAACATTGTCCAAATATCATAACAACATTGTCCAAGAAAATCTCTACCTGGGCGTATGTGTACGAATCAGCTCTGTCTACATAATGTGGAATGCTTTACAAAGAATAATATTAACTTGTTATTCCCCTTCTCTCCATTTCAGTGGAAGTCAATGTCATCTTCAGAGGCTGTTCCAATGTGGACATTCGTCACAGTTGCAGTTTCCAGACGCACAACCAGTCCGGGCTCATGGTGGACGTGCTCTCCTGCATTAAGTCCTGCAAAACTGACAACTGCAACAGCGATCCTATGCCCATCATTCTGCAGGAGACGGACCGTGCTGGCTCTATCTATCCTAATGGCATCCTTTGTTTGTTGTTAATGGTATCTGTTATTGGCCTCACTGCAAAGTCATCATTGCTACAACTCAATTAATTGCTTGGTAACTAGTAAGTAAAAGATATTGGTTTATAGCTAATTGATAAATAAAAGAATGGTTGTATATTTTATTAGTTAGTATGTGAGAGTAGATTGGTTGTGGTAAGTTAATTGAGTTAGTAATAGAATTAGGAAATGATTTATATGACAGAGAGTATTGATAACTTGATAAGAAGAAGAAATAATAATTGATAAAAAGAAGGAATGTTAATTGATTAAAAGAAGGAATTTTAATTGATAAAAAGAATGCTTTATATTTGTCAGTATTTTATTAATATTGTTTTATATAACATGAAATTCAATTAAGTAAACTTTGAACTTTAATTGGTATAAAAATGAATACTGATCAATAAAACTTTTTAATATTGACTAATAAATATTAGACAATAAAAATGAAGGGTTATTATTAATAAAATGAACATTAATTAAATTAAATGTTATGAATATAAGAATGGGTAAATTACGAGTTATTGGACAGGTCCACATTTTCGATAAAATAATGAATTCCTAGTTCACGTCCCTATATCATTTAGGGACGTGAACTAGGAAGGAGGTATTTGGATGAATTATACTTTATACATGAAGTCCAATCTCGAACTGACAGTTCAACATCATAAGGCAGACCATGGCTTACTGACAACTGCAACTATACATGTATATTAAGTAATTAAACCATGGGCAGACATCTTAATTTATTTGTTTTTCAAAACGATTTTCTTAGATTTTCCGAATTTCAATTCCGAATTTTCCTTTTTGGTATTACTTAAGTAGTTGAGATACTAGATATTCTGCCAATTAATATTTTTAGTGCAATATATTTTAATTAGATGAAAGGTACCTAAAGTTAGGAAAAATCAATTTAAAAATTCCCCCTTCCTAGTTCACGTCCCTAAATAAACTAGGGACATGAACTAGGAATTTACCTAATTAACATTTACTTTTCATTTTAATTGATAATAAAATAAAAAGTTAAATAATAATAATTACATATATTCCTTATTTGATCGAAATTGTGTAGCCGTGCAATAACTTGTAACTTACCCAATGCCTTTTTTTATGGATATAGCATAACTCAGGTTTAAAATAATTAAACAATTTCTGTTCGATACGTTTACTTTAATCAAATTTTGAATTATTTAAATGTTCGAACTATAAAAATTATGAGAGAAATTGAAAAAAATAACTTGACTTATTGTAATAATTTTCTTTTTTCAAATACTATTTATTTTATATTAATAAATTCATGATTTTGAAGAATTAAACATCGAAATGGAATGAATTTCAATTCCTTTTAAATTAATAAACATATCTCTTATATATATTATTTAGACTAATTATGTGTAGTCTAATAACTAGTATAACATCTATTATAATAACTAGTATGATATTTAGTATACTATCCCATATACTAGATAGTATATTATCTAGTATATTAATTAGTATAATAACTAGTATAATAACTAGTATAATAACTAGTATAATAACTAGTATAATAACTAGTATGATATCTAGTATGATATCTATTATAATAACTAGTATGATGTCTAGTATAATAACTAGTATGATATCTAGTATGATATCTATTATAATAACTAGTATGATGTCTAGTATAATAACTAGTATGATAACTAGTATAATAACTAGTATGATATCATAGGGTTATCGGAAATTTCGATCATGGAAATTTCGGTCTCAGTTTATAATGGTGTTATTTAAGAACAATAATAGAAAAAGTTAAAGTTGTGAGTACTAAAATGAGTGGTGTGTTTATTAAAAGCGGATAACATCATTTTAAAATGATACGTAACATTATTAATTTTGACATTTATTTAACATGAGATTTGAGTGGAAAATTCAGTCTTGGAAATTTTGGTCTCGGAATATTTGGTGCAGTACAACAAACTAGCGGATACAGCAAACTATATAACAGTCATTTATGTTTAGAGGTCATATATAATTCTGAGACCGAATATTCCGAGACCGAAAATTTCTGTTCACAAATATCTAGTATGCTAGATAGTATACTATCTAGCATGATATCTAGCATGATATCTAGCTTATTATCTAGTATAATATCTAGTGTGATATCTAGATTATTATCTAGTTTATTATCTAGTATAATATCTAGTATAATATCTAGTGTGATATCTAGCATGATATCTAGCTTATAATCTAGTTTATTATCTAGTATAATATCTAATATAATATCTTGTGTGATATCTAGTTGAATATTTAGTATAATATCTATTATGATAGAACCAGATAATTCGGATGGATTTATCTATTTCCTCTATTTTAAATTCAATGTATCAATAATTAATTTAATATATATCCTTTATATATAGACACATATAAAAATTACTTTCAGTTATTGGCTTCCTTCTCGGAAACTTTAGTAACTTTATGAAATGAAGAGCGAGTGACACGACGAAAAGGATGGAAACTTTTTTTGTCGTGTCACTCTCACTTCATTTCATAAATTTACTAAAAATTAATTAGGTACAAAACTCTGTTTTTTCTTTAATAGGCAGCGGGATGTAATAAATTAAAGGCAATTAATTTAATGAGGTAAATTACAACATGTTTTGCAATTAAATTAAATAAAATTAAGGCTAAAAAAAAATAATATTTTTTTACGAAGCTCGACGCATAATTAATTCATTTGGATGTTTTAAAAGCGAAATATTTTGATGAACGAAAACGATAATAAATGAATATTAAGAAATTAAATATATTGATAAATTTTTTTATTTTATAACGATTTCTTTTTAATTTTTTAAATTTCGTTTACTTCTAAACTTGAGAAAATAATGTAAATGGAGGTAAACATGTATGAATTAACGTTCTCAAACATGTCATTCGTTAAAGGTAGTAAGTATGAGCTGAAAATGATGGAAAAACATGTAATTTTTGTACATTTTATATTACAGTACATTTAAGAAATACTCGAATATATCCATTTTATATTTCTATATGGAGAAATAAGTAGCGATAGTAGTCTAATAACGTACATACATGTTAACGTTTAAAAAGATAAATAGATTTATATTTCATCTCTAGTGGAATATTATTTGTATCTTCTTTTAAAGACGAATTAATTTGGTATTTATGAATTTTATAAAGTATGGAATTTGTTCGATAAACTTCATACTATTTTAAAATAAATAAAATTATCGAAATAAAGTATATGAACTTATTTCAAAGGGAATAATAAAAATAATTGTTGCATTTATGTTGCTTTGAATGTTAGTTAGGTTTAGATAAATTATTTAGATAATTAATTAATTGTATTTAGATAATTAATTAATTGTAATTAGATAATTAATTAATTGTAATTAGATAATTAATTAATTGTATTTAGATAATTAATTGCAATTAAACAGTAACGATGTCAATATAAGTTTCAGATATTTCTATTGTACTTAATTCTTTACAATAAGTTATTTTATTCGAAGCAGTTACTTATAGGGTAAACTCTAAGTTAACGGACAGTTCCACATTTTCGATCAAATAATTTTTTTCTTTGCATTTCAGCATTTATTATAATTGGTATCCATGATACCTCCTTCCTCCAAGTATCAAGGATACCAATTATAATAAAGATTTGAAATGTTAAATTATATCGAAAATGTGGAACTGTCCGATAACTTGGAGTTTACCCCTATTTGTAACTGTAAACGTATACCATAATTTAAATTTATTTATTCAATTGAAATATTAAGTTTTTATTTTATTTATCAAGTTATCTGTTTATTTATATTCCTTATATCACATAGTTTTCAACTTAAACTGTATTTTATTCCATAGTAAAGTTTTATTGTTTTCTAATTCATCGAATTAAAATGGCATTAACACTAAAAAGATTCTAGTATAGAAATCATCAGGTATCAATTTTCTTTGACTTTTTGCCTGCCATATTTTTGATATAAATTCTATATAAAGTATAATAAATAGAAGCCATGATGTAAGAGTTAGTCTCATTTTTCCTAATTAAAGTTGGACTAGAGGAGCTACAACCCACCCAATACAGGGCCCAAAGGGGGAAATGGGGTGTTCACGCTTTTGGCTTTCATTTACGTATTTACGTTTTTGGTCAAATGTATACGTTTTGAGCTCGCCTGTAAAATGTGAATTCATCACCTAAAATATGAATGGAAGTTGAAGAGTTTTCACGCGACATGAAAACCAAAGTCAGTTATGGAATCCTTGAATGGCCTCTCACTAAGGTTTGGGATTTTTTTTTCATCACAGCTCAAAACCGAAAATTAAGTTTTTTGTTTTTAAATTTTAGTTAGTTATCAAAAATCGCCTGTCAAAAAAAAACCGGGAAGTAAAATGAACAATATCCGTCCATAGTTTTAGTAAAATTGTTTCAAGGATTCTAAAACTTTCTTTGTTTTTGTTCTAGCATATCTTTAAAAACTTCTATTCCTTTAAAATTTCCGATTTTTTAAAATAAAATCTTCCTTTTCTCAAAAACTAATGTCAAAATCGAAAAAAATACACGAACAAAATGTGTTTTCTTTGAGAAGTCACATTTACCTTGCAAATTTCAGAACAATAAAAAGTTTTAAAATTTTTAAACACTTCGTTTATAAGAAAAAAATTATATAATAAAAGAGGCCTAATTTTAGTTTCACACGAAATGTATATCAAATATACAAATTAATGCACATCTGCATAATTCCAAGCCTCTTATTTGTAATTTTATTTGGTTAGGACATAGGGTCAGTTACGACTTACCGAACGGTTTCACATTTTCGGGCAATTAAAATAATAGTTGAATAATAATAATAGTTATATTTTTTCCTTATATGATTTTCAATAAAACAACTAGTTATATTTAATTATTTATTGTCCTTTGATATCTTTATTGTTTTATGGTTCAGTATAATTTAAATATATATTCACATTAATATGAAGTGATTAGATAAGAAATTATTCCTACCTTTGTTTGGCACTCAAAGTACACCATTCAAAGTACAATATTCAGTACACGTACTGAGTGTGATGTCAGCAGACGTGATATATTCGGGTCAAATTGACTCAATTCTAGCATTTCAATCTATTTCAATGCAGTACAATGCTCAGGGGGTGCATGAGAACAGCAAGGGGTGCTAGAGAAAAATACATTGAGAACCACTGTTCTAATTCATAGAATAAGTAATTTCATTGTCAAATTGACTGGTTAAACCGAGGTGAACTTACTTAGTAACGAACTTTCTGAGCTACGAACTTACTGAGTTACGGACTTACTTAGTAACGAACTTTCTGAGCTACGAACTTACTGAGTTACGGACTTACTTAGTAACGAACTTTCTGAGCTACGAACTTACTGAGTTACGGACTTACTGAGTTACGGACTTACTGAGTTACGGACTTACTGAGTTACGGACTTACTGAGTTACGAACTTACTGAGTTACGAACTTACTGAGTTACGAACTTACTTAGTAACGAACTTTCTGAGTTATGAACTTACTGAGTTACGAACTTACTTAGTTACGAACTTACTGAGTTACGAACTTACTGAGTTACGAACTTACTGAGTTACGAACTCTCCTCAACTGTTTTTTACATTTCTCCTCTAACTCCTCTATAATAAAATCCTCTATAGTGAATGTAGTGTCCTGAGTAAGGAAGTAGCCTGTATAGTGAACAAAATTTCTTTAGTTTGCCGCAAAATGGCGATGAGTTTTCTAAAACTGATGGCCGCTCAGGGCAAACTAAAGAAAATTTGTTCACTATACAGGCTACTTCCTTACTCAGGACACTACATTCACTATACAGGATTTCATTATAGAGGAGTGCTACTGTAGCACTGCTGTAGCACTGCTGTAGCACTGCTGTAGCACTGCTGTAGCACTGCTGTAGCACTGCTGTAGCACTGCTGTAGCACTGCTGTAGCACTGCTGTATCACTGCTTGTTGTAGCACTGCTGTAGCACTGCTGTATCACTGCTTGTTGTAGCACTGCTGTAGCACTGCTGTAGCACTGCTGTAGCACGGGTAACTGCTTTAGAATTTAGATGCACGTCCTGAACTTTAAAGTAATTTAATAGCTCGCATTTGCAGGTTGTTTAGTCACTAAAGTATGAATTTAAACTAAACTAACCCTAATAATGGAATGCATCTGCAGTTGTTTCATTACTCTATAACAAGTTACTATAGTTTAGCCTAGCTGTTGCCATTTTCTGTGTTCATTATGAAAAGAAAATCTTCAAGGGTAACTATAGTAATCATACAATTATCAGATACGAACAATAATCTGTTGTGAACAATGAAAAGTTTGTAATAGAGAAGTTCTAGAGTATAAGAAAGTTATCAATAATTAGGATTATGCAATATTATTGCAGGATATATTATTATTAAGGCTGATAATTGTTTTGGTGAAACTGTTTTTGTTTTTGAGTATATTTACAGTCAATTTTGTTGAAAAATTTTGCTATTGCAGGTAAATTTTTTTATGAATTATTTTATTTTATGTACATTATTATAAAAATTAAGAAAAAATAATATGAAAGAAAAAGAAATACATAGAATAAATTAAATTATATGAAACATATCATGACCTGTATAGAAAATTTTAATATCTATAATTGAAGAACATAGTAAAATAATTTTAATTACGATCAACGGAGATGATAACCGTTTAAGGCTCATAACCGTTTAAGGCTAACTAAATAATAACAAAATGTTTATTGAGCAAAGAAAGAATGACATCATAATCAATGGTATAAGGTTTGTTCCGAATTATCGGTCAGTTACACATCTTCGGTGTAACTGACCGATAATTCGGAACTTACCCTACATAGACAATATAACTGGAAGTTGCTAAACAACCACCAACCAAAACAGGTCGTCTATATCAGTGATCGGCAAACTTTTTATCGTCGCGGACCGGTAAATGTTCAACAATATTCTCGCGGCCCGGCGGGATGAATGTAGCTAATAGTATTGTATTAGGTAGACCAAAAATTCATTCGCTTATTAGAGGCTACTTCTTTCTGATGATGCCAAAACGAGATAATATAATAAATTGCTTTATATAAGATTCCTTTTAAAATAACAATCTGGTACAAAACATAGCAATAATACTCAAGTAAAAATAATTTCATTCCTCAGGTAAAAAACATAATCAGGTAAAAAAGGGATCACCTGTATAATTCGCTCCCCAGTTTATAATGGGATATGGATTGTACAGAAGTGAAATCATTGAGGTGTGGATTGTACAGGAGTGAAATCATTGGGGTGTGGATTGTACAGGAGTGAAATCATTGGGGTGTGGATTGTACAGGAGTGAAATCATTGGGGTGTGGATTGTACAGGAGTGAAATCATTGGGGTGTGGATTGTACAGGAGTGAAATCATTGGGGTGTGGATTGTACAGGAGTGAAATCATTGGGGTGTGGATTGTACAGGAGTGAAATCATTGGGGTGTGGATTGTACAGGAGTGAAATCATTGAGGTGTGGATTGTACAGGAGTGAAATCATTGGGGTGTGGATTGTACAGGAGTGAAATCATTGGTGTTCAGATTCTTCAGGTAATCCTAAAGAAAATATAATAATACTCAAGTACGATCAACTTAATGATGAGACAGTCAATAGTTAGTTCTGAACAAGTTTGGAACGTGTTATGAAGGGTAGAGGAGGGTGTTACACTTTAGACCGGGTCCTTTGACAGAACTTCACAGCTATTGATAAAAAAACAGATTGTTATAATTATTATACATTATATAATCATTTTACAGCTAAGAAAATTATTATTATTTTAATTTACTTTTTTATTTGAGGTCACACGTATATTCATTCATTAATTATTGAATAATCTTCCGCGGACCGGTAGCAATTGACCCACGGACCGATACCGGTCCGCAGACCGGGGGTTGCCGACCGCTGGTCTATATGATACAAACATGTAATTAATGTAGACATACATATTCACAAATCAAACATGTGAACTACAATGTACAATTATAATGCATGTAACCAAACAAAAACTTAGAACATACAACAATGTAACATATATAATTAATCTACTACAATGGTGGAAAACTAATTACACTATATGGAAGGGAAATTAAGATCATATATTTTTCCATAGTTTAATTCTTTTAAAAAAATTGAGTTATAGGAGGTTAATTTGGTAAATATAGTACAAATAACTCTTCTATTTTTTAAGGTTTACCTTTAAATAAAATTAAAAACATTAATAACGTTTCTTGGACTCGCAGAATAATGAAATAGCGAAAAAACTTCAGTACATTATTTTATATTTCTTCATCCGCACTGATGACGTAAGGGAAATGCAACTCTATGATTGGTCTACAGAGATGTGACGTCATGAGCACCACGTAATACTGGAATCTGATTAGTCCATTCTTTTCGCGCCTAAGAAATAAGAGAGAAGAGACTTATTTTCCCTCCCTTTGATACCTCTAATAAGTGGTTCCTCGCTTCATTGTGGATCTGAAGGAGATGAGGAGAGGTTGTGGTGTCCTTAGCTCCTCTCAAACAACTCCTCTCTAACACTCCTCTCAATTGTAGCTTTATTGTGTGTGGCTAAGTGATAAATTGGTAGCTTTTAATAAAAATGGCCTGTGTTTGTATGTTGCAATGTATTTGGTAGAATATAGAAATATTTTTCATTTGTGTAAAGTAATTATTTGACAGTTATTAAGTGAAAGAATTTAAAAAACAATTAATTAGTGTAATTTAGGGTTAATTTCCGAGTTATCGGATTGTTCCGCACTATCGATCATTGAAGAAAAATGTATTTAATAATTATTGTCTAGCTTTTATTCTAATTGTTATTTAATTGAAATAGATGATAAATAATTATGATTATATCATTTTTCTGTTTTGATCGAAAATGTGGAACTGTTCGATAACTCGGAACTTACCCTGATAGTGCTCTTTTAATCATAAATATTAAGCTAATAAAAAAACATTTCAATTTATTACCATTGATTTTTATCTTCATCTGAAGCACATGAAAATCATTTTCTAAATAATACCTGAAAAAACATACAAGTAAAATGATTAGTGAGCTATCTGCATAGAGTCATAGATTTACACTTATATTAGATATACTTAGATATGCACTTATATTAGATATACTTAGATATGCACTTATTTTAGATATACTTAGATATGCACTTATATTAGATATACTTAGTATACACTTATATTAGATATAATTAGATATACACTTATATTAGATATACTTAGATATGCACTTATATTAGATATACTTAGATATGCACTTATTTTAGATATACTTAGATATGCACTTATATTAGATATACTTAGTATACACTTATATTAGATATAATTAGATATACACTTATATTAGATATACTTAGATATGCACTTATATTAGATACACTTAGATATATTCTTATTTAAAAAGTCACTTACAGGCAGCTATACATAAAGCTACACTTGTAACATTTTACACTATATACTGCAGAAACTTTGATTATAATTACAATTAAAATACATAAAAAAAAGAAAAATATTATTATTTGTAACTCTACTTAGGGTAAGTTACGAATTATTGGTCAGTACTACATCTTCGGTCATATAAAAAAAACATTGTGTAGGATGAAGAACTCAACAAGAAGTAATTTGAATTTTCCCAAGCTTTCAGAAATCTTCGTGATTTCCGTCTTCAGGGGTGTCTTCCACCCCTGAAGACGGAAATCACGAAGATTTCTGAAAGCTTGGGAAAATTCAAATTACTTCTTGTTGAGTTCTTCATCCTACACAATGCAGCAACCAAGGAGTCCTCTATTTTCTTCAATCATAAAAAAAACAATATACAAATGATTTTCATTACACAGTGCTGTCATCTAATAATTCTTACATACTACATGACTAATGGAATAGTAATAATAAGTGATAAATCATTAATTGTTCATATCGCTCAAAAATGTTCATATCACTCATTTTCAATAACAGCATATCTCAAAAATGTTCATATCGCTCATTAATTTCAATAACGGCATATCTCAAAATGTTCATATCGCTCATTAATTTCAATAACGGCATATCTCAAAAATGTTCATATCGCTCATTAATTTCAATAACGGCATATCTCAAAATGTTCATATCGCTCATTAATTTCAATAAGGGCATATCTCAAAAATGTTCATATCGCTCATTAATTTCAATAACGGCTTATCTCAAAAATGTTCATATCGCTTATTAATTTCAATAACGGCATATCTCAAAAATGTTCATATCGCTCATTAATTTCAATAACGGCTTATCTCAAAAATGTTCATATCACTCATTAATTTCAATAACGGCTTATCTCAAAAATGTTCATATCGCTCATTAATTTCAATAACGGCTTATCTCATAAATGTTCATATCGCTCATTAATTTCAGTAACGGCATATCTCAAAAATGTTCATATCGCTCATTAATTTCAATAACGGCATATCTCAAAAATGTTCATATCGCTTATTAATTTCAATAACGGCATATCTCAAAAATGTTCATATCGCTCATTAATTTCAATAACGGCTTATCTCAAAAATGTTCATATCGCTCATTAATTTCAATAACGGCTTATCTCATAAATGTTCATATCGCTCATTAATTTCAATAACGACTTATCTCAAAAATGTTCATATCGCTCATTAATTTCAATAACGGCTTATCTCAAAAATGTTCATATCGCTTATTAATTTCAATAACGTCATATCTCAAAAATGTTCATATCACTCATTAATTTCAATAACGTCATATCTCAAAAATGTTCATATCACTCATTAATTTCAATAACGGCATATCTCATAAATGTTCATATCGCTTATTAATTTCAATAACGGCATATCTCAAAATCATTCATTATAATTATTTTAGATATACCGTTATTAAAACTAATGAACTGTGAAAATGAACAATTCCATAGGAATTTTAAATGAAAACACCTACAGTTTCTAATGAAGACGAATATTAATATTACACTAGGAATATTAATATTACACTAGGAATATTAATATTACGCTAGGAAAATCAATATTACACTAGGAATACTAATATTACACTAGGAATATTAATATTACACTAGGAATATTAATATTACACTAGGAATATTAATATTACACTAGGAATATTAATATTACACTACGAATACTAATATTACACTACGAATATTAATATTACACTAGGAATATTAATATTACACTAGAAATATTAATATTACACTAGAAATATTAATATTACACTAGGAATATTAATATTACACTAGGAATATTAATATTACACTAGGAATATTAATATTACAATAGGAATATTAATATTACACTAGGAATATTAATATTACACTAGGAATATTAATATTACACTAGGAATATTAATATTACACTACGAATATTAATATTACACTACGAATATTAATATTACACTACGAATATTAATATTACAATAGGAATATTAATATTACACTAGAAATATTAATATTACACTAGAAATATTAATATTACACTACGAATACTAATATTACACTACGAATATTAATATTACACTAGGAATATTAATATTACACTAGAAATATTAATATTACACTACGAATACTAATATTACACTACGAATATTAATATTACACTAGGAATATCTGTTGAATAAATAGAGTATTCCTCAATTCCAAGCATTCCTGAGACTACTGTAGGAATGATTCCACAGAGACTACCTCATTAACAGTCTAAGCATTAGTTTTTCCTGTAAGTGGCGTTAGTACATAGGTATTAGCTACGTGATGACAAGAAGACATCATTACGGGGCAAAATGATTGGCAACATTAAGAAATACAGCCAATTATTTTGATTTAAAGGTAATTTTCTGAGTTGTCGAACGGTTCCACATTTTCGATCTTGTAGATATATGATTTTATTATTTACCTTTTATATTAATTAACGAATTCAATAAATATATATTTTCTTATATGATCGGCAATGTGAAACTGTCCGATAACTCAGAATTTGCAATCATGAGATGGTTCTGTTGTTTCCTTTTCAAGAGCACTTCAGAACAAGAGAACGTGATGAAAGACATGATAGCGAACAGTGCACTAGTGCACAGTGTAGTGCTAGTGCACAGTATAGTGCTAGTGCACAGTATAGTGCTAGTGCACAGTCCCAACTAACCAAAAGCTGTTTGTCCCACGTCTTAAGACGTCTGATACCCCTCGCTATAGAGGGATTCAAGACGTGGGACAGAGTGCGGATGTCCCCCTCTGCAAGACGTGGGACAGAGTGCGGATGTCCCGCTCTGGAAGACATGGGACAGAGTGTAGATGTCCCCCTCTGCAAGGGGGACGTATCTCTCTTTTGGCTCAAACTACTTCGGTTAATTGGGGTATATAAATATGTATAATAAATAAAAAAGATCATACTAATCATTATTGCAATTTCTTACTATATTGCATATAGTGTATATGTACATTTGGCTGTATATCAATTATTTTAATATTACATATAGTTATATACAAACTA
Source organism: Caprella mutica (assembly GCA_947561585.1). Classification (NCBI taxonomy): domain Eukaryota; kingdom Metazoa; phylum Arthropoda; class Malacostraca; order Amphipoda; family Caprellidae; genus Caprella; species Caprella mutica. Next base: position 14,232 of record CANNZV010001649.1, read on the forward strand.
AATGGGAAGAAATGGAGAAAGAATTGTAGTGGTGATCTTGAGAATCGAACTCAGGACTCTAGTGTGATGTACTATTGAAGTCTGCAACGCTACCACTCACCAATCTTGGACATGGTAGAAGTAGTATTAGAATGATCTTTATGCAACTTGATAACTTGCGTGCTTCTTAAAGTTATTTTAAATTTTATTTAATTCAATATTCTACATTTTGGTATCTTTTATTTTTTAATGTAAATGATAAGAATGTGTATAAAGTTATTTATTAATATTTGTATTGATAATGTTAATTAATGTTATTAACTACCTAATTACCTATTACTGTTAATTAATCTTACCTATAGTTACCTACTGGTGGTATCACTACCTTATACCTATCTAGTTACCTACTAGAGTTTATTTATAACTACCTAGTAACCTAAAAGTGATAACCACCAATCTAGTACCTACTGGTGGCTATCACTACTTACCTATTACGTAGTATTTATCAGTACCTACTTAGTTACCTACATTACTGTTTGTTACCTAGTTACCTACTGGTGTTTATCAATGCCTACCTAGTTGCCTACATCTGCTTATCAATACCTAATTAGTCACCTTCTTGTGTTTAACAATACCTGCCTAGTTACCTACAACTGTTTGTCAATACCTACCTAGTCATCTACTAGTGTTTATCAATGCTTATCTAGTTACCTATAACTGTTTGCCAATACCTACTTAGATACCTACCAGTGTTTACCAATACCTACCTACCTAGTATACCTACAAGGTTATAGTGTTCATCTATCAGTACCTACTTACCTACTACCTAGTATTATTCTTCAATGCCTACCTAGATACATACATCTGTTTATGAATACCTACCTAGTTATGATACGTAAATAAAGCTTGAGATAGATATACCTTTTAGGTATAATTTTTTCCCGCGTAAAACAGACGAGGGACAGAGAGGGACATCCCGCGTGGGACAGACGTGGGACAAAGAGGGATTTCCCGTGTGGGACAGACGTGGGACAGAGAGGGACATCCCGCGTATTTTTTCCCGCGTAAAACAGACGAGGGACAGAGAGGGACACCCCACGTGGGACAGACGTGGGACAGAGAGGGACATCACGCGTGGGGCAGAGAGGGACATCCCACGTGGGACAGACTTGGGACAGAGAGGCACATCCCACGTGAGACAGACGAGGGACAGAGAGGGACATCCCGCATGGGACAGACGTGGGACAGAGAGGGACATCCCGCGTGGGAAAAACGTGGGATTTAAGACGTGGGACAGACGAGGGACATCCCGCTTGTGTAAGACGTGGGACGTGAGTAGGCTTCAGACGTTGGAAAGACGTGGGATTTCAGACGTCTGGAGATGTCTGAAATCCCCTGTCCCTCTCTGTCCCTCACTAGGTTAGCTGGGTATAGTGCTAGTACACAGTACAGTGTTAGTGCACAGTATAGTGCTAGTTCACAGTATAGTGCTAGTGCACAATAAAGTGCTAGTGCACAGTATAGTGCTAGTACACAGTACAGTGCTAGTACACAGTACAGTGCTAGTTCACAGTACAGTGCTAGTGCACAGTACAGTGCTAGTGCACAGTACAGTGCTAGTGCACAGTACAGTGTTAATGCACAGTATAGTGCAAGTGCACAGTATGGTGCTAGTGCACAGTATAGTGCTAGTGCACAGTATAGTGCTAGTGCACAGTACAGTGTTAATGCACAGTAAAGTGCAAGTGCACAGTATAGTGCTAGTGCACAGTATAGTGCTAGTGCACAGTATAGTGCTAGTGCACAGTATAGTGCTAGTGCACAGTATAGTGCTAGTGCACAGTATAGTGCTAGAGCACAGTATAGTGCTAGTGCACAGTATGGAGCTAGTGCACGGTATAGTGCTAGTGCACAGTATAGTGCTAGTGCACAGTATGGAGCTAGTGCACGGTATAGTGCTAGTGCACAGTACAGTGCTAGTGCACAGTACAGTGTTAATGCACAGTATAGTGCAAGTGCACACTATAGTGCTAGTGCACAGTATAGTGCTAGTGCACAGTATAGTGCTAGTGCACAGTATAGTGCTAGTGCACAGTATAGTGCTAGTGCACAGTATGGAGCTAGTGTACGGTATAGTGCTAGTGCACAGTATAGTGCTAGTGCACAGTATGGAGCTAGTCACGGTATAGTGCTAGTGCACAGTATAGTGCTAGTGCACAGTATAGTGTTAGTGCATAGTATAGTGCTAGTGCACAGTATAGTGCTAGTGCACAGTATAGTGCTAGTGCACAGTATAGTGCTAGTGCACAGTGTAGTGCTAGTGCACAGTATAGTGCTAGTGCACACTATAGTGCTAGTTATTTTAGATGTCAAACAAAATTTAGTTGGTCTTAGCTCAATTTTTATGATTTTTTTTTCTAGGTAGAGGCTAAGAGCATCGAAAAAAAAACATGCATAAAATATTTACCACAAAGAAGTTTTTTGTCTTAGAGAGGATTTTCATTAGACTTATTCACGATTTTTGTTACCTACAATTCTTTACATCATTATCTTTGGTGCTTATTTTCCCAAACTGTGCTACTTAAAAAGTCTACCAAGCGTAAGTAACTATCACATATGCTATCAGCGTCTAATTTTCTGCCTTCTTGCACCACGTTACGTAGATACCCTAAAGGGTAAATTACGAATTATCGGTCGGTTCCACATCTTCGGTCATATATCAAGAAATTATGTAATGATTGTTATTTTATTTGTATTTTTATTATCATTATATCCCTTTTTCTTATATGACTGAAGATGTGAAACCGACCGATGATTCGTAACTTACCCTAGGTACAATTAATGCATAATATTTCAAAGACTATTTAAATGAGAGAATTTTGTCCCTAAACCTTTCCTTAAAAGGCATTCAATTAAACTAGCAAAGTAATATATGTTTTGGTAAAGTTATAAGTTCAATTAAAGTTCTGGAAATGCGTGCCATGAACTTTCTCAGGTAAAAATATATAATCAACCATGCATATAATTAATATATTACAGATATTTTTTACGTGTTAGAATGCAAAACACTTTTTCTTTCTGTTCCACCAGAAAAAATACCTAGCGAAAACTTATAGATTAAAATATTTAAGTTCGTTCCATTGACGACAATATATACTATTACGTCATCAACACCATTCTATAAATAACTATAAAATATTTTAGGTACATTCTTGTCACATTTTGTTTAGTATCTATACTGATAGTATTAGTCTAACTATTATATTTCCTTTTATTACTATTATTTGTGATATAACACTATTTTTAACATAATATTATTGATATAATAATCTATTTATAATTATAAATATATTATTATATTAATAACGTCATAGTAATTAAAATCCCTAACTAAAGTGACACCAAAGAATGACAGCAAAATTAAAATAACCGAAATTAAAATATGAATTTAACATACTCGTTATTTTTCCAGTTTTTTTCATTTTCAACTCCATAAGAAGTTACCTGCGATAAGTGCTAGTATAGCGTAAGTTAGCACAGGTGTTACAGTTAATTACTCAGGTGTTTCTGCAGTCAGTGTAGCTGAGACACCCACAGTAGTCGGATGTGAGAAATAGAAGCTAGAGATCTACTAATGTGACGTCACAGCTTGAAGAAGGTAAGTGAGAAGTTTATAATTTTTTTTATTATTTTACTAATTATTTTCCATTTTTTATTTTGAATTAATTCTTTATCAATGAATTTTTTTTTATAAATCTTTACTATATTTTCTTCTAATTATAATTCACTAACTTCATCTCAGGAGTAGAATTATAAACCTCATTTCAAACGTATTATGCAATAATTTGTTAGAAATGAGTCCATCATAATAATTTCCCTTCGGAATAGAGTACATTATTACAAGGTATATCGGGAATATAATTATAGAACTAATTAAAAGGAATGATGTAGTAACGGAAGTAAGTTATGATGTACTCTGAGGAAATAATCGCATATTGATGAAGTTACTGAGTCCATTCCTTGTAATTGAAATGCAATACGAAGGGAAAATGGTAAATATATGTATATTAACACACATATAGGTAAACACATGTATATTAACACTCACATAGGTAAATACATGTATATTAACACTCACATAGGTAAATACATGTATATTAACACTCACATAGGTAAATACATGTATATTAACACTCACATAGGTAAATACATGTATATTAACACTCACATAGGTAAATACATGTATATTAACACTCACATGGGTAAATACATCTATATTAACACTCACATAGGTAAACACATGTATATTAACACTCACATAGGTAAATACATGTATATTAACACTCACATAGGTAAATACATGTATATTAACACTCACATAGGTAAATACATGTTTATTAACACTCATATAGGTAAATACATGTATATTAACACTCACATAGATAAATACATGTATATTAACACTCACATAGGTAAATACATGTATATTAACACTCATATAGGTAAATACATGTATATTAACACTCACATAGGTAAATGCATGTATATTAACACTCATATAGGTAAATACATGTATATTAACACTCACATAGGTAAATACATGTATATTAACACTCACACAGGTAAATACATGTATATTAACACTCACATAGGTAAACACATGTATATTAACACTCACATAGGTAAATACATGTATATTAACACTCACATAGATAAATACATGTATATTAACACTCACATAGATAAATACATGTTTATTAACACTCACATAGGTAAATACATGTATATTAACACTCACATAGGTAAATACATGTATATTAACACTCACATAGGTAAATACATGTTTATTAACACTCACATAGGTAAATACATGTATATTAACACTCACATAGGTAAATACATGTATATTAACACTCATATAGGTAAATACATGTATATTAACACTCACATAGGTAAATACATGTATATTAACGCTCACACAGGTAAATACATGTATATTAACACTCACATAGGTAAACACATGTATATTAACACTCACATAGGTAAATACATGTATATTAACACTCACATAGATAAATACATGTATATTAACACTCACATAGATAAATACATGTTTATTAACACTCACATAGGTAAATACATGTATATTAACACTCACATAGGTAAATACATGTATATTAACACTCACATAGGTAAATACATGTATATTAACACTCACATAGGTAAATACATGTATATTAACACTCACATAAGTAAATACATGTATCTTAACACTCACATAGGTAAATACATGTATATTAACACTCACATAGGTAAATACATGTATATTAACACTCACATAGGTAAATACATGTATATTAACACTCACATAGGTAAATGCATGTATATTAACACTCACATAGGTAAATACATGTATATTAACACTCACATAGGTATATACATGTATATTACCACTCACATAGGTAAATACATGTTTATTAACACTCATATAGGTAAATACATGTATATTAACACTCACATAGATAAATACATGTATATTAACACTCACATAGGTAAATACATGTATATTAACACTCATATAGGTAAATACATGTATATTAACACTCACATAGGTAAATGCATGTATATTAACACTCACATAGGTAAATACATGTATATTACCACTCACATAGGTAAATACATGTATATTACCACTCACATAGGTAAATACATGTATATTAACACTCATATAGGTAAATACATGTGGCTTATAATGCATATTAGCTCTTTTATTGGTGTATACCTGTAGGTATGAAATATTCAGACCGGATTTGTTATTTGAAGTTAATTATTATTGTGACTTTGAAATAGTCGTATGCTATTTCTCTTCTGCTCAAGTGATATGGCTTAGAGGAGATGTTTGACAGGAACATTTATTACTTTGTGAGATATAATTTGTCTTTCAAACTATGGAACACAGAATGGTGAGGGTAATTAACTCCCTGCTGTTCCCTCTAGACCAAAGGTTTCCTGGGATTAACTTTATTGAAATAATGAGATTTGTAGGTTTCGTTTTAAATGTGTTGTATCTTTTCTGTCATAGAGTAACGAGGAGCCTAGGAACTTCCCTGAATTGGTATTGATAAAATTGTCCTCATTGGTAGAGGGAAAGATTGGAGACAACCTACAGGTGGTTTGAAAGCAAATAGAAATTGGAGAAGCCAAAGGAGCACTGTCTTAGGATTTGGGTGGAGAATTTGGAAAAATCTTTATATGAGCGGTGGATTGAAATGATGACTGCTCGTTTTACCTCTCCCTAACTGTCTTAACTGTTTCATTATTAACTAGAGTCTTAAGAGGTATAGGAGCCTTCAGGCTCAGGCTGGGGTGACCATCGCAAGACTTAGCCGATGAAGATAACCATGCCTATGTCCACCTAGTGGTGGACATAGGACAATTGGATAAGTGCTATGTTGTGCATTTTCACTTAGTACGATATTTAATAAGTATAAGTGAAGAAATTATTGATTATTATTGTTAAGTAACGTAAACAGTAAAACAAACAAATTGATTATTCTTTCTATCAAATGGCCACTCGACACCAATTAATAACCGCACTACCGCGTGAAATAAAGAATTTAACTGTTGAAGCTATTTATGACAAAAAATGAATATATGATTAAACGTAGGAAAGAAATCATAGAAAAAACCAGGAGCTAAAAAAAGACCATCACACATAGGTATATTACATGTATATTAACACTCTTATAGGTAAATACATGTATATCAACTCTCAAATAGGAAAATACATGTATATCAAAACATGTATTAAAAACACTAAAACATGTTCATTGAAATACATATTTTACTCTTATAGGTAAAACAACTAAACATTTAATATAAAACTATTACATCAAAATTAAAAAATATATTTGAATCTCATAATTTAACATTTGCTTGGGTTTTGATATTAACTTTAAAATATTTTACTTCAATTTCATTTATTGGTTAAAAGTGTCAGTTTATTCGTTAAAATACCCCAATTTATTTAAATTATGCAAACAGTCCTGAATAGAAGCAAAGATGTCGCTAGTTATATACTCATATATGTTGATTATATCTTCATATATGTTGATATATGTTGATATAGGCACCTACCAGTTGTGAACTTGAAATTGTAACTAGGTACCTTAAATTGAACCTTATTAGACTAGTTAGCCTTGGAATCTTTAATATAATTATTTCTATTGCAACCATTATATAATTTACATGAACTTTATTTGGAGTATATTTGGTTCTTTTGTAAATGTATATAAATTTGTTATATCATGGCTAAAGTCGCGAAAATGTAAAAAAAATGTTTTTGTAAATGTATTTCAGTAAAAAGTTAAAAAAAAATTTGAATGCAGAAGTTTTTCTTCAATAATCCTTGGGTTTTCGGTATTCAAAATCCATCAAATCTGTTAATTAAAATTCTCTGATAAATGAAAATATGCTTTATCTGAATAAAGTGTATTCAGAAATAAAAAACTTATCATCACTTAGGCGAAGAAAGGCCTCTCAGTAATCCAAACAGTTAAAGAAAAAAAATCTTTTTTGTCAAAAAGTGTAGCTATCATTAAAAGGGTATAATTTATAAAACCTAATGTAAACAAATCTCCAATATTAATCCTTCTAATTAAACTTGCTTCAATACACTAGATTTCTTAGTTTTTATTTTATTAACAAATAAATGGAAATGTTATAGATCATCTTGTCCAAGGTAGGAAGTGTAACTGAGATATGCTAAAGCATATTAAGGCACATTTACAGAACTTACATAGGTGTTTGGAGCATATCTAGCTACTTCATAATATATGCAGTATACGCGTGTCATCTTCAAGTTATTTATTCAATGGAGGATCTTCTTTATTATTCTGCAGTATTTCAGTTGTTTTTAGATCTATTTTGAGCTGCGAGATGAAAAATATATGCAGAAACAGAACTGCATTCACGATGCACTTGTTTTCAACTCTCTATTCCATTTCTGATCTTTATACTTTCAATGATTATTTAGGTTTCTATTATACCATTATGTAGTATTTTAAATATGTACTTGGTATTTTAATAAATAGAATTAATAAATTGAATTGTAGGGTAAGTTCTTAACTATCGGTCAGTTCCCCATTTTCGGACACGTAAGAAAAAACGATATAATAATAATTATTTAATTTTAATTAATTAAGAAGTTACCCCAATATTCGCGAAACATGTTGAGAATTTTGAGTTTTCTGTACTCTATTGATGAATAAGGAAGATCTTTTTTTATACGATTAAATTGCATCCTGATGTTGATGACTGAAAACATAAACACATATTTCGAAAACAAGAAAAATGTTCATTGAAAATAGCTGCAGCAAGAGATCATCGTCTTTTCATATCGTCTACCTTGTCTTAATAATAAAGCTCTTCTTTCTAATAATTTCCCTCGTGTGTTTATTTATTTATTTGGTGTCCGCTTTTTCTCGAAGAATATTGATTGCTATTTTATTTAAATTCACTAAAAGTAACCTAATAACGGGTAAGAAATTAGTATTGATGACCCGTTATTTTTAACGGGCAAGTACACTAGTTATATAATAAGAATAGTGGTGAATAATGAATATGAATATATTTATATGCATATATTTCGTGTCCCACTGTTATTGATAGATGGGAAAAAAAGAAGCTATGATACGCAAGAGAATTTAGTGATTTGATTTTTGTTTTTATTCAATTTTTGATGTGTTTTTTATATACATAAAATTCATGCTTCTATGCAGAAAAAATAATTATTCGAAAATGATTTTAAATAATACAGGTTATAATTAAATAGTTAGTAAATAAATAAATCTGAAGACACGGACAATGTTTGAATTGTTAAGTTACACCAATACTACAAAGCATTGAGAGTTAAAATGTCACCCCTTGACATTTAAGTTACAATATAATTCAATTTAATTACTAAAATTATTGTTATGAGCCGAAAAATAAGAAAAACTTGAAAAATAAGGAAAAAAATAAAAATCCCGAAAATGAAAAAATTGTAAAACAAATAAAAAAATGAGGAAAATGATAAAATTGAATGACAGAGAATAATAATTAAATAATGATAATACGACTTATAATAATAATGAATAACAAGAAAAACAATTGAATAATGCTCCCAAAACGTATTCTCTCGAAACAAAAACATAACTTTTGAGTGTTTGTTTTTACTTTTCTCCTGCATGTTTCGAAAAAGCAGGAATAGCTTTTTTGAGTTCCTAAATCTTCTGATGAACATAGCACCGTTGGAAATGAACTTCGTAATCTACTTTCCGACCAATTCTCTTCAATTTGAAGTGGAAATATCCTTTGACCTTTTGAGTTACATTTGGAAACATCAAGTATAGTGTCGAAATTTGGATACGGCAATGTGCTTTCATTTTAACTAGAGAAAAATTATTAATGTATAGAAGGCTGTCATTATCTAGTAATTTACCCATATTTTATATTGATATTAAATATTTAGAGTCCTCTTAAACATATTTAGTATGAAACAAAGTTAATGATGTAATATTTAATCCTAAAGTGAAAACAATACATTTTGAATACAAGTAATGAATATCTAACACGTTTTTACCAGAGACGTGTTAGCACGTTTTTGATGATCTTGAAACAATTGCCATGAACGTGTTTACACGTCCTGCACGTATTTTATTGGCATGCAGAGAAATGCACGCAGAAAGACCTTTACAGATGTGTTATGGCTATTTCAAGGGACCCTTTTAACATAACATCTTTAAAAAGATATTTATGAAACACCAGTCAAAATCTGATATTGTGTTTTAAACTAAAAAATTTCTGTTTTGATGGTTGATGTACGTTTATAGAAATAACTCATGTTTAATGAAATTTTTATGTTTTTATGTATAATAGAACTATACATATGTCCTGTACAGTGAATGTACTGTAATTATAGGTAGTAAAACAAATTTTCATTAGTCTGCCATGAATGGCAAATAGTTTTCTAAGACTAATTGCCATTCTATGGCAGACTGAAAAAAAATCGTTGACTATAGAGGCTACTTCCTTACTCAGGACACTACATTCACTATAGAGGATTTCATTATAGAGTAGTTGTACTCTAATACAATATGTACTCTAATACAATACTATACATTATAAACATATATACAATATGCTTTTCTGTTAATAACATTGCCTTTGTATATTATTCCATATGATTAATTTGACCGCGTAGCTTTATTTGACAGTTTCAAAACTGTACTTTGGAAGTATAATTAATATTATTAATTAATATTCCTACCTGCACCAGGTGAGCTAATTCGTTAATAGAGTATTTAAATAATAGATGCCATGCAGTCTATTTTAAGTCGTAATATAATGCATTGTACTTAATTAATTAAAATTTAATTTAAGTCAGTGTTGCATATTATTTCAACTTCATTATTTAATTTAATGAAGTCCGTGTTTTTAAATAAATACTTTTTTCCTGAACGTTTACGGCCATTTCAATTGTATAAAATTGAATAGTGTAAACCCTCTCAATCTTCTATGGCCCCACCATAGCTTTCCCTTCTAATCTTCTATGGCCCCACCATAGCTTTCCCTTTTAATCTTCTATGGCCCCACCATAGCTTTCCCCTTCTCAATCTTCAATGGCCAAATCATAACTTTCCCCATCTAATCTTCTATGGCCCCACCATGACATTCTCTTGGAAATACCTCCGTATGGTAATTACCACCCAAAATTTCCATCCGTGTAAATACAGGTAGGGTAAGTTCCGGGTTATCGAACAGTTCCACGTTTTCGATGCTATGAGAAAAAAAATGTAATAACTAAATATATATTTTTTCTTTATGATCGAAAATGTTGAACTGTCCAATAATTCGTAACTAACTCTTTTTACTGTGTATAACACTGCAATAAGACTGTTATAATAAGGATAACACTACGATAGATATAATAACAAGTACCAAAGTAATCAAACAAATCCTGTTTTAGGCTTTGCCTCTGAACTGCATTGGTAATTCTCTTTCTGCTTCCCAAGTCACGGATACCATCCCATGACTTGGATTAGGATTACTAGTAACCAAGGCAAAGATAGTGCTAGGGACTCATGAGTCAGTAATTTTTGAGTCATGGTGCTTAGTGAGATGTATGGTCATGTCCTTCTTTGTCTAGAAAAAATCGCTGTCATTCTGTTGCCACCGGAATATTTATTTTAAATTTTAATGGTAAAAGGTTAAAGATTCGACTTTAATTTCATTTTTTTCTATTCATTATAACTAAGGTTACTGGTTATAAAACTGCAAAACATTTCAAATTTTGTTCTATATTTCTATTATAATATGTAATTTAAGTTAAGTACTATTCTACCCTATGAATTTCAAGTGAAGAAAAAGATCAGAATACCTCTGAATAATTGAAAACCATAATAAAGGTTTTAGACATATTATAAATGGCTACCTATGCCGTTATCCTAATACCATTTCCCTAAAAAAAATTAAGTACCTAAAAGTGTACCTATATTCCTAATTGCCATTAAATTTGCGATAATACGAAATAAAGTTCGTATTACGTTTTTGTTCTTCTATTGAATCTAATAGAAAGTCGGACAGTGACGGTTGAGAGTGACTATTTCTTATATAATTAATTACAAAGCGAATACTTTATCAATTTCTTTCCTGTGAACTGAGATATGTTGTATTACCTTAGCTCTACAAATTTAAAGCAATTCTAGAGAAATTTCATTTTTAGAATGGAGGGGACCATTGACGGTTCTGACTTCTATTATCTTCTTTTATTCTTTTTAACTGCAAATCACAATTCCATTGTTTCTATACTCTAATTAAAATTTAATAAACACATCAGGATTGCAGGAAAAGTTATTAGTGTTATATTTATCAGCCACATTAATTGTATTTCAATAGTGAAACAAAGAGATGGTTTAATATCACATATATTTCATGCATTTATTTATTTTCACTATAAGAACTTTATGGTGTGATCAAAGTAAATAATAATTATTTAATCCTATTACGTATTTCTCCAGTTATAACGAGTAATTGATTTTTAAAAGAAATAAAACAATTGGAATTAAATTAACTGTCTACGATTTAAGGCTTCTTCACAGATGTCAGTGATCCGTCCGGTCCGGCTCCCCTCAGTGCTTCAGTTTCAGTGAAGAAATATATCGTGACTTTAATTTCAACGGACATATTCACACAGTACCGGCTCCTATCAGTGCTAAAAAATCACTTAGATGAGCCGGACCGGACGGCCTACTGACATGTGTGAACGATTTTCTTGTTTTGCCCTGATAAGGTGATACAGTGTCAAAACTTAATTCTACTGGCAACTCATTCAATTAATGTTTTAAATCAAAGAGTTTGTTTTTCCTTTAGAATATAGAAAAAAGTCCATCACGAGCTAGTTTGGTTCAAAAACATTTCATCCAGTTAACGGTGTTTAGCTTTATTCCAAATTTCCCCAATATCCCAATATTAACTATCTATAGTCCTCGTACATCAGGCAGTTAATAACTTCACAAATTGCGGAAGGTTATGTATTGATGAGTATTTATTAATCATATTGTTATTAACATAATTCAAAAAGAATTCAGCCAAATTGCCTGAAATTTAGATTGGCGATTACCATTTGATTAGATTTTGAGAGTAAACAGGCAAAATGTCAAGTTCATTTATAACTCAAAGCAAATTATTTGATTATCAGTGTCATTTATAAGTGGCGACGAAGGTATGCGTTCTACGAGTGCCCGTCTTCTTGTGCCTTGTACATCTGGCAGGCACACCAGACAAAGACAGAGATCTAACATGTGCCAGAGTTCAGAATATGGTTTCTTAATCTCTTCAATATCTTGGAGAGCAGGACCTGATTAACGGGAGAGAAATGAAGATTATTGAGAATAACATTCTATTTGCTTTTGATGAAATAACAATTTTTACATTTAATATACAGTTTATTACACTTATACGGATTTCCTGTTATACTGGGTCCCGCTTTTGCTGTTTAAAATAAATAAATTAGTGCATGATCGAATTTAAATGCATGTAACGTACGTTTGTGTTAATTTTTCTTTGTTGTTGTATGGTCAATAACCCGGAATAAGGAATATATTTTTTATTTAGTTTAATATTTACTATCTTACGTTTTAGTATTTATCATTTTTTTAGTATTTAGCACTTCTGGCTTTAGTATTTACTAAGTATTAGTTTTAGTATTTTTGTTTTAGTATTCACTTTATTTAGTTTTAGTATTTAGCATCTTTAGTTCTAGTAGAAAGATATCTTCTCCAATAGAGTTCGATAGTTTTCCTCTTTTCTAGTAACTATTGAAGTTTTGTTTGAAGTTGGTAAATCCTCGGATTGACTTTTTCCTTACAAGTACAAGGGACTTCAGTAATCAGGGACTTGGAAACTAATATGAAATGAAGAGGATAAAGTCACTAATGGAAGAGACTGTAGCTTGTGACTGTACATTATATACAGTGGTTGTTTTAGCTCTTTATTGTGCACTTTATTTACAACTATTGGTGGTTGTTTTAACCCTTCACTGTGCACTTTATTTACAACTATTGGTGGTTGTTTTAGCTCTTTATTGTGCACTTTATTTACAACTATTGGTGGTTGTTTTAGCTCTTTATTGTGCACTTTATTTACAACTATTGGTGGTTGTTTCAACCCTTCACTGTGCACTTTATTTACAACTATTGGTGGTTGTTTTAACCCCTCACTGTGTACTTCATTTACAACTATTGGTGGTTGTTTTAACCCTTCACTGTGCACTTTATTTACAACTATTGGTGGTTGTTTCAACCCTTCACTGTGCACTTTATTTACAACTATTGGTGGTTGTTTTAACCCCTCACTGTGTACTTCATTTACAACTATTGGTGGTTGTTTTAACCCCTCACTGTGTACTTTATTTACAACTATTGGTGGTTGTTTTAACCCTTCACTGTGCACTTTATTTACAACTATTGGTGGTTGTTTCAACCCTTCACTGTGCACTTTATTTACAACTATTGGTGGTTGTTTTAACCCCTCACTGTGTACTTTATTTACAACTATTGGTGGTTGTTTTAACCCTTCACTGTGCACTTTATTTACAACTATTGGTGGTTGTTTCAACCCTTCACTGTGCACTTTATTTACAACTATTGGTGGTTGTTTTAACCCTTCACTGTGCACTTTATTTACAACTATTGGTGGTTGTTTCAACCCTTCACTGTGCACTTTATTTACAACTATTGGTGGTTGTTTTAACCCTTCACTTTGCACTTTATTTACAACTATTGGTGGTTGTTTCAACCCTCAACTGTGTACTTTATTTACAACTATTGGTGGTTGTTTTAACCCTTCACTTTGCACTTTATTTACAACTATTGGTGGTTGTTTCAACCCTCAACTGTGTACTTTATTTACAACTATTGGTGGTTGTTTTATCCCTTGACTGTGCACTTTATTTACAACTATTGGTGGTTGTTTCAACCCTCAACTGTGTACTTTATTTACAACTATTGGTGGTTGTTTTATCCCTCTAGAGAACTAATTGCAACTGAAACAAAGATACAATTAACTTCCTGAGTTATGAAGCACTTGAGATATGAAGGACATGAGTTATGAAATGCACCTGAGTTATGAGGTACTTTTCTATGTTTAAATATAGAAAACGATATATGTTAAGAATTTTGTCATAGTTTTCCCTCAATGACAATAGTTTTCTATGATTTCATTCATAGAAAACTATCTAGTGCACTCGAGATATGAAGGAAGGCTTTGATTTATGAAGGAAGCAATAATTTTTCATGAAGAAATTGATGAATACAAAATCTTCAACGATAAAACCTGTAATCGCCATAAGATGATTTTCTCGAAAATTTGCTATATGTACAATCCATATTAAGAATTATGATGGATCTAACTTCCAATTATTGCAATTGCAAACTCACAAAAGCCATCTTCTGAATTGCAGTGATCGTTTTATTGCAAACCATTGAAGAACAATCAGCTCCATTCAAATGCTCACATATCAAAATTTACCTTATGCGACACGCATCATTTTGTCAGAGCAAAGATCAACAACTGCAAAAAGGCATACATCAACGTCATAAATACAAAAACATGTATTTTCAATTTATCCATATGAGTATATAAATCATAAAATACTGATTATTTTGCCAAAAGTTGTATAATTGTAACTCAAAATTTGACCGCTAGAGAGGCTAAATGTCCTAACGATATATCATTAAATATACGTACATGACAGTGTTTTCGCAAACAAGCGATATGTCTATTTTATGTACATAAATGCAGGTAGATGCGCACCTGACATATTAAAGTGAATATTTTTGGCTAGCACTGATTGTAAACGTTTCCTTTATTCATTGATCTCCTTCGTAATAACATGCTTTGTAAACTTACAATAGTAAACTCAAAAATAATAATAGGAATAGCGTCGTAATGAGTGCCTATGTGACCCAACCTTTGAACCTGGGTCACCACCGTGACAGATCAATGCAGATGGAATGCTATTTGTCACGTCTATGCAGCTTTAGCCTTGCGATATGCAAGACCTAACGCGGTAAAAAAAACGCTCTTATCAAAATTTATTCACACTTGCGTTTTTTCATCACTGAAGAAAAAATCACAATAGAGATGTATTTTTATCGCAGAAATACCAAACGACGCGTTTTTTCCTCGCGGTGTTAAAAAACGTAAGTTTGAAGCTGGCCTCAGAGACTATGAATTTGGCTCTGCAAAATTCAAGTAGCGGCGGTCCCAATAGTTTTGGAACCACTAGTATATGGGATGATATATCTGTTCCATTTAGAGCTCATCAGGGTTCATTTTAATTCAAAAATAGGCTTAATTGATAAAAACTTTGTTAATCCTGTTTGCTTGCATATTTGCACACTGAAGAAATAAGTCCAGTTAGCAAACATACAAGCAAGCACTACTAACAGAGTTGCATACGTATAATAGGTAATTTCTAGAATTGATTAAATCGAATTTGTTAAATACTGTGTAGTGTGTACCTATGAATGGGTCATTTTGACAATTATTTATTTAGAGATAACTTAAGTCAATTGAAATTTTATCCTAATAAACAAAAAATAAGAATATTCATAATATAACTGCTTATTTTAAAGTCTACTTATTGAGCAAGTTTATTTGTACGCTGATTAGTGATGATTTCCTTTTAATATTAAACGGCAGTCACAACAATGGTTGAATAGACAAGTCGCTCATAATTTTTGCTTTTTGTTTATAAAGTTCTATTTTGGATTGTAGGTCAAATTCTAGGTTTGTGACCAATATGAAATACCACCGGTATAAAAAAAATGTCAAAACCTGTTTTACGCAGCTTTTACTCAAAGTCAAACTACTAAATTTAAAATAAAAAGAAGTAGGTAGTTTTAGCAAGCAATATACTTAGCATTACTAATTGCTAACGAATTAATGTAAGCTATAACTATAGTTCTTGCTGTTAAAATATTAAACTAAATTTTCAATATTATTTTTGTGTTTAATTACCAAATAAAGTTCTTCCATTTAACAGGTATAAATTTCCGAAATTTCAGTTCTTCAAACGTATGTATTATTCCCAACCTTAATTCCTAATATATGATTAGTGATGAAACAGTACGTAAAAAATGAATAATGTCTTTGACCTGGTGTGTATTTTGTGATGTATTTCTAATTGAATCGTTACCTTACTGCCTTGTCTAATACCTTATGCGTTGATTGAAACAAACATTAATTACCAAAATTAATATTTCAAGTTCAAACCTCCAAAAAAGAATTTGTCAAAAAGCAACTAAGGAAATATGATATTAAGGATTGAGTTACGCAAAGCAGAAAAATAAATCAAATGATGTCATTTCATAATTTTGAATGACAGAATTTAAAATCGTAATTCTGGAAATTCATGTCTATTAAAGAGAAGAACCGTATTAGGTAATTAAACACAAAGACAATATTTAATCTAATCTAGTTTATTAATTAACTAGTTTATTAATAATAACATTAATAATGTTAAATATATTAATTTCAATGAAAAATGCTACAGATATTTATTGCAATAACTACGTGGACTGTTTGACCCTTCTTGCATCTTCCTACCATTGTTTGATATTAAAAATGAATTATTTATATATTTGTGCAATGTACCACTGTACATATTAACTTGCTCAGTATGTAAATTTTGAAGTAAACTGGCATATTATGAATATTCATATTTTTTGTCTATTAGGATAAAATTTCAATTGACTTCAGTCAACTCTAAATATAAAATTAAATGGAAGCATATTGTTGCTTTCCCGTGGAATACAGATTTGTTTATATTTTTAAATAAATACTTCAATTATTATACTTTAACAATTCGATTTTCAGTCAGACCTGTACTTTTACTGGGGACGTTTTTCGGAGCAAGTAAAGATGATGGACCAGGGTCAGTTATCTTTACTAGTTTAAATTCTGGTCAGTTATCTTTACTAGTTTAAATTCTGGTCAGTTATCTTTACTAGTTTAAATTCTGGTCAGTTATCTTTACTAGTTTAAATTCTGGTCAGTTATCTTTACTAGTTTAAATTCTGGTCAGTTATCTTTACTAGTTTAAATTCTGGTCAGTTATCTTTA
Source organism: Caprella mutica (assembly GCA_947561585.1). Lineage (NCBI taxonomy): Eukaryota > Metazoa > Arthropoda > Malacostraca > Amphipoda > Caprellidae > Caprella > Caprella mutica. The sequence continues at coordinate 31,878 of CANNZV010001649.1, forward strand.
CTAGTTTAAATTCTGGTCAGTTATCTTTACTAGTTTAAATTCTGGTCAGTTATCTTTACTAGTTTAAATTCTGGTCAGTTATCTTTACTAGTTTAAATTCTGGTCAGTTATCTTTACTAGTTTAAATTCTGGTCAGTTATCTTTACTAGTTTAAATTCTGGTCAGTTATCTTTACTAGTTTAAATTCTTGTCTGTTATCTTTACTTGGTTAAATTATTAATATTTGACCAATAATTGGAATAAGAATATAATTTTGGAATCATGGATACCACATTAAAGGATTTAAACAGAATTTAAGCAAAATTAATATATAATCAATAATATTATAATTTCTGCTTCATTTCTGGTCAGTTATCTTTACTTGCTCTCTTTTTTCCTTCTCTTTCAAAGGAAGTCATTACTTCTGTTACAATTGCCATTTTCATATTTACCATCTAACCAATTTTCTGAATCTGTAAAAAAGCAGATGCCAATAATAGTACCAAAAAGCAATAAAATACATCAAACGTTGCCTGTCTATAATAAGTTATGAAGCCAAAATGTTAACTGTTTTTAAATCATGAGAAGGATTTTCAAGTATTTCTTTCATACATGCTAAATAAGGCATTTAAAATAAGTAGTCTATTATTAATAATTCCCCTCGTTATATAAAATACAATATCTTCTCATTTTACTAAAGGTATTTTAAGTAGAGTTCATAAGTACAGTATACCCAGGAGAATATTCACTAACGATAAGGACTAAAATGTGAGTGATAGAGTTAGATAGACACTTTTCTTTATTTTCTATCTGCTCTTAGAGTTCAATGAACTTAAAGAACTAATTCGTTATTAATCATTAATATGCTTATTTTAATAGGCTTTGAATATAACTATGCAGTATTTAAATATAACGTAAATCAGTCATTAGTATTGTATCTATATAATAATAATATACATGCAGCTATGTTTAAACGGAATTGAAAATATATATATATATATATACATAAATTTGATATTTAAAAAAATTTCATGCTATCTAATTTATATGAAATCTGGAATACTTCTCCTTCTGTTGTTTTTATTAGATATTAAAAATGTGATATCACGGATAATTTAAATGAAGAAATATAATAAATGAGAAATTAAATAGAGAGAAATGCATTAACTTAACATAATATATCTGTTATTTAACATAAATATAACATTAGTTATATGACCTTTTTGTTGAGCTGGTTTATACATATTCAATATTTTCCAGAAACTGTGAGGATTATGCGATAAGACTACTAAATTATAACTAAGTAACAAGTAACTATGATACACACCACTTTTTTTTATTTAATTGCAAATATTAAATAAAACAGCATCGGGATCTCAGTCGAAGCTGAAGTGAACCTTTTCCAAAATCTGCTTACATCATAAGAAATAAATACGTTTTTACCCTCACTATATTTTCCATTTTATCTACTAACAATGTTTCCATTGTTTCCTTATTGATTAGCAGTTTCTAACAAAGAAACTAACAAAATATAAACAATATTGAGAAAGTAATGACAGTGTCGATACTTCTCTCTGTGATTGTAATGACAGTGTCAATACTTCTCTCTGTGATAGTACTTGCAGTAACGATACTTCTCTCTGTGATAGTACTTGCAGTGACGATACTTCTCTTTATGATAGTACCTCATTCCTAACATGACGTAATCTTTGTAATGAAAAATGATGTAATGAATGGGAGTGGTACTTACTAAGTGACTTGTAGGTAAGTACCTACATAACACTAGGTACTTACCTAGGAACTAGTCACTAGGTACTTACTTAGGAACCAGTCACTAGGTACCTACCTAGGAACTAGTCACTAGGTACTTACCTAGGAACTAGTCACTAGGTACTTACTAAGTGACTTGTAGGTAAGTACCTACATAACACTAGGTACTTACCTATAGGAACTAGTCACTAGGTACTTACTTAGGAACCAGTCACTAGGTACCTACCTAGGAACTAGTCACTAGGTACTTACCTAGGAACTAGTCACAAGGTACTTACCTAGGAACTAGTCACTAGGTTCTTACCTAGGAACTAGTCACTAAGTTCTTACCTAGGAACTAGTCACTAGGTACCTACCTAGGAACTAGTCTCTAGGTTCTTACCTAGGAACTAATCACTAGGTACTTACCTAGGAACTAATCACTAGGTTCTTACCTAGAAACTAGTCACTAGGTACTTACCTAGGAACTAGTTATTATGTACTTATCTAGGAACTAGTCACTTGGTTCTTACCTAGGAACTAATCACTAGGTACTTACCTAGGAACTAGTCACTATGGTACTTACCTAGGAACTAGTTATTAAGTACTTATCTAAGAACTAGTCACTAGGTAAGTACTCACATAGCAGGCAATGTTTAATTTCTCCTTTAAATTCCTATATAGTCACAGTCAATTCACAATCCCCTTCATCATAATAAAAAGTACAGACTGTGAAGTTATACACCCTATAATGGAAGATGAGTTACATGTTTGGGTGGGTGGGCCCTTCAAGGACAGGGTTAGCCCCTTTACCCTATTTGGGTAAGACAGTGTTAGCATCTTTGCTGTCGTTAACACCCTAATTTTACCTTAATTTGACTCTATTACACCATTTTATCTAATATTGCTTTATTTTACGTTATTATACCTAATTTTACTTATCTACCCTATTTACCTAATGTTATCTTATTTTAATTTAATGTTATCTTATTTTAATTAATGTTACCTTATTTTAATTAATGTTACCTTATTTTAATTAATGTTACCTTATTTTAATTAATGTTACCTTATTTTAATTAATGTTACCTTATTTTAATTAATGTTACCCTATTTTAATTAATTTTACCCTATTTTAATTAATGTTACCATATTTTAATTAATGTTACCTTATTTTGATTAATGTTACCTTATTTTAATTAATGTTACCTTATTTTAATTAATGTTACCCTATTTTAATTAATTTTACCCTATTTTAATTAATGTTACCATATTTTAATTAATGTTACCTTATTTTGATTAATGTTACCTTATTTTAATTAATGTTACCTTATTTTAATTAATGTTACCCTATTTTAATTAATTTTACCCTATTTTAATTAATGTTACCATATTTTAATTAATGTTACCCTATTTTAATTAATGTTACCTTACTTTACCTGACTCTATTATATCTCACCTGTTTACCTAATTTTACCTCTGAATTAACGGGCTCTCCGCCAATAACATAATAATACAAAAAACTATACACATAGAGTAAAATGAAGATTATAATTAAACACAGTGTGATAATTTCAATTAATTAGGATAAAAAAATCGCGTTAAGATATTAAAACTCATATTTTAATTCTCATATTTTAATTCTCATATTTTAATTCTCATATTTTAAAACTCATATTTTAAAACTCATATTTTAAAACTCATATTTTAATTCTCATATTTTAAAACTCATATTTTAATTCTCATATTTTAAAACTCATATTTTAATTCTCATATTTTAAAACTCATATTTTAATTCTCATATTTTGAAACTCATATTTTAAAACTCATATTTTAATTCTCATATTTTAAAACTCATATTTTAAAACTCATATTTTGAAACTCATATTTTAAAACTCATATTTTAAAACTCATATTTCAAAACTCATATTTTAATTCTCATATTTTAAAACTCATATTTTAATTCTCATATTCTAAAACTCATATTTTAATTCTCATATTTTAAAACTCATATTTTAAAACTCATATTTTAAAACTCATATTTTAAAACTCATATTTTAATTCTCATATTTTAATTCTCATATTTTAAAACTCATATTTTAATTCTCATATTTTAATTCTCATATTTTAAAACTCATATTTTAAAAATCATATTTTAATTCTCATATTTTAAAACTCATATTTTAAAACTCATATTTTAAAACTCATATTTTAAAACTCATATTTTAAAACTCATATTTTAATTCTCATTTTAATTCTCATATTTTAATTCTCATATTTTAAAATTCATATTTTAATTCTCATATTTTAAAAATCATATTTTAATTCTCATATTTTAATTCTCATATTTTGAAACTCATATTTTAATTCTCATATTTTGAAACTCATATTTTGAAACTCATATTTTGAAACTCATATTTTAAAACTCATATATTAAAACTCATATTTTAAAACTCATATTTTAATTCTCATATTTTAAAACTCATATTTTAATTCTCATATTTTAAAACTCATATTTTAAAAATCATATTTTAATTCTCATATGTTAAAACTCATATTTTAAAAATCATATTTTAATTCTCATATTTTAAAACTCATATTTTAAAACTCATATTTTAAAATTCATATTTTAAAACTCATATTTTAAAACTCATATTTTAAAACTCATATTTTAAAACTCATATTTTAAAACTCATATTTTAAAACTCATATTTTAAAACTCATATTTTAATTCTCATATTTTAAAACTCATATTTTAAAAATCATATTTTAATTCTCATATTTTAAAACTCATATTTTAAAACTTGTATTTTAATACTCATATTTTAAAACTCATATTTTAATTCTCATATTTTAAAACTCATATTTTAAAACTCATATTTTAATTCTCATATTTTAATACTCACATTTTAATACTCATATTTTAAAACTCATATTTTAATTCTCATATTTTAAAACTCATATTTTAAAACTCATATTTTAATACTCATATTTTAATACTCATATTTTAATACTCACATTTTAATACTCATATTTTAAAACTCATATTTTAATTCTCATATTTTAAAACTCATATTTTAAAACTCATATTTTAATACTCATATTTTAATACTCATATTTTAATACTCACATTTTAATACTCATATTTTAAAACTCATATTTTAAAACTCATATTTTAAAACTCATATTTTAAAACTCATTTTAATTCTCATATTTTAAAACTCATATTTTAATACTCATATTTTAATACTCACATTTTAATACTCATATTTTAAAACTCATATTTTAAAACTCATATTTTAAAACTCATATTTTAATACTCATATTTTAAAACTCATATTTTAATTCTCATATTTTAAAACTCATATTTTAATACTCATATTTTAAAACTCATATTTTAATTCTCATATTTTAAAACTCATATTTTAATTCTCATATTTTAATGCTTTTTTCAATAATAATCCATTGAAATTATCACCTGTAATTAGCACTTTAACCTGTGAATTAATATCGAATTAATGCCTGTGTGCAACTACACAGAGAGTTCTTTCTCTGTATTTTATTTCACACATACACATTATTCAATTCAATCAATTTAATTGCACTGCTTATTACCCATTGATTTGCATACCTTTATAAACTATATGAATAGGAATAAATTAAACTAATAGGATTTATTTTTTATCTAGCATTCAATTAGAATATTTTGAAATTATATAAATAGAGAGAAGTGTACTGTATATGTGTATTGTATATCTCTTGTTTCGGTACTATCCCTTGTATCGGTACTATCCCTTGTATCGGTACTATCCCTTGTATCGGTACTATCCCTTGTATCGGTACTATTCCTTGTATCGGTACTACCCCTTGTATCGGTACTATACCTTGTATCGGTACTATACCTTGTATCGGTAGTACCCCTTGTATCGGTACTACCCCTTGTATCTTTACTACCCCTTTTATCGGTACTACTCCTTGTATCGGTACTACCCCTTGTATCGTTACTACCCCTTGTATCGGTACTACCCCTTGTATCGGTACTACCCCTTGTATCGGTACTATACCTTGTATCGGTACTACCCCTTGTATCGGTACTTCCCCCTCGTATCGGTGCTATACATTGTATCGGTACTACCCCTTGTATCGGTACTATCCCTTGTATCGGTACTATACCTTGTATCGGTACTACCCCTTGTATCGGTACTATCCCTTGTATCGGTACTATACCTTGTATCGGTACTACCCTTGTATCGGTACTACCCCTTGTATCGGTACTACCCTTTGTATCGGTACTAACCCTTGTATCGGTACTACCCTTTGTATCGGTACTACTCTTCACTTTTCACGGTAATACCGATAACGCTCCGTTCTTTACCGTTTTAATCCTTTCCTATCTTCTCAACATGTTCTTGGCTTGTTTTGGACAGTTTCAGATCTTTTTAGATCTAGGCAGTAATATTTTCTCTAATAATTATTTAGAAACTGGGACACATAATTACCCACTTAAGAGAAACTATAGAAATAGAGTACATTCTCTTCATATATTATTTCATTATATCCTGATTCAAAGGAAGATATTTATTTATTTATTTATTTCTACTCGTATAGTTTATAAAGGTATGAAATCATTAGGTATTATGTCCCACTGTTCTAATAAAAATGATAATAAATATGTGTTAATTAAAAATCAATTAAAAATAGTTAATCTTTCATATATCATAATGAATTGGTTTATATTTATATTCAAACAGTAGAATATAAGTATATAAGTGACATACACGAAAGTCCCAGTAACCGATATGTTCACATTGTCCAAATATCTCGTATAAAAAACATGTCAGTATACGAATACATTATTCTACTTTGTTTCTTTATGGAAATAAATACAAATATAAAAACTATTAACTCTTTGAATATCTTTAAATCAACTCTTAAAAAGTACTATCTTGCCAAATATGCTGATCATAATTAGTTTAGGTACATTGTGATCTGTGACTTGTTGTTAATAATTGTAAGTTTGTGTATTCTTATCTTTATCATTTGTAGCTTTTGGTGTGTTTTCTCTGTCTGTGCAATCATTTAGGTCTAATACAAAAATATTATCTATTTAGTGTAAATGTCGCATATATTTTATGACAGGATAAAACCATTCCTGTCTCTTGTTTTAACTTTGCCCGAAAATTTCTTATTAATAAGAAATTATATATGGGCTTGTAGAACTGTATTGTTTTTTATTACTTTTCTTCAATAAATATCCTTATCCTTATCCTTATCCTTATCCTAAAAATGGCTGTAAGAAGATATTGTACACTGAAATAAAATACGAGTCAAATTGACTCAAAATTTGAGTGTTCAGTTTGTCACAAAACCGGCTCAAAAATGTGAGTCAGGTTGACTCATCCTAAAATTTTACTTGAACACAAGAGTCATATTGACTTCTAATTCATAGTCAGATTGACTCAGGTAGTATCAATCAAGAAGAAAGACTCCAATGTTGTATTTTTGACAGCCTTGACTCAAGCGATGAGTCAGGTTGACTCGCAATTTTTTTCTCAGTGTAGATATACAAACATTTTGAAGATTTATTCACCCTACCTCCTTTCAATTTACTTACTGTCACTCTTAACGCTTCTTCACACTTGTCAGTGATCAGTCCGGGACGTCTCCGGTCCGTCTCCTCTCAGTGCTTCAGTGTCAGTGAAAAAATATTATCGTTAGTTTAATTTCAACGGAACCCTGTCATATGTGTAGAGGCCTTTGCCGGTAAATTGGAAGCATTCACTTCATTTAAAGTGATATAATACTGGGACACATATGTCCCAGTCACGGCAAAAGGGTTTAAAGAGTTTAATTATATCCTTTGCTTGCATGATATTAATAGCATATATTATAGGCATTTATTATTAGCAAAATAACGTAAAGGATCACTTGAGAAGCTGCCTCGTAATTAGGGAAAAACTAGAGATTGTAATGATGAGGGTAAAAACAAACCACATAACTATCACTGTGGGTGAAAACAAACCACATAACTATCACTGTGGGTAAAAACAAACCAAATAACTGTCTCTGTGGGTAAAAACAAACCAAATAACTGTCTCTGTGGGTAAAAACAAACCACATAACTATCACTGTGGGTAAAAACAAACCACATAACTATCACTGTGGGTAAAAACAAACCACATAGCTATCACTGTGGGTAAAAACAAACCACATAACTATCACTGTGGGTAAAAACAAACCACATAACTATCACTGTGGGTAACAACAAACCACATAGCTATCACTGTGGGTAAAAACAAACCACATAACTATCACTGTGGGTAAAAACAAACCACATAGCTATCACTGTGGGTAAAAACAAACCACATAACTATCACTGAGGGTAAAAACAAACCACATAACTATCACTGTGGGAAACAACAAACCACATAGCTATCACTGTGGGTAAAAACAAACCACATAGCTATCACTGTGGGTAAAAAAAACACATAACTATCACTGTGGGTAAAAACAAACCACATAGCTATCACTGTGGGTAAAAACAAACCACATAACTATCACTGTGGGTAAAAACAAACCACATAACTATCACTGTGGGTAACAACAAACCACATAGCTATCACTGTGGGTAACAACAAACCACATAACTATCACTGTGGGTAAAAACAAACCACATAACTATCACTGTGGGTAAAAACAAACCACATAGCTATAACTGTGGGTAACAACAAACCACATAACTATCACTGTGGGTAAAAACAAACCACATAACTATCACTGTGGGTAACAACAAACCACATAACTATCACTGTGGGTAAAAACAAACCAAATAACTATCACTGTGGGTAAAAACAAACCACATAGCTATCACTGTGGGTAACAACAAACCACATAACTATCACTGTGGGTAAAAACAAACCAAATAACTATCACTGTGGGTAACAACAAACCACATAACTATCACTGTGTGGTTAATTCTTTACGCCCACATAATTACAATGTAGTTTAATATCGTATTACGGTGTTATATTCTTCCTATTTTGTTTGTTTATACTATATTATCATTGTTACATTTAGCGAAATGTAATAGGGTTAGTTCCAAGTTATCGAACAGTTCCACATTTTCGATCATACAAGAAAATGAATTAATGAGTAAATTATTTTAATTATACTGAATAGTTTTTTTCATGTGATATTAAATGTAGATCCGTTTTACTATTTTATGCGTTAAAACTGCAAATATAATTTCTGATTTTGGTTTGGTCGGTAATGAGTAACTGTTCATTAATGTGTGTAAGCATTAAAAAAATAGACAAACTATCGCTTCTAAATTAGGTTAATTAATTAGAAGATAGAGTACAGAGAACTTCTAATTAGAAGGTAATTACTCTGTTTTGAAGGCTTCGAAAATAAATAGTAATTGGAGCAGATTGGGGTAAGATCTGAATTATCGAACAGTTTCACATTAGCGATCAGGTAAGAAAAATATATTAAAATCATTATTTTAATTATAAATTAAATTTTAATTTAATTAATTATACCTAATTATTATAACAATGAGATGAAATGTTGAAATATTTTTATTACATGATCGATAATGTGGAGCTGGTCGATAATTTGAAACAAACCCTACAGTATTAATATAAATAAATAGTTCGATACCACCTATTATCAATTACTGATAATGAATATCTATATATTGCAAAATGATGATAATAATAATTGAAGATTGAAAATGTGGATAATAAAAAACAAAAATGAATTTACCTAAATGCTATTTTTTAATATATTCCCCTTCAAAATTTTGATATTTTTAATCTTATATAAATTTATATTTGTAAATAGTACAACATTCTGGTTAGTACACCGGCTACAAAATAATATTTATTTATGAAGATGATTAAAATAAACAACAATCACATGCCATTTGTAGAGCCCATACTCGTTATCTAAGGCAAACTACACATAAAATATCCGATTAACAGTGTTTTATTTGATCTATGATAAGTTATTTTAATTAGCAATGATATTTTCAGAACATTTTATAGTGTAAGTTTTTAATTAATTATTATCAGATAATTAGTAATATTTTCTGTATTTAATTACGAAGCAATGGCTTCGGTATATTATATAAATAATATACCATTAAAGATCATTATAAACTACTAGTGTACTTTCCCGTTAAAAATAACGGGTCATCATCAAAACCAATTAATTTACCGCTATTACGTTACTTTTAATGAATTCAATTAAAATTAAATTTTCTGCATAGTCTAATTTATTTCAAAGATGAAATACATTTAAAAATTGAATAAAAACAGGGGAATTTAAATATCAAGTCAATATATTTCCGTGCGTATCATAGTTACATTCTTCAGGCTTAATACCCGTCGTGTAGAAGCGGACACCAAATAAATAAACACACTAAGGAAATTATAAGTATAGATAGTTATTGAATGAAATAAAAGTTCATTTCTGTATAACAAAATTGAAATAAAAAAATTGATGACAAAATTTTATTTATATTTTTTATTAAATTTATCATATATTTGATAAGAATATGGATGGCGCTGTCTCTTTGCATTGGCTATCATTGTCCGTGTGATGGCGCTGTCTCTTTGCATTGGCTATCATTGTCCGTGTGATGGCGCTGTCTCTTTGCATTGGCTATCATTGTCCGTGTGATGGCGCTGTCTCTTTGCATTGGCTATCATTGTCCGTGTGATGGCGCTGTCTCTTTGCATTGGCTATCACTGTCCGTGTGATGGCGCTGTCTCTTTGCATTGGCTATCATTGTCCGTGTGATGGCGCTGTCTCTTTGCATTAGCTATCATTGTCCGTGTGATGGCGCTGTCTCTTTGCATTAGCTATCATTTGAGTAAGGAGTCGCAATATATACTGTTGAAAATATCACTTCATTCATATTCAAATAACCTGTTAATTGTATGTATCTGCTGTTTAATTTTTTTACTAAAATACATTATTTTTTAATAAATTTTATTTATTTACATAAAAAAATACAAAACACTATTTAAATTAAAAAGAAAATGATTAGAGATGAGTTACTTTATCATTTCATTATTTAATATGATTTTATATTGACAAAAATATCCGTCAAAATGCGATAGTTCAACAATAACTTTTCGATAAATTAGCATATGTTTTTCACCAAATAATTATATCGTCACAGATAGATGATCTTTTTTATCATTGCTTACAACCGCTGAATGCAAGCGGACGATCGACGAACTTAATTTATTGACTAGAAAATCAGGTAAGCTTATACCTGCCTTAACGCTAAAACTACCTAGCAGTCAATGTGACTGGTTTTTAGTTTTCAAATATTTTTATTTCATTATTATCATTGGTAGATAATTGAATTTATTTTGATTTAAGGAGACACTTATTATGATTGGTATCCATGATACCTGCAGGTATCATGGATATCAAAAAAGTGCTGTCTTGTTATATAAAAAATTAAGTAATAACAATTTATGAGATACAAATTTATGAGATACAAATTTATGAGATACAAATTTATGAGATACAAATTTATGAGATACAAATTTATGAGATACAAATTTATGAGATACAAATTTATGAGATACAAAAGTAAAAACCAGTCAAGTTAATTGCTTAAATGGTGTTAAATGCAAATCATTTCTGGATATTCCCATTCAGCAGTACGTACTAGGTAGGAAAAAGAGCACAGCAAACCAGTATTATGGTCATGTGTTCCAAGAACCTATCTTCCTATTATTAAATATAATTGACTGGGTGTAGCAATGGCACTTGGGTTGCAGGTATAAAAGAGAATGTTACGAGCCTGTCACACTAGTAACGGTGAGACCAGAGAGAAGCAACGTCCGCAAAGAATACGTCTGTGACTGTTTTCTAAGATTTTATATCGTGAGATAAAGTGTTCGTGTGTGTTTTGATTTCTTCAGCTTCGAGATTTAAGCCGTTTGGGTTATCTTTGCCGAGTGTTTTTCAGTTGCAGGAGACAATACTTTAGTTGTTTTCACCTGTGTAGCTGAAAAGACTTTAGTTGTTTCCACCGCTGTAACCATGCCATACTGTGTTCTTGGTCCCCTCTTCCAGTCACTCCACGAAATCCAATCGGAGCACCTTTCTATCATAAAGTAAATCTTCTGAGACAACTCGAGGGTTGAACTCGAGTGTTTTGAATAGAACCTAAGTGCTGAAATAGAACTCGAGTGCTAAAATAGAACCCAAGAGCTAGATTAAACTAAAGTGTTAAGATAAAACCCAAGTGTCAAGTTAGAATCCAAGTGTCAAATTAGAATCCAATTGCTAAATTTTAACCCAAGTGCCAAGTTATAACCCAAGTGTCAAGTTAGAACTGAAGTGTTAAGTTATAACCCAAGTGTTAACATATAACTATCGTTTCAAGACAGAAGTTTGAAAGCACACGACAGGCATCATTAGGATGTTCCCCACTGAAGTCAAACTACTTTTTCACCGCCTCATATCTCGTCAGCAAAATCTCTGTAGACTTTGGTTACATTCGCTTATACGTATGTACATAATGGTGGAACTGGCCTATGTTCCTTTTTGAAGAACTTTTTCAGCTGTGCACGTGAATTTAAAGTGAAAATTAAAAAAAGTTGTTCCCTTCAATTTTACTTGAAAAGGTGAGTTTTCATTCATCATAATTTCTCTTACATTTTCTATGAACTTATAAATTGAAGTAATATTTCACTTACTATTTTATTGATTTTAGTGTTTATTGCCATTATACATTACGCTTTCCAGATTCAAAATAGTCACATTATAATATTATACAATATTTTAAATCGCTACCAATTTTTATATAAAATACAGGGTGAACCTGAGACATACTTATAAACAATTTATTAACACAAAAAATTAATCTTATTAAAAATATATAAAAACGATAGCTTAAAATTGTACTAAATTCATATATTACTTTTCAATATCATCCCCCATAATTCGAATAACTCTCAATATTGTCCTTTCAAAAAATACATTCTTCCAATTCTCTCTTGGTAGTTTTTTTTACCGAGGCGCGGAGCTTATCCTTATCCCCCTCCATTTCAACTGAAGTGATTGCTTCAGAGCACCAACTCTTGCATCAGCAACAGAAAAGACCAATGCCTTCAACAACGCATACAGAAACAACGCATGCAGAAACAACGCATACAGAATTATACATACAGAAACAACGCATATAGAAACAACGCATGCAACCCATAAAGAAATTCATTGGGTTTAAATTTGGCGATAAGGAGTCCACATTTCCTTGCTCCAGAATCTTGGTAATTGAAGTGAACACCATTCTTGTGTCTTGTTTGAGGTGTGGGAAGGCGGGTGGCCTGAAATTTCGGTCTCAGAAATATAAATGACCTTTCAACATAAATGACTGTTATGTAATTTGCTGTATCCGCTAGTTTGTTGTACTGCACACATCCTGATTGCTTAAAAACCTGGCAGGAGGGTTCGAGAGGCGGCACGCCCCCCGAAACATCTAATTCATAAGTTTTATTTATACCTGAGACTGAATATTCCGAGACCGAAATTTGCTAGAACCGGCACCATCTTGTTAGAAGATGAAAAGCTGATCTTTGAAATTTTTCAACATCTCATCAAGAGCTGGAACCAAAATATTGTCAATGTGACGATCTGAATTGATTTTAACTCCTTGTTCCACGAAAATCAGAGAAGATTTAAAGGTTTTCGAAATAGCGGCTCACTACTTCATGGAAGACGGTTTTAGACGGCGGTAAATTGTTCTCAAAGAATCTTGGATGCCTTCCGAAGACTTTGAATATTGAAATAGGCTTTAATCTAAGAGTTTTTGGTCAAAAATAATGATCTCATGCGCTTCTGCGCCCGCCATCGATTTTCTGATTAAAATCTTTAGTCTCTCGAGTCTCTTTTACTTTTGAAGAGGTGTGAGGATTTGTTGTTTTATATTTCTATGGTTCTATATTATATTATATATATATTTTTATGTTCTCATTGAAGTGTTGGTGACATTCATCTCTTTAGCCATCTTTCGGAGGGACTTCTTTTGGTTTCTCCTCACCCTTTCACAAACAACTTTAACCATTTTCTTTGTTCGAATAATGCAAAGTCTTCCACTTTTAGGACGATTCTCAGATGTGCCAAATTCGATGAATTCAATCACAAAATAGTACACGGTAGATTTTGCAACTTAAGTATAGAGATCTCCTAGTTGGTTTTTCCCTACATGATGGAGCTCAAAACTCGTTTTTTTCATTTTAGACTTAATATTTTAGATTTCATTAAATACACCTGCAGAATAAGATTATACAATGAGTTATGCAATACATTTAGAAGAATGAAAAACATATAAAGTGACGTTCAATATGAATAATAAACTTTCTGTACATGCTTCTGTTTTTAATAAAACAATTCATTTATAACAAATAGCATATTAATGAAACAATGCATTTATAACCAATAGCAAACTGATTAAATGAATAGACTACATGAATTGATAATAAATTCTAAAATCCCATCTGGTATACCAATTGAAATTAGGCAGACCCTCTTCTGCCTACTCTCTCTTTTTTAGGCTTCTTTAAGCCTAAAAAGCCTATTCTTATTTTCTGTGTCAATTCTTACCTGGTACACCTCCTCCGAGAAAAGTTGGGCACCTTTTCAGTAAGGTAAATTCCCCGTACATTCTCCATATAATTATGACACACAGCATTGTACACAAAAAAGAGCACAGTGCTAGTTTGTTGGCCTCAAATAAGTTACCAGTGAAAAAAGGCTTTGATTAGTATGCTATCAGCACCTTTGGAGTACTCTTATTTAAATAATACATTTACATATAATGTGTCAGGTTGATGTGCCACTCAAGTTGCAATTATAGTTACACATTCATAAGTTAACATTAACATATTAATTATCATATTAAATTATTCATTAGTTATTACCATTCGGAAGATGAACTCAATTTGACTGAGAAGTGGTAGCTTTTCTGCCGTCATGTTCAATGACTTACTTTGAGTCTATTACTTATTCTATAACCAACAGTTGTTAAAATAAGATCTGCAAAAAGTTAGCAAATAATAATATTTTATACTTAGAAATAACAATAGATGAAATATTTTAATTATATTGTTTCAAAAATATAAATAAAGATAATATCTTAAAATTAAAAAATGTATTTTTTATTTAATAACAGTAAGAATGTTTCTAAAATAAATTTCACATTGCATTTTCCATATCATTTTCTCTATTATTTTCACTATCATTTTCCCGATACTGTCATTATCCCTATCATTTTCAATCCTTTTCACTATTACTTTTACTGTCTTATTTTCGCTATATTATATTGGTTATGTAAAGATTCCTAACAGTTAAATGTTGTTAGTATGAGCACTCATTCAATTATTATTGTACTATTTTTCATCTTGCAATTCTATACTTCGGATAACTCTTCTAGAAAAGATGTTTTAACAATTAAGGAACAGAGTATCTAATAAAAACACCCTAGACTTACCTGCAACGTTGATGCTATATAACAGGTCGAGGAGAACGTTCCTGTAATCCAGGTGTGTCTATGCTCTATCTCAGGTAGATTTGGATTGATGCGTGCATTATACCTACCTACGCTTCTTCCGGTTTGCCTAGTTTCAAAGAAATGAATGGAACAATTTATTCAAGAATGCAAAACATATAAAAAAAATTATTTAATAAAGGATAATGATAAAGGATCTTATCAAAAGTTGCTGTGCCCGATCGTTTAATAACTCTCATCTAGTCCGGTGAAGAGAACGTTTATGATTGCAAATTTCTGTTGTTTATTCCTACCTTCAAAATTAGCTCTTTTATTGAATGATAAATAAATTATAATTTCTACTGAAACTAATACATACACACAGAGAAAGGATTAGTTGAATCAAATCAAATTTGATTTGTTTTTGACTTATATGAATGGGTTATTTTTGCGCCTACCTACGTGGTGAGTTGCAGGTACTACTTAAAAGTAGTTAAATTGGCGTGGGTTAAAACAAAACAGTCGTTTTGACTCACTCCTAAATTTAAAAAAAGTATCACCAACTCGCACAGTAAGTTAATTTATACACCAGATACATTGGATTAACAGTCTTTGTGAGTTACTACAATACACTGTCATAGTTGTTTCAACATACTTTAAAATTCTCAAAAAGTAACTTTTAACTTTCATGAATTGAATTAACTAATGTTTGATGACACACCATGTCATAGTTGTTTTAACACACGTGAAAACATGAATAAAGTCCAACTAACTAAGCATAAATTGTTGACCCATTAGATATGAGTAAACTTTTTTCTCTGTGTAGGTTTTGAAAAAGTAGGTACAATAAATATAAATCTGAAGCCCGTATAATAATAATTATTTAGTTATTTCATAAACTCGTTTCCCGTCATACTGCAGGTGATATACTTCCTAAGATAGAAATTGCATCAATGAATTTAACCAATGGAGTAACTTTCTCTTCATCCATGGCTACTGTTTATTTATTGTCTACAAACAAATTAATTCCACTCAATTCAAATATAGCAGTCTGACCACAAAATAAATTGACGCGTGAAAGATTGGTATATCAATTACCTATGGTGTAAGGATTGACAATGGGGTAGTATATTTTTTATTTATTCCTATGGTAGTACTGTATTTCTTATTTATTCTTATGGTAGTACTGTATTTCTTATTTATTCTTATGGTAGTACTGTATTTTTTATTTATTCTTATGGTAGTACTGTATTTCTTATTTATTCTTATGGTAGTACTGTATTTCTTATTTATTCTTATGGTAGTACTGTATTTCTTATTTATTCTTATGGTAGTACTGTATTTCTTATTTATTCTTATGGTAGTACTGTATTTCTTATTTATTCTTATGGTAGTACTATATTTCCCATTTATTCTTATGGTAGTACTATATTTCCCATTTATTCTTAAGGTAGTACTATATTTCCCATTTATTCTTATGGTAGTACTGTATTCATTATTTATTCTTATGGTAGTACTGTATTTCCACAGATTAGGAACTTTATTTCCTAAAGTGTAAGGATAGACTAGGGTGTTTTTCTATCTCAGACCAATTACTGAGACCGAACCAAGAGAATTATAAAATGCTAATCAATATCTTTTTCACTTGCATATACTGGCATATTAATCAATAATGAGTTTATTAGAAAATCACAGGTTGCATCAGAAAATAGATGTACAAATATATAAAAAAGGTAAACTTAAACCAACTGGTAGTCGTAATAGACATATGTCGCCAGTTTCATTCAATAATTAATCGAATCATAAATTTAAATAAGTCAGCTAGCAAAATTATGGATGCCCTGAAAATTCAGAAAATTCAAATGCGACTTTTATAGGATTTATATATATATTTTAGGGGATATATGTATATTTAGTTGGCACAATTAATCACCTTCATTCGCAAGTTTTTGTTATTTACTTTTCGTTTCATGTAATTGGAGTATGCTATACAAACAAATTCTTACAATTGTAAATGGAGGCTTGACATTATTTAATTACAAATAAATGGAAAGAGTTCGACTGTTGAGAGTACCTCTGTAGAACAATTAGATGAAAGGAATAGTAAATAAAAAAACTTGAGAAAAAAGATGATTAATTGAGCCAACATAAAATATATGCTGTTTATACACTATAATTTTCATCATTCCTTTCCCTATCATTTTCTCTATCATTTTCTCTATCATTTTCTCTATCATTTTCTCTATCATTTTCTCTATCATTTTCACCATTTTCTCTATCATTTTCTCTATCATTTTCACCATTTTCTCTATCATTTTCACCATTTTCTCTATCATTTTCACCATTTTCTCTATCATTTTCCCTATCATTTTCATCACAGTTTGTTGTCCAACAGAAGTTCATCATTTTATTCGTATAACTTCACAGTTTCAAATTCTAACATTGTTATTATATCAAAATAGATAATGTTTCAGAGAGAAAAGTTTTCTCTATTGTTTAATATTATTAATGTGGAAACAATGATTATTTAAGCAATTGATTTATTCCTTCATTTTCAGTCTAATACGACCAACATTTTCGGTCGTTTACTACGACCAGAGAAAGATACATAAACATTTACATGCATACCCCGTTCTTATTACGTCTCACACTTATAACAATTGAAATAAGTGTGGGACATGTCTCGCTTTTATTTCTCCTGTTAGAAAATATTTGAGGAGTAACTTTGGTAATGTATTTGGGCGTTTTCAGTTGAGCTGTTTGCAGAATAATTTCTGCAGGTGGGATAGATTAAAAATCATTTTATGGTGAGTAATATGCTTTATTTGCCATTAAATTATTTTTAATCTATCCCACCTACATAAGTTACGGAGAAAACAGTTTAGCTGAAAATGATTAACGAAATTATCAAAGTTATACTCCTAAAATATTTTCTATACCAGGAGAAATAAAAGCGAGACATGGCTCACACTTATTCGATTGTCATAAGTGTAAGACGTAATAAGAGCGAGGTATACCTGAATTACTGCATCCTAAAATGTTAGTCTTCGTTTACTACGACCGAAAAAATAACTTTTCTTGATTAACTCAAAAATAATCCTTTTTTTTTCATAATATGACTCGATGTTTCTTTTCTATTTCAGGAGGGAAATCGTTTGCTGCTCTTCAAATATTGAAAGAAAAAATTAGCTGAAAACTTTCACAGCAGAAGACAAAGAAAACAGAAACCACGTGGACCACAAGCTACTGGGATACACAGCATCCACAAACAGCTGAAAGGTGACTGCATCCACAGCTGCAAGGTGACTGCATCCACAGCTGCAAGGTTTCTGCATCCACAGCTGCAAGGTGACTGCATCCACAGCTGCAAGGTGACTGCATCCACAGCTGCTAGCTGACTGCATCCACAGCTGCAAGGTGACTGCATATACAGCTGCAAGGTGACTGCATCCACAACTGCAAGGTGACTGCATCCACAGCTGCAAGGTGACTGTCACTTCTTCACCACGCGTTCAGTTCTCAACCTCCCTAGCGTCTCAGTTTCCGGTTTTCTCAGTCGTTTGTTAGCAGGCGAACTGGTAAGGTCTGCCTCCCGCTGTGAGAAGTGACGTAACTCAAGAAAAACTAAACGACGTAACTCAAGGAAAGCTTAATCACGAACCCAAAGGAAGTGAATCGCTATTTTGAAGTGATTTTTTTGACAGAGGTTCAGTGACGTAACTCAAAGGGATTCGTGAATTGACGTAACTCAAGTTTATCGACGTAACTCAAGTATATCTACTTCACTGAAAAGAAGTCAAGATAATTATTATTATTACTGATAAAAGTGTATCGAAAAAAGTGAATTGTACCGACGTGAGCCTAAAGTGAAGTGTACTGACGTAACTCAAAGTGAGGTCAGTGACGTAAGATGACCACGGCAGTACCATCCCGTATAATGTGGCAGCGGCGCACCAACCGCGTAATAGCGGCTGGTATAATCGTGATAGGCCTCACTATGATGGTGAGCAATGTGGCCCAGTGCATCTACATCGGTATGTTCTTCATCGTCATTGCCCTAGTGTGAGTATTGTGGTCCTACTAACCGGCTTCACTGAGTATGTTATGGTCGCACTAACCCTCCATAGGATAAGTTCTGAATTATAAAACGGGTCCAAATTTTCGTTCATATAAGAGAAAAATCCTAAATTATTGAGCTAATATCTGAATTGGTATCCATGATACCTGCAGGTATCATGGATACCAGATGTTAGCTCAATAATTTAGGATTTTTCTCTTATATGAACGAAAATTTGGACCCGTTTTATAATTCAGAACTTACCCTTTTAAAAGGCCGGTTAGTGCGACCATTCCTCCATTTGCCGCCTATTTATACGGATGACTCATAGAAATCTGTAAAATCGTTAGAGAAAGATGACAATTCTAGCTAATCATCCTAACGCTCTAGGATACGAGAGAGAGAGAGAAGTCCTAGTAGAGGAAATGGGTAGAAGATGGGATGTATTTAGGAAATACTCGGCCACTACCCCTTTCTAAGGATGAGGATGATGTAACACTAGAGTCTGTAACATAATATTAACCACTTAGCATATGTAACACTGTAACCCTAAAGCCTGTAAGACTACAGCCTGCAACATTCATAACACTACCCCTTTACCCGTGCTATGATGTAACACTATACTCTGTAACATGATACACACCACTTAACAGCTGTAAGTGTGACTGGGAAGAGTATAACACCGCGTGTGTCTGTGTGTGACGTCAGCAACCAGTCCACCAATCACAGCAGACTATTTCACTTACGTCACACTAAGCCTTTACAGGTACCAAATAGGTATTAGACTGCTTGAATTATTGCAGCCCATTAGTCAGGTTGAAGGTTGTACTAAAAGTCTTCTAATTATATCGTAGATAGTAACCAAGATAACGCTTTTATTTAGTTTACTGGTGGTAATGTTTTTTTATATTAATATTATTTTATTTATTTTACAGATGTTAATCTATTTTTTTTTCACAGTTGGTTGTCTCGCATGGCGATGACGGAGAGAAAGACTCAACCCCCCAGACCTGAACTGTTAGCTTCTCCGGTACTATTCCTAGTGAATAACGACGTCACAGTCAGGGTGAGTAACGGTAATGGTAATAGTAATAGTAACGGTAATATCTTGAGTAACGATAGTATCCTAAGTAACGATAATAACCTGAGTAACGATAATATCCTGAGTAACGATAATATCCTGAGTAACGATAATATCCTGAGTAACGATAATATCCTGAGTAACGGTAATAGTAATAGTAACGGTAATATCCTGAGTAACGATAATATCCTGAGTAACGATAATATATCCTGAGTAACGATAATATATCCTGAGTAACGATAGTATATCCTGAGTAACGATAATATATCCTGAGTAACGATAATATATCCTGAGTAACGATAATATCCTGAGTAACGATAATAAACTGAGTAACGATAATATTCTGAGTAACGATAATATTCTAAGTAACGATAATATCCTGAGTAACGATAATATCCTGAGTAACGATAATATCCTGAGTAACGATAATATTCTGAGTAACGATAATATCCTGCGTAACGATAATATCCTGAGTAACGATAATATCCTAAGTAACGATAATATCCTGAGTAACGATAATATCCTGAGTAACGATAATATCTTACGTAACGATAATATCCTGAGTAATGATAATATCCTGAGTAACGATAATATCCTGAGTAACGATAATATTCTGAGTAACAATAATATCCTGAGTAACGATAATATCCTGAGTAACGATAATATCCTGAGTAACGATAATATCCTGAGTAATGATAATATCCTGAGTAACGATAATATTCTGAGTAACAATAATATCCTGAGTAACGATAATATTCTGAGTAACAATAATATCCTGAGTAATGATAATATCCTGAGTAACGATAATATCCTGAGTAACGATAATATTCTGAGTAACAATAATATCCTGAGTAACGATAATATCCTGAGTAACGATAATATCCTGAGTAACGATAATATCCTGAGTAATGATAATATCCTGAGTAACGATAATATCCTGAGTAATGATAATATCCTGAGTAATGATAATATCCTGAGTAATGATAATATCCTGAGAAACGATAATATCCTGAGTAACGATTATCCTGAGTAGGGATAATATCCTGAGTAACGATAATATCCTGAGTAACGATAATAAATCCTGAGTAACGATAATATCCTGAGTAACGATAATATCCTGAGTAACGATAATATATCCTGAGTAACGATAATATCCTGAGTAACGATAATATTCTGAGTAACGATAATATCCTGAGTAGGGATAATATCCTGAGAAACGATAATATCCTGAGTAACGATAATATCCTGAGTAACGATAATATCCCGAGTAACGATAATAGTAACGATAATATCCTGAGTAACGATAATAGTAACGATATCCTGAGTAACGATAATATCCTACATAAATATCAATGTGACAATAATAGTTACCAGAGTTCCCGTGACAGTAACATTGGTAACGATCAAACAAGCGAAAATTATGAAATACTTTCCATACTTCTTTATTTTAATTATCCATAACATTTTAGACCTTTCTATATTTTCAATGTATTTAAATAACTACTTAGGAACATAATAAACTGGTATGACCCAAAATATATATATGTTATTACCAATATACCATTTAAATAGATATTAACTAGTTACCTAATAAATATTTTAGGTATTCATCTCAGGGTCATCACCGTTATGGTGCTCAGGCAGACTCATGAAGCTGGAAAAACTATTAATATTGCACAGTCATGCATGATAAAAACACATCATGTTTATAATATTAATGTGTGTACAATATATATATACTAAACGATGATAACTTATAATTTGGTAACTAATTAAAGGAATTGTTTGATTGTTATAGGAATGATTTATTATTCTAAACACGAACTGAACATGTTCACCTTGTAACGGTATAGTTTAGCGTCTTCTAAGTTCTTATGAGTAACCATAACAAAGTAACATATTCTACATAGCAATTGAACATATTTTCACATGAAAAATTCATGATCCAATTTACAACAGTTCAAGTCCACGAAACGCCACCCTCTTTTTCAGATTAAAGGGCCGTACACACGTAGGGTTTTTTTAAGTCTTTCCACCAGACTTTTTGCTAAGCTCCTCCTACTTTTAAAAACTTAAAAAACCCTACGTGTGTACGGCCCTTCAGTGCCCCTTAGGATAACATCTGTTTCTAAATTTGTACTTCAGAACATTAGAATCCAAACATTTACTTACAGATATTTCTTGAGATAATTTCCTTTTATTGAATATTAATTTCTTGGTCTTTAATTTTTTTTCATGTAAAATTAGCATAAGAATTATGCAAGGGAATTAAAAACCTTTCAGCCTCTAAAATACTTCTACCTTTAAGAGAAAATTATAAGAAATATTACAATGTACCAAATAGCAAAGTTACTTGGTGCAACATTGCTCTGATATCGCTAATGTTGTTACAACATTGGGGCAATGCTGCGAATAATGTTACAACATTGGGGCAATGTTGTCCTACCAATCTCTGCTCTGTGTTACTAATAATAGACTTAGAGTTTTCGTTCTCATTTAAATTCTCTCCTATGTTTCATTTCAGTTATTATCCTACTCTAAAGGATAGAAAATATCTGCCGTAATCCAAACACAGAATGTGGTTCGTTGTTATAGTTTCACCGTAAGAAGCTTATACTATATAGCGCAGATGTACGTTTTTAGAAAGATAATAAATGGCGGGGAAAAGTGCATAGGGTATGTCATGACTAGGGTTGTGACAATATGCCTTTAAAATCATAGATCCTAAAAATATTATAGACGGATTGAATTAAAGACTATTTAATCGTTCTAAACCAGAATTTCATTTCGTCTATGATATTCTTAAGATCTATGATTTTAAACGCATATTGTCACAACCCTAGTTTTGAATTATCTGTCAGTTTCACATCTTCTGTCCTATAAGAAAAAACGATATAATAATTATTATTTTTATTTCAATTGGTATCCATGATACCTGCAGGTATCATGGATACCAATTGAAGTAAAAGTTAAATAATTATTATTAGATCGTTTCTTATAATTACCGAAGATGTGGAACTGTCCGATAATTCAAAACTTATACCCTATTCGAATATTCGAATTTTAAAATTCCAATTAGACCGAATAGTACAGTTGAACTCCTCTATAGTGAATGTAGAGTCATGAGTAAAAGAACTACTCCGTATAGTGAACCAATTTTCTTCAGTCTGCCATAAAATAGCCACCAATTTTAGAAAACTAATTGCTTTTTAATGACAGACTAAGGAAAATTTGTTCACTATACGAGGTAGTTCTCTTACTCATGACTCTAGAGGACTTCCTGTA
This sequence comes from Caprella mutica, assembly GCA_947561585.1. Lineage (NCBI taxonomy): Eukaryota > Metazoa > Arthropoda > Malacostraca > Amphipoda > Caprellidae > Caprella > Caprella mutica. Next base: position 55,542 of record CANNZV010001649.1, read on the forward strand.
GCAATAGTCTTACCTCTTTAATTCATTAGTAAATTCAAGGCCAATTATAACCCTAATTTCTATTTACTTACCAACCGATAAGATTGTTAGAACTGTTTACCAAAGCCAATCTAACAATTGCAACAATAATACACACACACCGTGACTCAGCATTTATTATCAGTTTATTTGAGTTAGCTAACAGTTGCATTGGGGCTGCATGGTGCAACACATGCATTGCGCTGAACTTTGAAACAATGGAAAACATGTTTGAACATGTTACAGCTTGTTTTGAAACATGTTTTTTATATTAAAATTTAGTTATTATTAGGGATGTAACAATATGCATTTAAAATCATAGATCTTAAGAATATCATAGACGAAACGAAATGGTATCGAATACTATATACCGCTGTTTTAGAACGATTGAATAGTCTTTAATTTAATCCGTCTATAATGTTTCCAAGATCTATGATTTTAAACACATATTATCAGAATCCTAAATATTTTCCATGGGTCCGACTCTTTTTTCAGTGTATTTCAAAATTCATATAGAATATATGCCCCCCCCCCCCCCCCATCAGATCATTGAACAAGATCATGAAGAGTGCAGTGGAACAAATTAGGGGATACAACAAACTACATTAAATGATGAAATCAAATGAGAGATTGCATCATACTAGTACTAATATTAGAAATGAAATAAGATATGAATATAAAATTATAAAATGAAAGCAAAGAGACGATAATTTCATTAGTTAGATAAGTTATTAATTGAGTAATATCTATTTAATTTTATTTTTTATTAAAATAAAAAAAAAAAACGAGAAATAACATCAAGAAAGATGTAATTTTTGACTAGTGAGAGGACCTGTTGAAACCACAGAGTTACCCATTTGAACCGGAGACTTCTCAATAGTCCGACGCCCCATTAGTCCGACAGTTCCATCTTTCTGTGTTATTTTTATTTTTTGATTAAAATAAAAAATATGATTACATAGGTATACTCAATTATTAACTAATCTGAATAATAAATTAATTTTTCATTTCTTTCTTTTTTAAAATTTTATATTACTCTTTTATTTTACTTTATTTCTAATAGTAATTTATGATGCAATCCATCACTCTATTTCATCATTTAATGTAGTTTGTTGCATCCGCTAGTTTGTTGTACTGCACACTTCATGATTGTTTAATGACCTGGCAGGGGGGTTGAGGGGGCGAGGACACGCTCCCCGATATTCATATATTTTATGTTAAATCAGTAATAAACTACTAAAGTATCGGACTAATGAGGCGTCGGACTAATGAATAGTAACCATTAGAATCCAATTGTTACCCTAAATACCTGTGTTACTAAATTGTTACCCTAAATATCAGTGTTACCATATAACAGAGCCCCTTAGTTACCCTATTAGAACCCAATAGTTACCCTAATTGCTCTTTCCAGAGACCCACCACCCTGTACAACTCTGCCGCTGACAAACCTCCCAGCTATGACCAGATACTGTCCGACGATGGACTGCCACCCGATTACAGCACCATTGTCATAACAGACGACTTACCAAAGTGAGTGTTATTGTTTTAACCCTTAGTTGCTTTATTTACAAGTATTGGTCGTAGTTTCATAGACTTTGAAAATTAAAACATTGATCCGTATTTTTTGAGTCATGCCAACAAACTCTACTGATTTTCATAACCTCCTGAGGCAGTATAATAGACTATTATAATTTTTAATGTATAATTAAATTTAAATTGATAAGTTTAATAACTTTATCTCTCAATTCAAACAGGTACCAAGATGTTGTTAAAGAAGATAGCGCCTCAACAACCGTTAAGGTTACAGTCGATGGGTCTTCAGATTCCGAACAGCAACAACAAATCACAAGCAGCAAACTCCCAGCAAAGGACCAGCAAGCTAGCACCAGCAGGAACAATTTTTGGAACTCCTTAACTAGGGGTATAGGTTTAACTAGGAGTTTCACTTTACCAAAGAGAGAAGGTAGTAAGAGACATAGGAACCCTAGTGCTGCTAGTTCAGGACTAGGCAACACTAGCACTACTAGTTCAGTACATAGGAACCCTAGCACTACTAGCTCCGTACATAGGAACCCTAGCACTACTAGTTCAGATGCTGTAGCCAACAAAGAGTGCTCTTTCTCTAGATTGCAAGTCTCAACTCTTCCTCAAGATGTCCCGCACTCTTCCCGCTACTTGAACAACGAAATCGTAGAGGTGCACCCCCCAACTTCTATAGAAAGTTCCGATAAACCTATCACTGAAGCAGCTAAAACTTAGATTTAGATAGTACTGTATTAACAAATTTAGACTTACAAATTAGAATAACAAATTGATAGTTAGTTACTTTAGATTAATTGATTTAATAATTTCAAAGATTGACTGGTATTTTTTATAAATAAACTAGTAGTTACACCAAATAATCTGAATATTCATATTTTGTGTCATTGTTGTCTTGCAGTATTAGTGTGAATGGTATTTGGTTTTAACATTAGAATTGTAATTATTAATCTTGTTTATTTAGGTTCTTCATTCCATTGAATTTGTGTTTTCAATTCCATAATATTAGGTCTGTTAAGTTAATGAATAGTTAGACCATAATGTATTATTACTGATCCTTTCTTCATCTTCTATGGTTCAGATATAACTTTTCTATTATAATATATATACTTTTTATAGTGATCCTCTTAGTAAATTCACTGCATCAATTTGATGTTACACTTTTAAATTGTTATTCAGTCAGATCTCCATAAAATTCATTAGTTGTGAATTTATTTCAATAATTGAATGAAAGACCCTTCAAAGTGAAATATTTTCTTGTATTTCTTTATAATAATATAGAGATCTCTTTGAAATGTGAAATTGTTAATAAACTATTCCTTGTGATGCCTATTGCCGTGGAAATAACATATATATATATATTTCGAATTAAGTTATTTGACTTACTTTTAATAATGCTATTATTTACCAGTCAGAACCAAAGTTTGAATTTTAAAATCAAAATAGTTCGATTGTTTCTATATTTTCTATTATATTAATGGCTAAATTCTATAGTCTGTATCTTCATTTCTTGATCAACTCTTTCACCAGTGTATATTAAGTTTTATATTTGCAAAAATATTTGCTATAAATGTTTTTTATAACTCAAGTAAATATAGAATTAAGTCAGCAATAAGAATTATTTAGTGGAATGATAAATATTTTAGTCCGAGCTTTCCTACTGATAAATGAAAACGATTACTTGGTGAAGATTTTACTTGTACTAAGTGTGAGTGTTGAAGACTTTACTTGTACTAAGTGTGAGTGGTGAAGACTTTTCTTGTACTAAGTGTGAGTGTTGAAGACTTTACTTGTACTAAGTGTGAGTGGTGAAGACTTTACTTGTACTAAGTGTGAGTGGTGAAGACTTTACTTGTACTAAGTGTGAGTGGTGAAGACTTTACTTGTACTAAGTGTGAGTGGTGAAGACTTTACTTGTACTAAGTGTGAGTGGTGAAGACTTTACTTGTACTAAGTGTGAGTGGTGAAGACTTTACTTGTACTAAGTGGTGAAGACTTTACTTGTACTAAGTGTGAGTGGTGAAGACTTTACTTGTACTAAGTGTGAGTGGTGAAAACTTTACTTGTACTAAGTGTGAGTGGTGAAGACTTTACTTGTACTAAGTGTGAGTGGTGAAAACTTTACTTGTACTAAGTGTGAGTGGTGAAGACTTTACTTGTACTAAGTGGTGAAGACTTTACTTGTACTAAGTGTGAGTGGTGAAGATATATCTTTTTTTTTTGTTTGTTTTTTTCAATGGGATCTTCTATTGGTGTATAATTAAGTCCTAAAATCTTTAGTGTAGCTATCTGATATAACAAAGTACCTACTAAAGAAATAAAATTGTGATTATTGAAGTAAATAATAAGTTGAATAGGAGTTTTATTTCCTACAAAAAAGAAGAAGTAAGGTTTAGGATCATTAATTCGAAAAGCTCATCAAATTCGGTTCAGTATTTATTTTATTGAAGTTTTGATACTAGAGAAGAAGAATGTCTACTATTTAATTTGATTTCCAATTAAAATTTCATGGAAAATCATTGCATATTTAGTCAAAATTTAATCTGTTAATAATGATTATCAGATATAAATAAAAGTATATATAACAAGTTTTCTTCCGTTTTATACCTTTAGCCGATTATTTACAGTTGAATTAATCATACCTACATAGCCACCATTCAAACAAAAATGGGGTTAACTTAGGCCTAGTACAGACGAGGCTTCTCTATCGCAGTGTTTTTTTGTTGCAATTCTAATTTTATATTCGGAACTTACCACGTCCCAAAAGGGAAGCCTTTTTTTACTTCATCTATGAAAAGATCAGTGTCAAAATGCTCTTGTTCCATTACGCCTTTTTACAGACAAGGCGCTTTCAGTCACGACGAGTTCAAAATCACGCGGCATAGTACAGATTGAGCGTATTCTAAGGGTACGGTTACTATGGATGCGTATTCAAGCGATTTTTCGCACTGACGACTTCTGATGAAATCGGATGAAAATCAAATTCATGCTTCCCAATGGGAGTGGTTACAGTGGCTGCGATTTGGTCGTCAGAATACGTACGATGTCGTCAGACTAACTTCAGCGTTCAAATGAGTTTGATTTTTTCATGCGACTTGCGACAACTTTCGGTATTTTGTGTATATTTTTCTTTCTTTTGATTGCTATTCCTGTTTACCCATGCATTTTGGAAATATATTATTTGATACTAGGTATCATAATTAATACAGATATTATTTAATTATGTAAAATTAATTTAATCATAATATAATTATATTTAAAGACTTGAATTGGTTGTTACTTTGTACAATTTTTATTTATAATAAAATGGAATATCTTTCAATAATTAAATTACATAAAAATATTTTAATCATTTCTCTATTTAGGTATTTCAAAATTGTGAGTAGTGAAATTGTGAAAATAATAATCAAATTAGAGTTGCGTCTATTATTTCAGAGGCACACATGTATTAATTCCTCCCGAACATTATATCAAATAAACATAGTTTAGACCCCAATATTAATGGGGCAGAAACACACTGACGATCAGAAATCGCGTACAGTGTAACCACCTCGCACTGACGATCAGTTCTGACGATATCGTCAGTGCGAAAAATCGCTCGAATACGCGTGCATAGTAACCGTACCCTAACGCGTGTTAGATATACTGGTAACGCCTGAAAAATACACGTTTCAAAAAAAATCCTAAAACGCGCGTTTTCTGAGCGCTTGAGAAGAGACGCGCATTCAAGTGTGTACAAATATATTGAAATTCTAACTCGAAACGCGCGCTTTCTAAAACGCGTTAGAAAACGCGACGTCTGTAGTCTGTACGGGTAATTTCTTCAAGCAATACAGTGACTACACAAGAGATTTTTACATTTTGAAACAAATTATGAAGTAGCTACAAAACACCTGTTATTGTCCTTATGGTAAGAAACCACGTGTTCAATTGAACAGTTCAAAAGAATTCCATGCATCAGAAAACGTGCGCTAAAGCCGATGATACACTAGCAGCAATTGCTGCATTTGTTGCGGCCCGCAATTAATGCATGAACTCATGGAAACAGGGTGTACCTGATACACTACAGTTTTCACCGCAGCAGTCACCACGCTGAGAGTTTGAGTCTTTTCCACTCAAACTCTGGTTAAAGCCCCGTTTACATTGAGGTTCTTTTGCACACTCTGAGTGTTGTAACAACGGGCAAACGCGCAGTGGAGGGGCAAACCAGCGTGCAACTTGAGGCTCACTTCAACATTCACCTTGGCCATTCTTTTCGACACTCTGAGTGACACTCACTGTGGCTCAGTCAGTCCATTGATGCACCAGGGGGAGGTTGTAAACATCGAAGCTCCTGCAAAATAGTTGACAACGAGTAGAGCTGCTGTTGAACAGCTAATTGAATTATATAGGACTCACAAATGCCTTTGGAAATCATCAAGTAAAGCATACAAAAGTAGAAATTTAAGAGAAAGAGCAATAATGACATTAAACAACATTTATTATTATCCCTCCCTATAATAAAGAGCATTGTGTTTATATATATACAGCAAAACCTCGTTGTAGACCAGAGTTACGTTCCAAGTTTGTTTAGTCTAGTAAGAAACTCACTTTATTAGTTTCAAACTAGACCAAAATCGTTTTCTTTAAAAGTAAAGCGGTGCCTTTAATATTTCGATAGCTCTCTTTGTTTATTTTAACTTTAATGCCAAATTAATGGTGACTAACATACCAATGTTGGAGGGAAACAAATTTAGAAACAGAATTAATTTTTTTGCTTCAATTAAAATGAATATAATATTTTTTTTTCTATTAAATTATCATCTTATGAAATTATAATAGTCTTCACTGTCTCTAGTTTTCTATTACTTTTCACATCAATTTTTTTTAGCACAGACTCTACCATCAAATCTTAAACCGATTCTGCATTATGTTTTATCCTATAGACAGCATAAATAAATATAATACATTATTCAAATTATAAATTTAACTTTTTAACAGTATTGTAATTATTACTCCTGGTAATATTTACACTAGAATAACTGTCAGGTGACAAAAATTGTGTTTTGTCTAGTACGAGGTTTTTTCCAGTACAGTTTCAAACATTTCTTGGTCTAATAGGAGGTTTGTCTATTAGGAGATTTTGCTGTATATATAAATCCATCATGCTCCAGAATTTTTTCCAAAAACTCAAAATTTTTCGAATATATGTACTAAGAAATTTCCGAAAACTCAAAATTTCCTGAAAATTCATCAAATTCAATTTCCAATAAAAACCCGTTATTTTTAACGGGATAGTACACTAGTTATTAATATTAGGTTGAGATGGAGAAGAAGCAAAAAATGAAATTCAAACTATACGGAACCAGCACCGCAGGGAGCTTAATAAAGTCAACGAGTCGAAAAAATCTGATAAAATATATGAAACAGATGAAATTTATGTACCATCGCTTTGGTGCTATAAATTGCTTCATTTCATGTTGTTACACTTCTCGCCATCGAATCTGAATATTAACTAAGAACTCTCGCACCGTCTCAATCTGCCCGCCATACGCTTTTTAAATGTGAATAGTCAAGACTCTTTTTGACCGTGCACTTGCCCGTGAATGTGAGCTTCCAATGTGAGTGTCAATGTAAACGGGGCTATATGTGTGCTGTGACGTCACCACACGACACAGCGGAACAACAACAAGACGCCAAGGAAGCTGTTTTGACTGAAGCGAAGAGAGACAAGGAAGCTCACTTGACTAATTGCTAACAACAAGGTGTTAACACGATTGAAAAACGAGGGAGGGTGCACGCATCTAGCACACGCTCCACCAAACGCTTATTTAAGTCATTAACATTGCATTTGTTGCCTAAATATTCATCAATTAATCTTCTTACATCAGTTAAATGCCAGAGATGAGAAAATTCTTGAGAAAAATGATCAGATACCTAAAGTATTTTGAAGAATAATGTGTAAGTTAACATCAGTTGTTATGCTAACGAGAACCGTTACTCAACTTACTCAGTCAGGTCTGAGATTGACGCACACACGTATACTCTCCCTCGTTTCTAAATCTACACTAAGAAGCTAACACGATTGTAACGGCTCGGAATCACTGAATGCAAGGAAGTTAAAGTACTGGAACTATAACAACGTCTCTCAGCTACATTATTAGGTCTGTTTTTCGGTCCACTGCTATATACGTAGTAGTGACAACAGAATGACTTGTTATCGTGACGTCATTAAGGCAACAGACTTTATCGAAAATAAGGGTCAAGTAGTTTGAATAACTGAATACACCATTACTCTTTTCTTATATTGGAAACAAATAAACATTTTTTTATAATAAAACACTCTTCGAATGCCTTAAATTTAATTTTAAAGTGTTTCTGTGATGACGTCACGTACACTAACAGTCTCAATTGTCACTACTACATTCTATATACTCGTAATCCGTGAATATGCATGTATTAGCAGTGGACTGGACTACAGACACATTTAAACAAAATGTTAGCCGCCTGACTGAATGCTACCCTGAGTGCGGGGTGAATCCAACATGTTGGATCTTTGAAAATGGCAGTCATTGCTGACTGAAATTTACTATTTGGCGGGCTGCATGAATTGCGGGCCGCAACCAATGCAGCAATTGCTCCTAGTGTATCATCGGCTTTAGTCTCCTAAAACGCTCGTCGAACACAAAATCCTGAAACGCGCGTTCGCTGGGCGCTAGACAAGAAACGCACCCATGTCAAACAAAAGCGCGCCGTCTGCACAAGGACTAAATTAGCCACTCTGAAGTAAAACTGATAACTCATTGTATTGATTAAAAGCTTTAAATAAATTTTCTGGGATTCTACATTGTCAGGAACTTATTGATTAAAATGAAACACCAGTTTTGAAACGGTTCTCTTTTTAAAAGATTAAGGACAAATTTACTACATTTAAAAATCTATAAATAGACCACAAATTTACTACATTTAAAATTCTACGGAATAGACCACTATTGTGAAGTGACCGCCATTCCAAAATAGCATATCAGAAAAATATTCCTAAGATAATCGTACGGGAATAAAAATGAGGGTGAAAGATATCGGTACAACAGACGATTTACTTAAAATTGGAGAATTCAACTCGATGTTTGAATACCTAAGCGCATTTATTGATGTGAAGTATATTGAAATTAGTTTAGAAATAAAAAGTTATGAGTTATTTTAGACATTTTCAGTGTGTGTTTCGAAAGGGTGTGTTGTGCTTTGCTCCAAAGACGCGAGCGAAACCACCACACAACCACTCGAACCGACAGGCACCGAGCCACTGACTGTGACTCACGTGAAAACTGTCAGAAAACATCTTAAATAACTCGTAACTTTTTCATTTCAAAACTAATTTCAATAAACTCTACAGCAACGAATTCAGTTAGATATTAGGTATCCAAATATCGAATTTAAATTCTCCAAGATCAAGTAAATCGTCTTTTTTATGCCCCTACAAATAACATAGGAACATTTCGCTGATATGCTACTTTGGAACGGTCTTCACTAGACTTCGGTGGCCTTTGTGAGAATTATCTAGTAATTATAGTCAATATAATATTTTCGGAATAATGAACATATATTCCTTCCAATAATATGATTAGGAACAATAATTTTTAAACGAACTTGATGCACTGAGTGACAAAACTAAAATTATGAGACTTAAAATAATAGTTGTTTACAGCCTATTTTCAGGTACAATTCAGAAGAAAAATAGATAGTTAGGAGGAATTATTAACAGTAAACGACAATAAAAAAAGATCAAGAGAGAAACTGACAATAAAAAGGTACTAATTGAGGAACAGCTTTGCCGACAGTAACTATTCAAGGTACTGTTTGGCCAGCAGCTACTAGTCTAGGTACTGTTTGGCCAGCAGCTACTAGTCTAGGTACTGTTTTGCTACTAGTCTAGGTACTGCTTGGCAAGTGGATACTGGTTAACGTACTGTTTTGCTACTAGTCTAGGTACTGCTTGGCCAGAGGCTACTGGTTAAAGTACTGTTTTGCTACTAGTCTAGGTACTGCTTGGCAAGTAGATACTGGTTAACGTACTGTTTTGCTACTAGTCTAGGTACTGCTTGGCAAGTAGATACTGGTTAAAGTACTGTTTTGCTACTAGTCTAGGTATTGCTTTGCCAGTGCTCGCAACAGTCTGTGTTTGCGCACTTTACCAGCCTCTCTCTGAATCTCCTCGTTGTTGTTGCTGTTCAGTTCCAATTGGCCAATAACTTTCAGCTGAAAAAAAGACTCAACGTTAGACCCAATGAAGTAATCAGAAAACTATTAAATCACCTTTTGTAAATTCAAACGTTCATCAATACCTAAAGAAATAGAAAATATACTCAAATTACCACTTCACTTCTCCTGTAGATACCACACCGCCATGTTATTAAAATATATTAATCATTTTTTAACTTTACCCGTAAATTTCTTTCATAGAAATCATATTTAAGGTTTTGTTGAATTGTAGATTTTTTAACACTTTTCTTCAAAAAACTCACCACCTCGTCTCTCCTCTGCAACTCCCCTTTCTTCTGATGCATATTGATGATGAACTCCATTAAGGTGACATCCCAGAGGCAGTTGTAGTAGGCATCCATAGCGTCCACGCCTGACCTGTCCTGTAGGCACCTTATGGCAGTACTGTAGTCTATTGGCTCAAGAAACTGGCACAGTAGGCCTGCCTACATACAGGGTAACGTCAACAGTTATAAGACAGATACACATTTTCGATGGTATCAAAGAATATTTCGCTAATTTGACATTTTAAATCGTTATTTTAATGGGTTTTCCATAATAATACCTATTAAAAATAAATAATTATTATTATATAGTTTTTCTTATCTAACCGAAGATGTGAAACTGACTGATAATTCGTAAGATTGCTAAAAAGGAGATTGTACCAACCTGTGTGAAGCAACCCAGACTCATGCAGCACCTGACCATTCGTCGGATAGCTCTGTCACCCACCAGGTGAGCTGTGGCTTCATCTGACGGTTCAGACCTATCAGAAGAGAAGAGAGTTTAGCATATTTTACTAGCGCTACAGACAAGCTATCACAACTGTGAAGAGAGTTATATTACTAGCGCTACAGACAAGCTATCACGACTGTGAAGAGAGTTATATTACTAGCGCTACAGACAAGCTATCACAAATGTGAAGAGAATTAAATTACTAGCGCTACCAATTTCAATTGGTAGCTATCATGGATATTAATTAAAAATAAAATAGCTATAAATCATAAAGCTAGTTTTTTCTTATATTACCGAAGATGTGAAACTGAACGATAATTCACACCTCCCCCCATTGACATCAATAGCTACCTGAGGTAATTAGTAGCGATGAACACAGCGCTGAGGTAACCACACAGAGCCTCTTGGTACTCGTCACTGGTGTAGTAGAGGTCTGCAGACGTCATGTGCCACGAGGTGGACGTCGTCTCGTTCACCTAAAGACGTAAAGGGACATTGTTTATATAAGTTGTTTATATATAGAGGTTCATTAGTCATGCTGGCTATATCTAAAATCGTAGAAATACTTAAATAGTTATTCTTTTTATAACTGTGCTATTGTTTATTAATTATGATGTAGCTATACAATTGAAATAGTTCGATTGCATTTGTATTTAATATATAAAATGCAAATATTAGCTACATATATTTAAATTTTCAACTATTGTACAATTTTGTGAATTTCAATGAACAATTTCGATTTTTAGTCTCAGTAGCTACCTACTTCATAACCAAGTTAAAGTTAGTTCCAAGTTAATGGACGGTTTCGAATTTTCGATCATAAAAAAAAAATTAGCTATAATTATTCAAGTTCTATTTAAATTATTATATAACATATATACTTTTTTATTATATGATTGAAAATGTAGAACTGTCCTATAATTTTACTCCATTTTAAAAAGTGACAGTTCTCAACTCACGTGGTCAGCTCCCGGGTAGAACTGTATAGCGTGCTTCACCACAATCGAGAGAACCTCTCGCACGAGGGTCAGGTCCAGGTCTTTGTTAGGAGTCATGGGGGCCCACAGGGAGGCGTGCTGGGTGTGGATCTCAGCAGAGGGTTCCCCCAGCAGCTTGTTGTACATGACACCAAGCAGTGAGGAGAGCAAGCTGAGGCAAGTGGTTTCCTTGAGATGCTTTAGGAAGGTTAAAAATGCTTTCAGAGACAGAGAGTCGGTAGGTTTGTGTCCCTTGTAGCTCTTGTTGACGTGAAGGATGGAGGTGACGGAGTCCCACAGGTGGGGGAGGAAGGGGGCCTCTGGCTGGTGGGTGGGACTGTCCACTAGATGCGCCACTGCCTGTAGAGGTTGGAGGAGGGAGAGCAGGGGGAGGTGGGATGCGTGGGGGGAGAGGCTGGAGATGATGGAATGAACAGTTCCGAAGTCTCTGGTGTTAACCAAACAAATCATGCACCTGGAGGGGAAATTGAATAGAAATTATAAACCAAAAAGGCCTTTTAAAGACTTCATAAAATACTTATTGTCCAATGTGAATGACTACTCATGCTTTAATATAACTCGTAGAATAGCTATAGTTTCTCAGCTTAGGTAGCTATTTAATAAATACAAAATAGTTTAGTAATTGAATATGGAACATAAAATCACCAGTTGACAACTTCAGGCCAGGGTACAAGCTCGTCCCTCCCATTGAAGCTTCTGAGACACAGTTTGGCTTCACCAATGACTTCTTCATCTCCTTCAGATCTGCACGGTAAATTATCCACCCACTGCTGAATGGTGATGGTTAACTTCACCCAGGAGAGCATCTTGTACAACCGATTGGCCTCTGCATCATTGATCTCTCTGCAGGCTTCCATGGCGGAGGCAGTCAGTTCTAGGGCGTTAGACCACCTCTTGGTAATGGACAACTCGAGAGCCTTCGCTACGCTCACGGTTATCAGGTTGCGGTGGAGTAAGGAAGGAAGCTTCGAAGCACAACTGAGGATTGGAGAGGGCAGCTCCCACTGAAAATAAAAAATTGGGAATAGTTTAACTCTTTTTAAATCGTCGGTAATTTATAAATTCTCCTTAACATATTATCATTTATGTTCTAAACTAATTTTGAGTGCAAAAAGATTATGATATTCTTGTACTGTATACTAGGCAAAGAAGGGATAATAAACAATAAAAAGGGGAGGGGGGAATCAAACTGAGCTTAACCATGTGCTCTAACATATGAAAAAGTAGCTACATATGTGTTTAACTGGTCGTTTGTTGAAAACATCTCAAAAGAACTTCGTAAAATACATCCCTTAAAGGAGGGCATTGAGAGTTAACCTAAATTCCCCTACCTTAACATTGAGCTCTAGAATGTCCTTAGTGGCTCCGTGAGGTCTGTTTTGCTGTGTGTACTGAGTTACGCTTCTTCTGAGTGCGACTGGTTCGTAACACTGTACCAGCTGCCATGTAACGCCAACGTCACCGTCATTCGCTAAAAACAAAGTCAAAATGTTAAACAGTTATATTACACAAAAATAAGGTCCCTCTGATCTACCTTTAATTAAGTATAGCAAAACGTGTGTTAAGACAATATTCTATCATCTAAATAAAGCACAGAGTTATATTAACCCTTTCGACGCGGAATATTTTCTGCCAAATTGAGAAACATTTTAACAGATTTTTCGGAAGATTTGAGTACTAATGGATGAACTTAGATCGTCAGCAAATGTGTTTATTCAATTTTGGGAATATTTGATGTGGGACATAGCTACGTGTACCTCAGTAACCTCTGTCCCTGAAAATGGGATATATACAACCGACAAGTAAAACGAAACAACGAAATGATTCATATAGATGCATCTAAATGACCAATCTTTCATCAATCCGGGTAATAAATAGACACATTGAACTTAAAATCTTATCCATTTCTATATTGGAGTAAAATGTTGGGACATTTGTAACCCAACCGCGTCGAAAGAGTTGAGGGTAGAAACGAAGCACTACCTTAGACATGACTAGGAGAATGCTCATTTCACAGGACCTAACAATACACTGAGTGAAAAGGCTATTAATGTGTTATAGATAATTGCATAGATTCTACATTAGTTCATTAGAACTCCTCTATAGAGAAATACTGTATAGTGTATGTAGTGTCCTGAGTAAGGAAGTAGCCTGAACATTGTATAATGAACAAATTTTCTTTACTCAGTCATGATTTGCTCATTAGTATTCTGAACCACCACAGTCAGTCTACAGTCTCTCCACCACAGTCAGTCTACAGTCTCTCCACCACAGTCAGTCTACAGTCTCTCCACCACAGTCAGTCTACAGTCTCACCACCACAGTCAGTCTACAGTCTCTCCACCACAGTCAGTCTACAGTCTCTCCACCACAGTCAGTCTACAGTCTCTCCACCACAGTCAGTCTACAGTCTCTCCACCACAGTCAGTCTACAGTCTCTCCACCACAGTCAGTCTACAGTCTCTCCACCACAGTCAGTCTACAGTCTCACCACCACAGTCAGTCTACAGTCTCTCCACCACAGTCAGTCTACAGTCTCTCCACCACAGTCAGTCTACAGTCTCTCCACCACAGTCAGTCTACAGTCTCTCCACCACAGTCAGTCTACAATCTCACCACCACAGTCAGTCTACAGTCTCTCCACCACAGTCAGTCTACAGTCTCTCCACCACAGTCAGTCTACAGTCTCTCCACCACAGTCAGTCTACAGTCTCTCCACCACAGTCAGTCTACAGTCTCACCACCACAGTCAGTCTACAGTCTCTCCACCACAGTCAGTCTACAGTCTCTCCACCACAGTCAGTCTACAGTCTCTCCACCACAGTCAGTCTACAATCTCACCACCACAGTCTCTCCACCACAGTCAGTCTACAGTCTCTCCACCACAGTCAGTCTACAGTCTCTCCACCACAGTCAGTCTACAGTCTCTCCACCACAGTCAGTCTACAGTCTCTCCACCACAGTCAGTCTACAGTCTCACCACCACAGTCAGTCTACAGTCTCACCACCACAGTCAGTCTACAGTCTCACCACCACAGTCAGTCTACAGTCTCTCCACCACAGTCAGTCTACAGTCTCTCCACCACAGTCAGTCTACAGTCTCACCACCACAGTCAGCCTACAGTCTCTCCACCACAGTCAGCCTACAGTCTCACCACCACAGTCAGTCTACAGTCTCTCCACCACAGTCAGTCTACAGTCTCACCACCACAGTCAGTCTACAGTCTCACCACCACAGTCAGTCTACAGTCTCACCACCATAGTTGGTGTCCAATGCCTGTCTCATGAGTTTGGCCTGGTTCTCCCCCTCCACTCCGTGGCACATTTCCATCATTTGTTCGTCAGGGAAGAGGTGCGTGCGAACGGGGCTGTTCATCAGATTGGGCACCAGGATGCCACTCACTCCTTCCTGAAAGAGATATCAAATGTCAGGGTAGGTTTCAAATTATCGGTCGGTTTCATATATCCAGTCATATAAGAACAAACGATATAACTAATTAATAATAATTAACTATTTTATTTCTTTGAGCTAGCTATAGCAGCTACCATTGTAAGGGAATATTTTGTTTGAAATTAATAAATAAATAAATATATATATATAGTTTTTTTTTTCTCTTATGAACAGAGATGTGAAACTGATCGATAATTCATAACTTACCCTTCAAGGATATAAAATGTATTATACATAGTTGGATGAATAATTGTAAAAATGTATGTATTGAAGGAATTTTGTTTTTAGCTAGCTACGTTTTGATGCAAAATTTCATCAAAGAAATAATTCATATCTTGCATAGATTCATGCTTATGTACTTATCTATAAAGTAACATTAGTATCTTAAAGTAGCTATTGGGGATCTTATTATTATTTAAAAGCAACAATACTCTTTATTTTAGATTCAAGAAAGTAGCTAGGTACTTATAATTCATATCAACCAGCATAAAATAGCTCATATTCTTCTCCATAGAAAATGATGGGATAGAACATTTTGCAGAAATGTTCTCTGGACTAAAAAAGAAGCATTGAAATACTTGCCTTGCTTTCAATTCTTTACTATAAATTAAAAAAAATATCATGAATTTGTTTTCAGTTTCTTCTTTGAATTTTGATCAATCACTTCTTACCTGCAGGTTGAGGGTGACTAGGAACTGGCGTACCGACTTATTTTGCTTCTGGGAAAGATTAGGCAGCTTAGTGGAGAGAACCTGCGGGAAAGAAAAGGATAACTGAAAACTGACGAGATGCAAAAACTGCAGCTACAGCAGTTAAAATTTAGGAGCAATACTAACCTGAAGGAGGAATATGGCGCCCTGATTGCCTGCAGAAGTGAAGTGTCCCGCAAAGTTAGGGTCCCAGGACCTTCCCTCAAAGACACACCTCATTACATTGTGACAGAGAACCTGAAAAAAAAGATTACTCACGTTGAAGAGGTATTAGTTACTCACGTTGAAGAGGTATTAGTTACTCACGTTGAAGAGGTATTAGTTACTCACGTTGAAGAGGTATTAGTTACTCACGTTGAAGAAGTATTAGTCACGTCAAATAGGTATTAGTTACTCAATAATATAGGTATTAGTTACTCACATTAAAGAACAGTCCCTGTGTGTTGGGAGGTGTCTTCTCCTTCATGAGGTCTAACTGCAGTCTGTGGCGTAGGTAGTAAGGAATCTCCTGCTTGAGGTCATCCTCTGATAAAACATCCAGTAGACCCTGGGGGGGGGGGGGGCATTATTAGTCATACCATAAACAGTATACAGGGTGTCTCACAAGAAAGTGTACCCAACTTTAACTTAGTCTATTTCCTTAACTAGCTACTGAAGGTACAGTTTTCTTTCAAATATCATTTTGTTTTTTGAAACCTTCTCCATCCACAGTTGAATTTTTATGGAGATTTGTTGATTGTTGTGAATATTATAACGATTTTATTGATGGGTGGTGGAAATGGCTTTACGCAAATGGTCTGAAAACGGGCAATGAAGTAAGTTCAAACATATAGAATATATTTATTAGGCAACAACTCCATTAATAAAATAGATTTACGTCCAGGTTTTAAAAGTATACAAATAACTATTCCATTTATAAATCATTACCCATATGGAGAAATGTGTTTAAGTACAAAAACGAAAGGCACAAGTTCAAATTTTAACAAATGTCATTCAGGCCACCCTTACTAAATGAAAGTCAGAGTGATGGCTATAATTTACACAGTGATAAAGTCTATCAAAATTAAAATCAGGACGGATATTCTGAAAAGCATATTGCCGAATATTCTGATTAATTAATGTTCATATAAAATACAGCTTCTCTTAATATAATATCTTATTTCTCTGGATCGGCAGTATTTTATAAAAGGAACACTTTTTGAATGCTGTTAAAACATGGAATTGAATTGTTTTGTTGTGGGGTTGTTGTCTAATGAGGATAATTTTTATGTTTGAACTTATCGCATTGTCTGTTTGCTGACATTTGCGCAAAGCCATTTTCACCACCCATCAATAAAATCGTTATAATATTCACAAAAAATGAATACAACTTTATGAAAATTTAATTGAAGATGGAAGAGGGTTCAACAAACAGAATGATACTTGAATAAAAACTGTATCTTCAGTAGCTACTCTAGTTGTTGAAATATACAAGCTTAAAGATAATAGCTAATTAAAATATATGATAACTAGGTAGCCTTAGTACTTTCTCTTCAGAGCATCCCATGCAACTTTCAATTGAAAAATTCTGTCACATGATCGAATATGTGGAACTGTTCGATGAACTGGAACTTACCCTAAAATATTGAAAGTTTCCATTGAAATGTTAGCTATTTAATAATTAAACTGCTCTTTATGAAGTTACATGGTGAGTGTGCATTCACTTAGCTACATGGTGAGTGTGGATTCACTTACATGGTGAGTGTGGGTTCACTTACATGGTGAGTGTGGATTCACTTACATTGTGAGTGTGGATTCACTTACATGGTGAGTGTGGGTTCACTTACATGGTGAGTGTGGGTTCACTTACATGGTGAGTGTGGGTTCACTTACATGGTGAGTGTGGGTTCACTTACATGGTGAGTGTGGATTCACTTACATGGTGAGTGTGGATTCACTTACATGGTGAGTGTGGATTCACTTACATGGTGAGTGTGGATTCACTTACATGGTGAGTGTGGATTCACTTACATGGTGATTGTGGGTTCACTTACATGGTGAGTGTTGGTTCACTTACATGGTGAGTTTAGCTTTACTCACATGGTGAGTTTAGCTTTACTCACATGGTGAGTTTAGCTTTACTCACATGGTGAGTTTAGCTTTACTCACATGGTGAGTGCTGGCTGAGGCACAGTGGTGGAATCTATCTAGCAATGTTCTCCTGACAAGGGGAGTGTTGCGTCCACACACTGCATTGCAAGACCCGACATACGCAGTCAAAAGAGACTGAGTCACTGTGCAGTAAACTGAGGCAAGAGATAGAATGTTACTAAGAAATGTAATTAATTGATGAAAATAATTCAAAAACTTCTATAAAATTAACAGTTTTTTGTCAAAATACACAATGTTGTAAGAAGCTTAGATACCATTACCCATATAGCTAATTTCTACCACCACTAACCAGATGGTTTTTGTACGTTGCCATAGAAGGTAGCAGCTTGGTTGAGGTGGTGGAGAGCTTCGCTGTAGTGGTCTGTCACGAAGTAGAAAAGCCCAATGTCGTAGTGAATCTGAAAAAGTAGATTGATTTTGATGAAAAAGACAGTGTTTAAATCGCAGTTTGATAAGTGATTATCATCTAGAGAAGGTAAATAAAGGATTATACAGAAATATTGAAAAGAATAGAGAAAGAAGGAAAATATAAACTAACTGAATTTATCATAGCTAATTTTGTCTAAAATACGGAAAAAATTTAAAGGAACTTTTCATTTTAATTTTAGCTTAGGATATTCATCCTGTGAAAAATTGCTTATTTCTCCTTTCTATGACCTGTGACAGTGTTACTGCAATGCTCTGTGGCTTTTATTTTAGACACACTAACCTGACACTGAAAGTCTGCAATGGGAATATTTTTACAGTCGTTGAAGTTGTGAGAAGAGCCCTGCAAGGCACCAGGAGACGATAAGGTGAGGCTGAAGGAACTACTCTCAGGGTATGAAACCTAAGGGAGAGAGAGTTCAACAATATAATAAATAATATTGAATAAAATAAATAAATAAACACGTCCTCATAGCTAACTTAGATGCAAAATTCAATCTTTTGCTATCAGATCAATTTAAAGTTTAAGTTATTGGTCAGACTCAGACACTTTTTAGATCATATAAGAGTAATAGCATTATGATTATTATACCTGTATATATTCATGAGAACCATTTAAAATGAAATAATATTATTTTTGTAATTGTTGTAAAAGTTTAATTAGTTAAGTAAGTAGGTACTCAAGTTGACACAGTAAGTACCTGCATGTTGTGTATATGTTTCACAACTCACACTCTGTGCATCAATTAGAGTCTCCAGTCTCTTAGCTATGAAGTCTGCCTTGGCATTCAGCTCCACCATCAGAGACTCTCTCTCCTCCCTGTACTCTAGGTTGCCTTCTGTACTCAAACCAGGACTGAAAAAATTAATATGAGATGAATAATAGAAAGACTGCTTCACACTAGGGTAAGTTCTGAGTTATCGTTCAGTTCCACATTTTTGGTCACATAAGAAAAAATTTATTTAATTTTTTCTTATAGCTAAAAAACGTGGAACCCATCGATAATTCAGAACTTGACCTACTCTGTTTTAACAGATTTTTTTAAATAAATAGATTTAAAAAATAATCTGCTCCACTCACACATTCAGAGGAGTAGTTCGCTGTGGTGGAACCCTCGGCATTCTAGAAGCTACAACTGAGGCCAACACGTAACGGAAATAAATGCTCAGGGCCAATACCTGTTGAGACAAAAAGTGAACAATTGGAGAAAAAGATTATTCTTTAGAATAGATAACATAGTAACTAACTATCAGATGGCATCAGCTCAAACAATATATGTGTTCCGTGCGCCATTTGCCGATTCACACAATATTGAGAATAAGCTGCGAGTTTTTGAACCCACGTAACATTTTGATGCCGAGCATTCATTAATATTAATCTTATTTATAATGAGATTGAATAGCTACTAATTAATATTTGTGTATTAGGGGGTGTTTGCATTATAGTATGACAACACAAATTGAGTAAATTTTAATAAAAAATCAACATTGTTGATTTTTAAAACATTGTTTGATAAGAGAACAAGCTACCATTTAAAGATATTAAATTCAAGTAGCTAAATGGAGTTTATAATCACAATTGAATTTCTATATACACAAGACAAGTCTAACAAACTTTAGCTCCTAGAACAGCCTTGGAGTGAACTGTCAACAAAAATATTGAGATCTTCAAAGTCACATGAAAAATTGAAAGGAAAATAATAATGAGTGAATTTTAGAATAATTTAGTGACTTCTCTTCACTCTAAGATGAGGAAGAGAGATGGCTACTGTAATCAAGGTTCATAGACTATAACAGGTTGAACGAATAGAAATAGTTCAAAATGTAATTGAAAGCTGCATCCACATATTCCTTAAATAATTTTTTTTGTTTAAAGTGCTATCCAAATAATTCTTCCTACATACTAATTAGTTATTACATTTTTGAATAAAATAATACTCTTTACATGTCAGAGAACCTAGGTAGTCATAATTTATTATTTAACAAAGGTTAAGTTTCGTCTTCTAAATCATCTGTGAAATTAAAAAGTTTATTTTATTAAAAATTAAATATTAACTGATTAGTACTTTAAAAGAATTATTTTGATAACTCATTAAAAAAAAAAGATGAATTTTTAAAGTTTTCTCAAGACTCTGCATAGGTACCGGATAATTTTGTAGTAGTCAGTAGGTAGATAGGTAGGTAGGTACCTAGGCTATATAAATTAGTAAAATTCGTAACCTACGAATAAATTGATATAGTATTGCAGTGTCATGAAACCTATGTTACGAATAATTGACATTTTATATCATTTATTTCTCATTTTATTATTGCAATATTATATTTGTTCTAATTTTAGCAACAGTTTTCTCACACTAATCGGCGGAGTGCACAGCTCTCGGTTTTATGTCTATTTTTCAGCGGAAAAACGATTATATTGAAATATTTATATATTGCATGATAGATTAATTAATTTAAAAGAATTCTGAGTACAGAACTACCATTCAAATATGTATGGCTTTAGAGAAAAACGCATTTTCACAACTATTCTTAAAGAAATCGAACATCTGGCAATTTTTTCCCTATTCGTTAAACCTGTTATAGTCTATGAACCTGGACTGTAATATTATGGAAAATATATTTAATCTGTTAAAATAAGTCGGTATTCATTGCATGTCAATTGGATACCACCATTCACGTTAACCACTGTATAAGTATTGTCAAGATGCTTATTTTTAGAATTATTCTCCAGAAATGCTTGCATGTTTTATTGACTAACTAAATCAAAACAACACAAATACTTGATGTGATAGAAGAGTGCTCATGTTTATTGCACAGTGCTTACTGCTTATGTTTATTGCACAGTGCTAACTGCTTATGTTTATTGCACAGTGCTTATGTTTATTGCACAGTGCTAACTGCTTATGTTTATTGCACAGTGCTAACTGCTTATGTTTATTGCACAGTGCTTATGTTTATTGCACAGTGCTAACTGCTTATGTTTATTGCACAGTGCTTACTGCTTATGTTTATTGCACAGAGCTTATGTTTATTGCACAGTGCTAACTGCTTATGTTTATTGCACAGTGCTTACTGCTTATGTTTATTGCACAGAGCTTATGTTTATTGCACAGTGCTAACTGCTTATGTTTATTGCACAGTGCTTACTGCTTATGTTTATTGCACAGAGCTTATGTTTATTGCACAGTGCTAACTGCTTATGTTTATTGCACAGTGCTTACTGCTTATGTTTATTGCACAGAGCTTATGTTTATTGCACAGTGCTTACTGCTTATGTTTATTGCACAGTGCTTATGTTTATTGCATAGTGCTAACTGCTTATGTTTATTGCACAGTGCTTATGTTTATTGCACAGTGCTTATGTTTATTGCACAGTGCTTACTGCTTATGTTTATTGCACAGTGCTTACTGCTCATGTTTATTGCACAGTGCTTACTGCTCATGTTTATTGCACAGAGCTTACTGCTCATGTTTATTGCACAGTGCTCATGTTCATTGCACAGTGCTCATGTTCATTGCACAGTGCTCATGTTTATTGCACAGTGCTCATGTTTATTGCACAGTGCTCATGTTTATTGCACAGTGCTCATGCTTATTGCACAGTGCTCATGCTTATTGCACAGTGCTCATGTTTATTGCACAGTGCTCATGTTTATTGCACAGTGCTCATGCTTATTGCACAGTGCTCATGTTCATTGCACAGTGCTCATGTTTTTTGCACAGTGCTTACCTTTTTTGCACAGTCCCTATGTTTGTGTTTCAAGTAACTAAAACAAATCTAACAAAATTTATCTTCTTAGTAGCTACAGCTTTTGAATGAACCACCAACAAAAAGTCATGTAGCTATATAGAGGTGAGTTACCTGGTGAGGCAGTAGAGTGCTTATGTTTATAGCAGAGAAGGAGGCAGGAGTGAGGTCACCTGCTATGGCACCAAGGCACTCCCCCAGCAGGTACTTCAGGAGAGTGTCACACACCTCTAAAGGTAGTCTGGAAAAGGTTAAAGCAATGAGCTGTGATAGAAGAGACGTAATATTAACTACCTAGGGTAAGTTCAGAGTTATTGTACAGCTTCATAATTTCAGACATATATGAAGTATATATATAATTTAATAGTTTGACTCATTATTTAGCTACTTCCTATAAGTCGGAAAATGTGGAGCCTTCTGATAATTTGGAACTTACCCTAGTTCGTTTACATCATAGCTATACAATAAGTTAAAAACAAATCATTAAATAGCTAATAGGTGTAACCATCCACTTACTTATCGAGCATGAGTTGAACATCAAAATTAAGATGTGCGAATATGCGGAGTGGTAAGATGATGAGCATGTGAGTCTTCCTTTGCATCATTTGAATGTCGCCCAAACTTCCCACACTTTGCTGAAATAAAAATATAGTAAAGCCACATAAAGTGAATCATAAATAACATTTCCGCAATGCTTTGAGAGTTGGACTTTTAAAAGTAGCAACACTATTGAAGCTAAACCTAATGATTAAGACGCAGTGCAACTTCTTTCCTATTCATTAGGTATATAACATTGACAATTGACTAGCATTATTTGGACACACTCTAAAAAGCTGCACCAAGTCTCTACTCTACTCTAATCTATTGATATTCTCTGTGATTGCCACTCCATTCCCATCGCCACTCCATTCCCATCGCCACTCCATTCCCATCGCCACTCCATTCCCATAGCCACTCCATTCCCATAGCCACTCCATTCCCATAGCCACTCCATTCCCATAGCCACTCCATTCCCATCGCCACTCCATTCCCATCGCCACTCCATTCCCATCGCCACTCCATTCCCATCGCCACTCCATTCCCATCGCCACTCCATTCCCATCGCCACTCCATTCCCATAGCCACTCCATTCCCATCGCCACTCCATTCCCATCGCCACTCCATTCTCATCGCCACTCTATTCCCATAGCCACTCTATTCCCATAGCCACTCCATTCCCATCGCCACTCCATTCCCATCGCCACTCCATTCCCATCGCCACTCCATTCTCATCGCCACTCCATTCCCATCGCCACTCCATTCCCATCGCCACTCCATTCTCATCGCCACTCCATTCTCATCGCCACTCCATTCTCATCGCCACTCCATTCCCATCGCCACTCCATTCCCATCGCCACTCCATTCCCATCGCCACTCCATTCCCATCGCCACTCCATTCCCATCGCCACTCCATTCCCATCGCCACTCCATTCCCATCGCCACTCCATTCCCATCGCCACTCCATTCCCATCGCCACTCCATTCCCATCGCCACTCCATTCCCATCGCCACTCTATTTCCATCGCCACTCCATTCCCACCACCACTATTTCCATTGCTCAGACAGCCACTCACATCGGGGGCAGACTTCTGCATGTTACTGTACACCATTTGGATGATGAGGTCAGTTGGTGAAGGATCTGTGAGGAAAATATCAAATTTGATCAAAAAATGACATCAATGATATAGAGTAAGTTACGTATTAGCGGTCAGTTTCACATCTTTGGTTATGTAACGAAAAAACTTAATACTAATCATTATTTAGTTTTAATTGATATCCATGATACCTGCAGGTATTATGAATACCAATAAAAACTAAAATTAAATAGCTAATAATCATTATACTGTGTTTTCATTATATATATGACCAAAGATTTAAAACTGACTAATAACTAGTAACTTACCCAAACTCACAAAAAATTAGATACAAGTGTAACTGATGGCTATAGTAGTTAGTATGGTTATTTTATACTAGCAATTAACTATTAGTAGTTAACAGGCTACTTCTGCTAACAATCAATTCATTCTTTTGTAGGAAGTTTCTGCAAGATATTACACTTCATTTTAACTTTATCTTTTAACTGAGATTGTTCATTTGAAGGAATTGAAAAATATTCTCAAATAGCTTTACTAGCCATTGATAATTTTTGGTTACTTGACTTCTATTAAGTAAGAAAAAATGTTATTTTATGTCAGAATAAAGTCATCTAGGAACTAATTCAAATTATCTAAATGTTTATCATTTCACTTATATATTTCATAAACCATTATTTCATGTAATCAAGTATTAGTTCCCTTGTTCCTGAAAACCTCACCTGGATTCTCTTGTTTGAGATGTTCCTCTAGCATGGATGGCTTCAAGAGGAACTCAAAGTAAGCAGGCCTAGACCCTAAACACAAGCCAGCCATTTTGCGAACAGTTGTTAAAATGAATAGAATATCAATTCCTGAAAGGGTCAATTATTTAAAAAAATCCTATTTCTGACTCAGAGGAGCTATTATTTTCAGACTGGTCTGTACATCCATGCATTTTAATGAGAACAAATGCCAAATTAGAGGAATTCTGTGTCAATATTCTACTAGTTCCTGGCATGAACTAAGAAATTTTAGGCCCAGTGGGGTAGCAGTCTAAGTTTCTAACCATGTATTAGGTAACTATTTGAGCATTTTGTTTGAGCTCTTTCAACTTAAAGAAAAAGGGGAGTAAATCTAGTGTACCAGTATACGGTAAAGTAAGTAAATTGTTGCACCCTAACTAACTGCGGCCTCTAACCACCAAAACATCATAACTTCAAAACACTCGTTAAAAACTTAAATTAATAAATTATAACATGCACTGTGCTTATTTTTGGTATGCACCATTTCAATGTAATTTTAGTTCAAAATGCTCTTTGAGTGCTGCAATTTACCTGTGTGACCCTTCCTTGGGTTCAAAGTCACTTATAACTTACAATTTTTCAAACTGTCATATTTAATTCAGATTAAGTCTGCAGAATTCAGGAACTGGCAACACTATCCTATATTTTGCCTTGATTCCTTCACTACTCAGCAGTCAGCTGAATGATATATAGATCAAAATTAAAATTATAGAAGAAAATTAAGGATTGTTCTTGTTAATGTTAAAAATGTCCCATATTATTATATAGAGTATAGAATTAGACTACAGCCAGCTGAAAAGTGCGTCCAAGTCATGTCACCAAAAATCCTTGGGAGATATTTTTTGATGGAAAATATATCCTTGTGAAATCTTTGAGAGTTGGAGACGATTTCCTAATTAATTTCCAATTCTATCATTGATTACTATGATTACTTCATGGGCTACATGAAATTATTGGAGATATTTTGGAGAAAGATTGAAAAATCTTTAAAAACAAATTAATTGGCATTGCCCTTAAAATTTACAGTTAATTGTGGAAGGGGTCTGTCAGTCTGACTCTGTCTGAGAGGAAATTGGGAAAGAAAAATTAAAAAGAAACATTGGCATTAGGCCAGTCTGCAGAAATACAGAATATGGGAGATGTTTGGGATATCCTCTACGGACAATTTTGAATTAATTCCTTTATTTAATTTACATTAATTTTGTTGCGAACACTTCTGAATTGATCCCTGTATTTATATTAATTTTACTGTGATTTAGAACAGAAATGCAGAATGCAAGTCTGCATTATTTCCAGTCTGCAAAGTGTGTCAAATCTGTCAACAAGATTTCATATTTCAGGACATTTATTCTCAAAAAAATTTCAAATTTGTCTCCAAAATGGCCAAATTTCTTTAATAGATACGTCTCCAATAATAACATGTAAACATAGGAATTAATTAGAAAATAGTCACCAAGATCTTGTTTTGATGAATTTTCCCTCCAATATAGTCTCCAAAGATCTTCGGCAACATGGATGCGCTTTGCAGAATGCCTGGCATTATTGCATAATGTGTCTCCTGACTCACACCAAGTAAAATAGTAGGTTCAAGCAGGTAAATTGCGGCACACTAACTAACTACGGCCTCTAACAAAAGAAACATCATATATTCAAAACACTCTTTATAAACTTGAATTAATAAATTATAGCATGCATTGCGCTTCTTTTGATAGCTATGCAACATTTTTAATGTAATTTCAGTTCAGAATGTTTTAGAGACTCTCTTGAGAGGGTCACAATTAAAAATTAAAGGGCCGCAATTTACCTGCGTGACCCTATATCTCATAAACTCTCCATTTGTCTCTCCAAAAATAACCAAATTTCTCTCCAAAATGATCAAATTACCAATTACCATAAATTCTCTCCGAAATAACATTGTAGTATAGGAGAAATCAGAAAAATAGATATTTCCCAATCTGTATTTGGTGCACAAAATTCCACTGACTTTTTGAAAAAGCTGAAAAAAAAAAACCAAAAATATCCAGCAATTTGGCTAATCCGCCAACATTTTACCCATTTTTCTACCGAAAGGCCAGACTGCAGGAACTGGTTAAGTGTTCTCCAAGAAATCTTCTATTTTGCTCTCTGTTCTCAGTAAAATACATGTAAATATAGGAGGAAATTAAGGATTGTTCGCACAGAAAATGTTAAAAATGACCCATATTCAGCAGACTGGCCGAAAAGTAATGGTAACATAGAAATAAATAGCTAAAAATCCACTGACTTTGCCAGAATATTATTTTGAACGGAGAAAAATTCCACCGACAAGTCGGTGGAATTTACCATGAAATACAGTCTGGGATATTTCTCGCCATTTGTTATTGAAGGGCTCAAAATAAGCCAAGTAAAATCATGTAAATAGTGCCTAGTGGAGAGAATTTTGAAATTTTTGGTCATTTGGAGAGAAATTTGAAAATCTTTTGAGACAAATCAGTAATCACTCCAAAATTAAATATTATATTATATTAATATAATATTAAATATATTTTGGCTTGATATCTTCAAAAGACAAAAATGAAAAATTGAGCCAAATTGGCTTGGAGCCTCGGCTCAGATTTTTATTGAAATTTTGGCTCAAAAATTGGCTTACAATTTTCCAGCCTCTGAAACATGGGTGTGTTTGGACATGCTTTATTACCTGGGACTCACAGAAATATAAATTTGAGTCTTTGAGAGGCAGTCTGCTGTCTGCAGAATATGGGACATTTTTAACATTTTCTGTGAGAACAATCCTGAATTTCCTCCTATAGTATATATACATATATTTTACTGATAACAGAAGCCAAAATAGTCATAAAGGATTTCTTGGAGAACAGTTTACCAGTTCGTCACTGCGACACTGCCCAGTGAGTGAGTGCCCACCTCTGTGACTGACAAAGTGACTATGACTCTGTGTGTCTATAGACTATAAGTATAAGTGTATAACATGGGTTTACAATACATTAACTAAGAAAACATAAAAATGAAGGGGAAAAGTTCAGAACTCTGCTTTTAATCATCTTTCACCTCGAGTCAAGTTGGGAGCAACATTCCTGGGCTTCCACAGTCCAGCGTATGTTTAATGTTACTATGTTCAAAATTTGTGACATTATAGAATTAGTGTAACTAATAACTAAACAGCGGAATTAATTGAACAAAAAATAAAAACAATTTAAAGTTAAACTTCGGATATTAGGTCATTATCTAAATTCAATTATTATGAATTTATGGAATCATCCGATAAATCAGAACTTACCCCAGACTTTTTTTTATCAGATCCAACTTTCTCATTATTCGCCGCAGTTCAATCTAGCAATATACTGGGTGACCAACAAAAAACAGGTCGAAAGTAAATGCTTATAACTCAAAAACTAATTGGTGTAGAAAGATGAAACGAAAATCTTATGAAAGAGTATATTCTCAAGCTTTGTTTGGTATCAAACATATAGAAAAGTAACGAATAGAGACATCTTAATTAATCATAATGGATAATTCGTCAACACATTTTATTCAACTCTCATTAAAGGTCCCCTCCAAGCAATATTTTTTACTGCTTAAATCAACGAGGCTAATGTTTCTTATCATTTTACTGCAAACCCCATAAAATTTGATGGCATATTTTTAATTTTATATGCTTTTAAAGATTTTTATAATTCAAATTCTACAAAACCTACTCTACTTCCGACTTTCTAATTTTCAGTCTGAAGAAGAAGAATGTACACCATTTGTTTTGATTGCCAACTAGGTATTTGGTTTATTAAATTTATTTATTATTCGTTTTAAGGTTTAAATGTGAATAAACTTATTATAGAAACGTTTATATACTTTTAGAAACAATTAATATATTAAAAGTAGGCCAAAAATGAATTGTTTGTTTAAAAATCTAAATTTGAAATCAAAACAAAGGGTGTACAATCTTCTTTCTCAGCGTCAGGTTAGAGATTCGCTCGATTGTTGCTCACAGAGTATTAAAAAACTTTAAAAGCAAATAATAAAATATATACTGAACCGAATTGTATGCGGTTTGCGGGATAATGATCGTAGACCTTAGTTCTATAATATTATGTAATAAACTCATTTTTTTCCCGGAGCCTGGAGAGGACCTTTAAACATATTGAACAGCTTGTTTTCATTGCTAAACATTATCTTTTAAGCAGTTCTCCAACTAAAGTTAAAAGAAATTTGCCATTCAATACAACAAAGATATAAACATTAAGATGGTTAAGAATGAGCTCGATATATGGACACGAAATGGAGTGTTTGAGAAACCATTGCATTCGCAGAAAGTGACAGTTTGGTGTGGTTTGATTTTGCATAAGTCCATGCATGCTCCATTCTTTTTTAAAGATGCCGAGACTGAAAGGGCTTGCTCTATAAACATTGACGAATATATTGAAATGTTGAATACTGTAATGACTTAAGACAATCATCTTGACGTTTGGTTCCAGCAGGACACTGCAACTGCATACATATCCTTGTCTCCACAAGATTAGTTGAAAATTCACTTTGAGGACAAGATTATTTCGCACGGAACCAAGTTTACCTGGCCAACTATAGGTCCCTTGACCATTCATCTTTGGATTATATCTCTAGTCGCTGATTTTGAATAAAGAATAATCTCTGTTTTAAGAAGAGCGCTGGCCATTTCGAGCACTTGTTATATAGCTACTGAATAAACCTTGAGAATATAGTCTTTCATGTGATTTTTTTATACCTTTCCACACCAATTAATTTTTGTTGGATACCCTGTACATAACTTTTTTTAGCCTAGTTTTCAAAATGTAATTAGCTTATATTTAATCAACTAGCTATAATTCATACCTTCACCATTATCTTATATGATGCTAATTATATTCTATGTAGCTAAACCACATTACTTGAAAGAAGTAGAGCAGGCCCCACTTTTATTATAAATGGTGATAAGAGCGAGGTATGACTCAAGTAATTATATAATTATCACTCATTAAACATTTCATTTTCTATGAGTTAGAATAAAATAAAATTGTTTTTTTTTACTCAGTTTAACGTATGTTGAAAAGATGAAAGTTCAAATAGCGTATGAATAAAAAGTATTGAATTTTAACTACGTATGGTAAAACACACAATTACGTTTAATTGTTTTCCATGATACCTGCAGGTATCTAGGTAAAAAAGTATCATATTAATTACCCCCTACAGTCAGTGGGTTAAGCTATGGTTCAATTTTAATTCATTCGCTAATTTCTGAAATGAACTTTCATAACCTAATTCAGGCAAAAAACATACATTAAAACGAAGTCTTAAACCATTTTCTTTTATTCTAGCTCATAGAAAAATGCATATTCATATTACTAAACGCATATGCATGTTCGTAAATGCATATGCATATTGCTAAATGCAAATGCATATTTATAATTGCAGAGGCCAATCAAATAAGCATATGCATTTTAGAAAAGCATATGCAAAATATGCAATGTCACAACCCTAATAATCAGTTACAAAAACAAAATTCATTAAATAATAAATAAATTAGGCCAATAAAGCAATATCAAAATGTGCAAGATTTAATTTAAAAATAACAAGAAACATAATTTTGTCACAAGTAGAAACATTTTATTATACGATCCTTTAAAAATCCGTTGAAGTGAATATATACATACAATTACATTATATTATATTACAATACCAACCCTAACTCATATCTAGTTTTTAATATTAAATACATTTAAGAGAGTACATATATAAGCATTAGGAAATTCCAATTTGTAAATCAACAGAAACCAAAAGCAACAGTTAACAAGAAATATGCGAAAAGAATTTAAATTAGAGATCAAAGAACATTTTGATCTGTTATGAAGACAATATATTTCTATCTAAAAAGCAAGGAAATAAACTCTAAAATTAAGCTAAACACAGTTACACAGAAGGGTAAGTTACAAATTATCAGACAGTTCACCATTTTCGTACATATAAGAAAAAATATATAATTTGACCTTTTAACTTATTTTCAAAAATAAACTAGATAATACGTCAATTTTATATTTATTTCTTATATGATCTACAATGTGGAACTGTCCGATAATTCGTTATTCACCCTATTCTCTATGGCCAATTTTATTCAATATAAAGATTCCAAATTTAAATTTGTATATACACAAGAGAATGTTTAATATGGGATCAGATTAGGAACCTGAGTTTGTTCTGCACAGGAGTGGTGAGCTTCAACGTGGAGCCACTTTTGGATGAGCCAAGTCTCGAACGAGAGGAAGAAGGCGTGAGACAGGCAGATCTTCTTTTGGGCGGCACTGAGCGACACAAATTCTTCGTCAGATTAGCAGGGCTGGATTTGTAGCGCGACATCGGTGTCTTGAACCGTGCAGGTGTGGCAAAAGCAGCACTCACGCCTCCTTTCTGTTTGGGAGTGGTTGGGGGCAAGAGTCTGTTGGAGGTGGTGTTGCCAGAAGTCCTGGGAAACTGGAAGTTCCGAGGAACTGTTTGAGGGGGTTTGGAGGGGGTGAAACGACGGGGGTTTGGGGTGGCGGGAGAGGCGAGAACTGATGAGCGCATCTGGTCTTCTTCAGAGCGATGATAAATACTCTCCTGCAATTAGGTTTTGTTTAGATGTTAAGAAATGCTTTAGTTAACACAGGCAATGGACTTGTCAATGCAAATTTAGGTAACTTGTCAATGCAAATTTAGGTAACTTGTCAATGCAAATTTAGGGAACTTGTCAATGCAAATTTAGGAAAATTATCAAGACGAATTCTGGGAACTTTTTGAGACAAATTCGGGGAACTTTTTGAGGCAAATTTGCGAAACTTGTCAAGGCAAATATTGGGAACATGTCAAGGCAAATATTGGGAACATGTCAAGGCAAGTATAAAGAACATATCACTATTCCTAAATATTTTTAAAACAAGACTCTCAATTAAGATTTATATTTAGTAGGCGTTTAGCATCTTCAATTTTAACCAAAGGTCAGATCACATAAGTTGGAGAAAAAAAAACCCGCAAGGGATCAACTTAGAAGAAAGAAACAAGATAAGTTCTTACACATCACGCAGAGAGAATGATGTAGTTATTAATAAATATACGAGCTATTTGCTGAAAATAAGTTCACCAACGAAATTTTTCATTAGTTGTTTAATGGTATATATATTAGATTGACGCAGGAAAGCGTCATATTTGCTTCCTTAAATGAGTCATTTCCCTATTAGGTTTCACCTCTCTAATTATTGTAAGAAAGCCATTAATTTATGTCATAGTTTCTCTCAGAGACTAGATCTGTGTACTGGCGGACAATCCAGCCAATTAGAAGCTAAAATTTGGCTCAGCCAGTCAGCCGTCCACCAACCAGCCATCTCAGCAAGCCAGTCAGCCACTCAGCTCTATATAAGTAGCTGCACTAGCTATTCTCATCAGATCTTTGGAACACCTACTGATAAGAAATATATATCCTTTTGGGGAGGAGGAGGTACCAATAGGGAAATGACTCATTTAAGGAAGCAAATATGACGCTTTCCTGCGTCAATCTAATATATTTACTTCCTACATTTCGTCATTACACCAATTACGCCGCAGGTATAGCTACGATGGAGGAAAGGGATATGGACACACAGATCAAGGCTCTCATATAATCAGAGAAACCAACATAGAATAACAGTGAATCACATAATTCATAACAACAAAAAGATAACTGTGGATCAGTAACTAATTTTTAGTTGCTAGTGGCACAAATACAAGAAATAATAATGATTCGTTACTAATAATCTAGTAATGACCAAAACACATATCTACTAAACAGATTTAGGGTTTAATTAAGTGTCTACCGCCAATGAAAGGCGTGATAAGAGAATCAATAGAGTTCAGATAATTGTCAATGAACACGTTTGGGGTCAACCAGAATCCTTCTTTGAGTATCCATTCCATAGGGACGCCTCTTGACCAAGCAGCACTGTATGCCTGACCCCTGACTTCAGGCGCTGTTCCTTTGAAATTAGGAGTGGCTAATTTAAGAGCTTGTAGTAGCCAATATGAAATTCTCCCAGATTTTAGTGGTTTATTTGACGCAGGATGGATAAACAGGTAATTATTATGAGGCAATTTCTCAGTCATCTTGGTGTACTTCAGTAAGCATGCCACCGGACATAACTCTTGTCGAGGAAGGCTCGGAAAGGAGATGATATTGGGTGAGGAGTTTGCTCTCTGGTTCTTATACAAGAACTTGTCCATAACTGGAATAGTTAGAGTATTACCAGACTGAACTATGCCTCCCCTCACACAAGCAGACAATTCAGAAGCTCTGTTACCCGACGCAATTGCTGTGAGAAAAAGACATTTCAGAAAGAGGTCTTTAGCAGATGCTCTGTTGTTATTGAAGCGAGGTAGTTTGAAAAATTCGAGAGCATGGTTCAAGGACCAACTTGGTATTTCTTTTTAGGAGCTGGTCGGTTTAAGAACTGAGCCCTAGCCAGTAAGTTGAAGTCCTTATCCTTTGTGTTAATCCCGAACCCCATTTTCAGAGGTAGGGATAAGGCTCCTCTGTAGCTTAACACCGTTTTGGAAGAGAGCTTCTTTTTCTTGTGTAGCCATATCAGGAATCTAAGGATGTGAACTTTAGCCAGGACCTTAACCGCAGGGGGTAGCCAATTTTGGAAGCATCGCCAAACAGACTGATATTGGTTTGAAGACGATTTACGGAAGGAAAGCTGCTCAGAAGTAACTTTATCGTATTTAATAGACCATATTTGTTTCAAAAACTGAAGGCGGTCCACCTTCCGTAAGATCTGTAGTCTCCTGATATTTCTTTCCCTGAGACCATTTGAGAGACGCTTTTGTGCAAGTGTAGATGATCTACTGCTTTTGACCATATTGTAGGAAACCATGGTGCCGTGGGGCGCCACGGGACTATGATCACGCCCCTCCCTTTGTACTTCGTTAGAAATGGGATCAGTTTCGGAATCAGATTGACGGGAGGGAATATGTAAATTTCCTGGAAGTGGCTCCAGTCTATTGATAGAGCATCCGTCCCTATTGCCAGGGGGTGCTCGAAAGGACAAATGAAGTTTGGAAGCTTGGAGTTCAACGGGGTCGCCATCATGTCTATCATGAGCTTCCCGTGCCATTCTTGAATCATGTTGAATGTGTTTATGGATAATTCCCATTCTGTTGGTTGCACTGTGGATCGACTGAGGTGATCCGCTACTATGTTCTCTTTGGAATTTATTCTGGCTGCTACCAATGTTAACTTGTGGCGTTCCGCCAACTCCATTATCAGAGTAATAAGAAGGTGTATCCGACTGTTGCGGCTTCCCATCTTGTTTATGGAGAATCGAGCAGTTTCGTTGTCCGTGTATACGAGTAGATGCTCGTTGCTCAAGTTCAACATCTTTATTGCTTCCAGAATTGCCAGCAATTCTAGGCGATTGATGCCCCATTCTTTCTCTTCTATTGACCAGTGACCCTGGGCCACTTGGTTGTCAGAAGTTAAGCAGCCCCATCCCTCTAGGGACGCGTCTGTCCAAAGGGTGAGTGTTGGCTCCGGCATTTTCAATGGATGGGTTTGAGACAGTACCTCCAACTTTGTCCATGGGATGAATGCTTGCAATAGATGAGGGGGAATTTCCCTCATCCTTGCAAACTGTTGGCCCCAACTCCTGTGGTTTTGCCAAGGGGTAGAAGATTAGTCTGAGTGGTTTTACCACTTGGGAGAAGAATGATGCTTGGCCGATCAGACTTTCCCAAATTCTCCTGCTCGCTTCCCTTGATGTGATGAGATTGGTGGCCTCTTTTTGCATGGATAGCTGTTTTTCCATAGGGATGGCCCACATCATCTCTGGAGTGGAGAATGATATTCCCAACCACACGAAGTGTTGAGAAGGAATTATCATTGATTTTGTTAAGTTTAACAGGAATCCTAATTCCTGTAATGTCTTCATTACGGAATTGGTCGCACAAAGTGTTTGGGTTTCCGTAGGAGCCCAAATTAACAGGTCTTCTAGATATGCTAGCAACTGTATGTTTTGCAGATGCAGCAACTGTAAGGGCCATTTCATGATCATGGTGAATATCCCTGGAGCTGTCGACAGTCCGAAGGGCAGAGCCTTGAAAAGTAAAGCTGATCGTTTAGCATGAAGGCCAAGTATTTGTGAAGGGATGGTCGAATTGGTACGTGCAGGTATGCGTCATGTATGTCCAAATTTGTTGCCCATGCTGCTCTTTGCAGTAAGTTTGCTGCAACGACTTGATTTGTCATCTTGAATCTTGAGTTTTCGATAAACTGATTCAAGTGGGATAGGTCTATGACAACTCGATAATTGCCTTGCTTCTTCGGGACTTAGAACACTCTGCTTTGAAAACAAAGCTGAGTTGGGACAGAATAAATAGCACTTTTTGATAGAAGATCGTTCACCTCTTTTACTAGAGTAGTGGACGCCTTTTGAGAGGTTGGGAATGACAGAGGTGGAGTCTCTAGCCATTTCCAATGATATCCTCTGAGAATAACATTTTGTATGTACTTTGGAGCTCCCCGCCATCCTTTTTGAAAGGATTGAAGGCGGGCTCCCGGTGAGTCAGATATTTGACTTTTTGTAAGGGTTTTTGTTGAGTTGTCCAGATACTTTGCCTCTCTTAGGGATGCGAAATTTCTGTGTATCAGAAGTTGATGCTTCTGATGGCTTAGTATTAATTTAAGAAACCACATAAGGGTTCTTTGAACTCTTAACTCTTTCTGACTGATTCGAGTTATTTTGTTGACCATAGCCAGCTTCACTACGAGAGGAGGGTCGCCTCCCTTGAGCTAATGGCAACTGAGGTCATGACCTCTTCCTCTCGGAAGGGTCATAGGGCTTTACTATTGGTCTCTTATTATGAGACCGGTAATTTGGGTGCTGTCCATGGAAGTGCACAGCTTGTGAAGCCATCGAGTCCGCAGAAGAAAACTCTTCCCTCCCAAAAAGAGAATCCTGGAGTAATGAGGATTTTAGGAGCTTCTCCTTGATTATTGGAGGTTGTACTTTGGCAACAGTATCATATCTCATAGAGTCTTTATGTGTCAAAGCCTCTCTTGATAGGGACAGTGCTAACTGATGTGCTATTTGTTTGGAATAGCCAATGAAGTTGTTGACATTAGATATTTTTTCATCTCTGTCCAGTACGGAATGTACAATAGAAATTTGAGGAATCAAACTCAAGGCAGCTTGAGCAACTTCTAGTGTCTCAACTAATTTGCAGGCTGACCAGGCCGTTTAGCGGAGTGAGAATTCCTTCTCGATATCTGCCGTGCGCAAGTATCCTAGTCTATTTCCCAAATGGAGACCCTCTGAATTGTGGTCATTTTTAAGCTTAGGACCTTGGAAATACTTCGCATAATCAGACTCATTTAAGAGTTCCAATTTGCCTCCCCTTGGTTTGTTCTGTTGTCTCTTTAGACTTAGAACGTCTCTAGACAGAAGCTCTATGTCTTCCGACATTGCAGACTTGTCAACCCTTACAGATGACTCTTTGGCATTTGGACCATGCCAACCGGTTACGTTGGACAGTTTGCTGTCCAGAAGTTTAAATGCATTCGAAAAGACCTGAGCATGGGAGGGGGGACTTGACGGCATATTATTAGCTGCCGTGATTAGTTCAATCAGATGCTCTGACATACGAGCGGATTTTTGAACTTTGAAGGACAAGGGTTCGTTAGGGCCAGGTTTCTGGACAATAACTATGTCCTCTTCAGTGAAGATATGATCCTTCCATTCAATAGTTGAGACGCCGATAACTATTGCATCTTCTGGCATTAAGTTAGTCTCTCTAAGTGTATTAGGAGTGCTAGCTATACCAATTGAAGCCTCAGAAGGAACTGGGGGCGAGGTTTCTCGAGAATGCAGACTGGGTGATCCCTGAGCATCAGGTATATAATCATCCTCAGAGTCTAGGAACAAATCCTCAGAATCTGGTCGTCCAGCATGTGCCTCATCCTCTGTGATGAATGCGGTATTTGGAACCGCGTGAAGATTCTTGTTGGTGACATTCAGTTCCAACCGATCGTGTTTCTTTTCAAGAGAATCTAATTTAGATTCAAATTTTTGAAACCGAGAATTCATCGTATGAAGCAGATGTAGAATAGACCCCTGGTTGTTATTATCATCATGGAAGACAGGATTGACGCCATCGGCGCTACTGTCACGGCTATGGGGCTTCTTCAGCCCCAGGCGTTCCAGAAGAGGAGTGTAGAGGTTAGCTTCATCCTGATCTTGCCAGAACTCCCAAGCCTCGCTAGAGGATTTACCTCGTTGTTGGCGAATAGTTTTGATAGATCTGAGCCACGAAATCAGGTTCTTGACATCAGTTCTGTCTCCCTGTTCAGCTTTAGTGAAGAGCTCTTTGCATTGAGTGCAGTCTCTTACCAACAGGCGTTTTTCATGATTGATGCAGTTAGAGTGTTGCAAACAGGAGTGATACTCCGTACACTTTGAACATTTATCACTCATTGTATAATTGATTTATATATAAGTGATCTGGAACATATAAAGAT
Organism: Caprella mutica; assembly: GCA_947561585.1. Taxonomy (NCBI): domain Eukaryota; kingdom Metazoa; phylum Arthropoda; class Malacostraca; order Amphipoda; family Caprellidae; genus Caprella; species Caprella mutica. The sequence continues at coordinate 92,491 of CANNZV010001649.1, forward strand.
GATTACGAGACGAAATACATCGCATTATTGGTATATGGGAAATGACAATTTCTCTAGTTATTATTCATCATTTTGTTTTACTCTTTTGGAACAGAGTTATCTTTTCAAGGGCTGTAATGTGCTGTATTTCATCTTATATCTGTGACAGGTTTATAGGCATCTTTTGACTGTGCTAGGGAGCATCTTTTAACTTGTGCCAGTTTTTTTTTTTTTTGCTGCAGGCTCAGCCGGGCAGCATCTCATAACCATACTAGGTTTCAAGCATTTTTTTAATGTGCTAAGATAGCATCTTTTAACCGTGCTAGGTTGTAGGTATCTGTTCATTGGTGCTAGAGAGCCTCTTTTTTCAACCGTACCAGTCTTTTTTTTTTTTGTGTAGTCATTCAATGACTATGTGCTATCTTTTGTTATGTGTTAAAGCATCTTTTGTGTGCAAGGCATCTTTTTTGTGCTTAGGCATCTTTTTGTGTGCTAATGCATCTTTAGGAGAGGAAGGTGAGAGGTGTTTATCCGCCGGAGGTGGACAAAGATCTGATGAGAATAGCTAGGGCAGCTACTTATATAGAGCTGAGTGGCTGACTGGCTTGCTGAGATGGCTGGTTGGCGGACGGCCTGAGCCAAATTTTAGCTTCTATTGGCTGGATTGTCCGCCAGTACACAGATCTAGTCTCTGAGAGAAACTATGACATTTAATTAATGGCTTTCTTACAATAATTAGAGAGGTGAAACCTAATAGGGAAATGACGAAATGTAGGAAGTAAATAAATACGCTAGGTACTTATTAAAAAGACATTATTTGGGTATCAATTTTAAAGTTGCTTCAGATATTGGGAAAAGGAAAATAAGACTTAGATGGTCCATAATTATTCATTGGGTTTAACGTCTGCTTTAGAATGAAAGGCCTTATCGGTGATATCAAAAATAAATTTAATAAAAGAGACTGGATGAAACAGTCAGAAAGGAAAGTGGCAGTCACCTATCACCGGTATATAGCTATTCGACAATGCTCATGGTTGCAAAAAAGTAACTTCGTGAATGCAGTTACCAAGGAATGTGACGAAAAGGGACACAAGCACTGGTGACTGCACTCACGGATGGAAGAGGAAGAGGTGATAGTAAATGAAGCCTAAGAGCCTACCTAACACAAAAATCAAAACCTCGTAGTTGAGGAGCATAACCCTAGCTAGCGCTATCCTCCAAAACTGAAAGTAGCCTTCTCTTCCATTCACCACTGACAGTTTCAGGGTAGAGCCCCTGTGGGCAGACACTTAACTAATAAAAACTAGAGCTGCTAATGAAGGCTTAACAAAATATATACAAAATGACAGGATAGGAGTTGAATCTTTCAGAAAAAGGTATAGTGATTAAGAGGTAAAAATGAAAATCTATTTTATTAAAAAAAACACATTTTTAACAGGCTCATGCAGGTTTCACACCAGTCATTTCTGTTCATTTTCCACAATTTGTGTTCATTTTCCACAGTTTGTGTTCATTTTCCACAGTTTGTGTTCATTTTCCACAGTTTGTGTTCATTTTCCACAGATTGCGTATATTTTCCACAGATTGCGTATATTTTCCACAGATTGCGTATATTTTCCACAGATTGAGTTTATTTTCCACAGATTGTGTATATTTTCCACAGATTGTGTATATTTTCCACAGATTGTGTATATTTTCCACAGATTGTGTATATTTTCCACAGATTGTGTATATTTTCCACAGATTGTGTATATTTTCCACAGATTGTGTATATTTTCCACAGATTGTGTATATTTTCCACAGATTGTGTATATTTTCCACAGATTGTGTATATTTTCCACAGATTGTGTATATTTTCCACAGATTGTGTATATTTTCCACAGATTGTGTTTATTTTCCACAGATTGTGTTTATTTTCCACAGATTGTGTATATTTTCCACAGATTGTGTATATTTTCCACACTAAGTAGCTAGCTAGCGCAGACTGACTAGAGTCCTCTTAGCCTTATTGTCGAACATTGAGGTACTGTTAAGGTGCTTTTTCTTGTTCCTAACAGTTACTCTATTCTGAAAATGGAGGCAGGAAGTGGAGCAGTGAGACAGAAAAATGGAGGGAGGGGAGGAAGTGAAACAGAAAAAAGAAATGGAGAGAGTGAAATGAGACAGAAGATGAAGCACAATGACAATATCAAGATATTAGTTAGCTATTGCTAGTGAGGTAAGATTAGATTCTTTAGTAGGAATAAGAAGTCCATTAGCTAAGAGTCTAGAAAAGGAATGGTAGCTACTCTAATAACATAAATAAATAATAAACATGCATTTCACAATCTCTACCTATGACACTAGCTACCTATAAAGCTTAATCTAAGATGAATCGGAAAACTATCCAAGGTGGCACAAGAAGGGCAAATAGGGTGAAGAGACTATCTATGCATATGTGATTAGAGTCCAAGCTACTCTCCAATATCTTATTAATTCGTCAAAAAAAAAGAACTTTTATTAGGTTTTATATCCTTTCCTATTCTCAGGAGATAATATCTGGTATTACTTTGGAGAATTAGGTGCTTAAAAAATCACTAAAATACTTACGGCGAAGCGAGAGTAAGTGTCCAAGTCGTTCTCAAGGTCTTCTTTGAACCTCTTGTTCGGTCTGCCAGTTTTCTGCTCCAAACCTTCGCGCTGTCGTTTGGAAGGGACGTTAGCATTTTGCTCTGCCAGAGCTAAGCGGGAGGACGTCTAAAAAATAACAAGCATTGGAGTAATAAAATTTCTGCCATTAAAATATAGAGCAAAAATTTTCGGATAAAAAAACAATGGAGTAAAAATTTTCAGTGTTAATTGACGGAACGGATGTCAAAAAGATGCTCATGTCAGATCTCAGAAGTGCACTATGGCTGTGTACTCACCCTGGACGGAGTGAGCTGAGAGGAGGCTGTACTCCTGTACATTGTGGTGCTGATAGTGCTGGCATTGCTGCGTAGACTGCGCATGCTGGGGGCCTGGTTGAGGCGCCTCTTCACACTGGCAGGCTTGGCACCTAACTTGGCCTCTTGTTGCAACTGAGCATTACGAGCGTTGGCCTGGGGTGGAGATGAGCGGAATAGATAGAATTGCTATTTTACGACTTAGAATACAAGAAAAATGTTATCTAAAAGTTATGTAGCTAGCTACCTATAGAAATTTAAAATTAAGTAAAAAATTATTGTCATATGGTAAAAAGGACACCCACATTCCAAATTACAACAGATTGAAGGCACCAATAATAACAGATTATAATCTAGGGTTCTCATACCCTGTCCCTTGTTCCTAACATCTTTTTCTCGTGGTAGTCATCCCACTCCTTCTCAATGAAGTCTGTGACGGTCATGCCCATGATGCTGAAGATGGTGAGGCCCCTGGAGCCAGACTGGTTAGCCTGCCACTCCTCCACTCTTTCCTGGGGACACAAAGGATTGGTACATGAGTAACTTAAAAAAGAAACAACTAGAGAAAGTTACAAATTATCGGTATGTTGAACATCTTCCGTCATATAAGAAAAAACGATATAGTAATTTTTATTGGTAATCCATGATACCTACTGGTTTCGAGGATACCACTTAAAATACAAATTAAATTATTATTATATATCGTGTTTTCTTTTATGACCGAAGATGTGAAACAGACCAATAATTCGTAAATTACCCTGTCTGGTAGATACTTTACAAAACTAGATTTGGAAAAATATAAGATTCACAAAATTAGAATTGAAAACATTTTTCATTTTATCTTCCACTTGAAAATAGCAGTATAGATTCTTATCAATCAAGATTAAAAACTTGGAATGATTTCAAATATGGATAGGAATTCCTTAAAAATAATGAGAATTTCAATTATACAAAGTCATCATAACTTTATGCTATAACTATAGAATTCTATCAACTAGAAATGAGCAATTTTGATTCCATAATTAGCTTTTCACAAGTAACTGAAAATGTACAAGTTTTGGAATGAGCATTGCTTAAAATAATGAACAAGAATCAAACTAGAAAAATCATGAAATAGCCAAGAGGTTAGGTAGCTACTCTATTTTTTAAGTCAGTTCAGAAAAGTATGAAAAGCCAGTAGTTATGGGTTAAAGGTAGCAAAATGAAAAGCCAGTAACTATAAAGTTATGGTAGCAAATTGAAAAGCCAGCAACTATGGGGTTAAGGTAGCAGAATGTAAAGCCAGTAACCAATGATAGGTAGCAGAGACTCACCTTCAACACCTCTTCAACTTTAGGCAGTTCAGACCTGATGTGATTCCTCTTGCGTTCTTCTTGCAGTAAAGCCCCTCCTCTGTTCTTGTACCTGAAGAAAGAAAGAAGAACACTTGTGAATTTAATTCAATGGAGATAGGCAGTAGCTAGTAAACACTCACAAAATCTGAAGGTAGCAAATGTAACCGTCAACAGAAAGTTTGATGGGCGTAGGGAATACAATTTAGCAAAATAATGACCTTGAACACCAAGAATAATTTACTATTACCTCATCAAGGTGGAAGGACAAGTAGGAAAATTAACTATGGTAAGTTTTTTATTTTTTATAGCACCAGTAACCATTTCTTCACGATTTAAAGACATTGCTTACTAATGAGCTGTTGCATTGAGGGACATAAGGTAGAAAACTTATATGCTAGTTGTGGATAACATAGGAAGCTACTAGCCAATGATTTAGTAGCTACCACGAGATATAGCTATTATGGGTGAAGATTTAATAGGTATGATTCGTATGAAAACCAGTTTTGGAGAGGGTTAACGTAGTTCAATTTAAACCCATTAGTTTTATATTCTCAATGTTTGTTTGATAAATTTCATATTCCCTACCTTCCACATCCCCCTTCTTTATTAGTTACAGCTATACAGTCAAAGTTTATTTTATTTATTTACAATAAACTTATATTTCACATCCCCTACCTGTTAGGATCGGCAGACTTTTCCTCGAGTTCCGACAGAGTGTTCCAAAGAGCTTTCCTCTTCTCGAGTAACTCATAGACGGGTTTGGCAGACTCGTACTTGGAGGAGAGAGCCTTGACTTCATCTTCTAGCGACAACATCACTCTCTCCGATGATTCTTCACTCTGGTAAGCCTGGAACAAACAAAATGTCAGACATATCCATTCTTTAGTTATTATATTATGCGAAATTAATAAGATAAAAACAAAGGTAGCAATTTTCTTGTTTGTTTTATAGCGAACAAAGTTGAAAGTTATCGGATTGTTCCACATCAACGATCATATTACAAAAATTATACTATAATGATTTATTTAACTTTTATATTAGCTAATTGGATAGCTACCAATTAAAATAATAATTATAATATAATTATTTCTTATATGATCGAAAATGTTGAACTATTCAATAACTCTGAACTTAGTATGTATACATTTGCCTTATTTTTACCTGACACAGGACTCTATCTTGCTCAGAGGTGTAGGTCTTCTCCCACAGGTTCTCCAGCTCTACCTTCAGCTGTGCAATTATCCTGGACATGTTAGCCTTCTTGAGATGTTCCAACTTCTCCAACTCGTACTGGTACTGCAACAAAAAGTTACTTGGTGAGATAATAGGGTTTTATTTTAACAATATTTATTAATAGTAATTTGATAAAATAAACTATAAAAAATTAATTTATAATTTATAAAATTAACTAAGCTTAAAAAATTAAATTGATATTTTAAAAAATTTAACTCAACCCTATAATCGCATACAAATCAGAGCACTGTGAATCCATGTGGAAATTATATCAAGTAATTTTGAAATAATTTTGAACTAGAAAAAAATAATCAATGAGTATAGCACGTAAAATGATTATCATAATTTGATAATAGCATAGCTACAGATATTTAAAAAATTAAAGTTTGGACGTTAACTTAAACGAGCACATGCTCGTCCTTACTTCCATGAGGAAGATATTAGCCAGATAATCTAGCTATATTAGCTAGATAAAGTAACCTTATATCTTTTGAGGACACAGCTCTGCCTAACTTTAACTCACTATTTCAATGTTGGACGGAGTGGATTTGGTGAGTGATGCCTCGAAATCTTTCTGCTCAATGTCTGCAATAAGAAGTCTGTCCCAAAGCAGTTGCACTTTACTCTTTAGGGACTGCAGTTTGTTACTATTCTCCTTAACCTGGTGTAAGAAAGAAACACATTACCAACACACATCAAATTAGTAATTATTATGCTAAAATATCTATTTTTTTTTAAAAGAGTTTCTTTCAGGAAATTACTAGAAGCTAGCCATTTGCATTTCTTTCTCAGATATGTGAGCTACTAGGGTAAGTTACGAATTTTGGGTCAGTTTCACATCTTTGGATAGAAATATAAGAAAAACAATAAAATACATTAAATTTCATTTTTATTGGTATCCAATACGAAGAATAAAATAATTATACATTATCATATAATTTTTCTCGTATGCCCGAAGATGTGGAATTAACCCATAATTCCTAACTTAGCTACCCTTTGGGTATATAAAAAATAACTACTAGACTACCTATATATATTATATCACTATGACAAATGCTGTATATCTAACAACAACAACAACAACAACAACAACAACAATCAAAGGGTTGAAAATATTTCATATTTAAATATACATATTTCATCTAAAGTTCTATTTTATCATTAAAAAGTATGATTCACCCTTAGACTGAGTTCTTGTAATTCTAATTAATTCAGTTTCTACTAAATGATAATTAGTTATTATCTATAATTTAATTGAATAATAATTACTTCAGTTTCTAATTAATCATCAAAAAGTATGACTCACCCTTAGAACGAGTTCTTGTTTTGCTTGTCGTAAATCCTCCAGGTTGTGCAACGAGAGTGTGAACATGTCCTCTCTGTCATAGAGACACGACTTGAGGAAACGACCCGAAGGCTCTTCGTCTAATTCCTTCAAGAGATCACTTACTTCGGATTTTAAATTACAAAATGATCGTAATCTGTGAACCTGGTAGAAAAATAATCATTAGAAAATTAGAAAGAAATTAAATGATCTCACCTTGAATGAAGTTGTAAATTCATATCAGTACAATGAAGAGCATTTAATAACAGAATACCATCTAAGCTGGGGATGATATTTTCAAATCTATTCCAGCTAGCTAAATAAAATAATATGAAAGGCTACATTAATAAAATAAAAGATAAAAAATTACCTACCTTTTCATTTTCGAGGGTGTTAATTCTTCTCTGTACATCAGAAATATCATCCAAAGAAGGCACTTCTCGCAGTGAAATTTCACTGGGGTCTTCAATAAGTTGTTCACAAAGTTCCTGAGAGATGCATATTAGAATTTTTTTTAAAGATGGACCAAAGTCTCAGAAGAATAAATTTTCAGCTGAGGAATGAGTAGAGTCAATGTGATCATAGTTTAGATTCATGGAATTTTCCTGCCATGATAATATTTTAGGCATAGCTAGCTAGGTAAGTCAAAACGAAAGAATAGAAGAAGTGTAAAGCTATTCATATTAATTTTGAATAACAGCGGGTGTAATAAACAGATCATTCACACACCGTATTCCTAATCAAACTCAACTCATAGCAATTTTGTAGCGTCTACAGTCACACCGAGTTTATCTCAAAGTTATAAAAGATTAACAGACCTGTTCTTGCCTGAGCAGAATGGTGAGCTCCTCTCTTCGTTCTTTAATCTTGCTCTTCATGACTCTGATGCTCTGTTCAAGAGTGTCCTGAATCTCAAGGAGTTTACCATCACAACTCGCTTCAAATAAATCCTCTCTGTATTCTCCTAGGGACTGAAAACAATAGAAACATGGGGATAAATAAATAAGAAACACCATAAATTAATAGGATATAAAACCACAAATATCAGTAGAAAATGGCTGCAATTTATAATGGAAGTGTAAATACAAGTTACACTTAAATATAAATACAAGTTACACTTAAATTTAAATACAAGTTACACTTGAATTTAAATACAAGTTACACTTAAATTTAAATACAAGTTACACTTAAATTTAAATACAAGTTACACTTAAATTTAAATACAAGTTATACTTGAATTTAAATACAAGTTACACTTAAATTTAAATACAAGTTACACTTAAATTTAAATAAAAGTTACACTTAAATTTTAAATTTAAAGCCACTTAAATACAAGTAACACTAAAATTTAAAGCCACTTAAATACAAGTTACACTTAAATACAACTGTCTCACAAAGTAGCTAGCTACTCAAAATAAATATATTTCGTGAAGAAATCCAATTTTTGTTTTTACAAAAGATTGTTTTCATACAAATAAGCAGAGAAAACAGAAGACAAAGATCTATTATATAATAGGTGACATGATACAAGCAATAAGTGTGTACTTTATAGGTCACATGATACATGCACTTTATAGATCACATGATACATGCACTTAAGTATGCTCCTCTTAATAGGTTAAATGATACATAAATTTATTTAATTAAGTATGCACTTTATATGTAGGTAGGTCACATGATAATGATATAAATGCAAAATTTAGCTTAACATATGAATTGTTTGGTAAAATATAGATGCATTTTCAATTGAGAACAATTTGCTGTAGTAAGAACTGCTCTCTATAGTAACAAAGTCATATGCAAAATTGAAACAATCAAATATTAATTAATTTAAAAATCTATAGACACACATTAGGTAAATTCATTAAGGTTCATTTTTAGAAAACATATTTATGCAGTTTAATGCATAATAATGTATAGAGCCTAACTTGGTGTTACCTAAAAAGTTATCCAATATAAATAAATTTTAATAATATATAAATAAATTTGACTGTAATAGATTAGAATTGTAATGCTTTGATTGTATTGTATTGGATTTTAATTAATTGTAACTGATTCTTATTGATTCTGATGATATATTAAACTGTGTGATTTGTATAAATTACATTGTACTGAATTATGCATTTTGTGGACTCTTGGCTTCATGGAACTAATTGGCAGTCCTAATGTGTTTACTCTTTCTAACTGTGTTCTTAGAAAGTCACTATTAAAATGTCTTCACCTTACTCTGTTTGCCTGAAAAACCTTAAATGGTTTAATATGGGTTGATAGTTTAAATAGTTATGTACATTGTTTTTAATATTTTGTGAGAATTTTTCGGTATATTTAAACAGTGCTGTGTGGTACATCGTTTTGGAAGCTCTGGAATGATTTCTTTTGCAATATACAGATCTAGACTTATAATTCAATAAAAATACTGATCCAATTTCGAATCATTAAAGAACTATTAATTATTTGCATGTTAAAAAAGCGTATTGAACCACCGGTGGCTCAATACGCGGGGAACGTGTTAAAAGAGAACAGAATATCCTACAGCTGCAAGTTCAGAAAATAAGCAAATACCTTGGATAGTTTACACAATTCTGCACCCTGGTCAGATATTTTCTTTAAGAGATTATCTTTGTACTTCTCTTCATTGCTGAAAAACCTTTTGATGATTTCCTGAAATAATGAAAAGAAAGACTGGATTAGATTATCAAATCTGAGCTGTTTGAAATTAAAATTAATTGATTGGAGAAATTCACAGGTAGCAAGAATTTTATAAGAGTCCATGCTCTCTACATTGCTAATTTTTTGCACTGTTTGTATGTTTTTATCACATTCTAGCATACCTACTTTACAATTATTAATTTAACTTCAATTTAAATTAAATAGTTAAACTTCAACACTGATGTATATTTAGGTTCAAGTACAGTTACCATATAAATTTTGGTCAACAGACAGTTAACTATTTAAACAGAGTGCTGCTCCATTACTGTCGCTGTGGTGAAACTCAGTTACATTCATATAAATAATTAACTAATAACAGCTTTTTCCCAAGTAGCTATATAACTAATCAATAATATCATCTTTCATTCAAATAGTTCTAATAGTTATATTAACTGTGCTTAAAATTACAAACCTTGAATGAAATCAATTTAAGTCTCTGTTCTTCCTCAGAAAATCCTATCTCATCCCAGAGACTATGCAGGCGGGGTAGAGTTGTCTGCACCTCATCACCAAACGAATGGCAAAAGCTACTACTAAAATCAGACATTTTATTTAACTCATCAAATCTATAACAAAAGAGTTGTTAATTAGTTAAGATATAGGAAGAGATAAAAATTGCATAAGCTTTCATATTTTTTATTTTCTGAGAGATCTGAAATTTGGTATACAAGTACATTGTAGATCAGGAAAAGCAATTTGTTTATGCTGAAGTTTAGCAAAAGCCCAGTCAGTCTGCAAAGCACATCCATGTCGCCAAAGATCTTTGGAGACATTTTTAGGAAAAAAATATCTTCGTAAGATCTTTGAGACGATTTCCTTATTAATTCCTATGTTTACATGTAAAGATTGGAGACATTTTAGAGATTTCTGCTCATATTGGAGACAGATTTGGAAATCTTTGGAGACAGATTTGGAAATCTTTGGAGACAAATTGTTCTCAAAAAGAAATCTTGGAGACAGATTTGACAAACTTTGCAGACTGGCTAAATTTACTAGACTACAAAGTGCACAGGGGCAGGGCCAGCGTCCATGACTTCATGTCCTTGATGTCGCCAAAGATCTTTGGCCACTAATTTAAGGGGAAATATATCTTTGTAATGTCAACCACTTTAACAGGTCTCTCTTGTTCCACAGAGATTTTAATTTGAGACGGTCCAGTTAATAAAACATGTCCAAACTCGGCTTTATAATGGCGAGTTTGTGAGTTATTTTGAGTCCTTCAATTGCAAATGGTGAGAAATCAGAAATATTTTATTTTCTCCTATGCTACAATGTTATTTTGGAGAGAATTTATGATAATTTGATCATTTTGGAAAGAAATTTGTTTGGTGATTTTTGGAGAGAGCTGGAGACAAATGGAGAGTCAGTCTGCAGAATATGGGACATTTTTTACATATTCTGTTTGAACAATCCTTAATTTCCTCCTATATTTTTTAATTTCCTTCAAGTCCGATACCAGTTACTTTTAAAAGTATAATATTCAAGACAAAGACACCGAAAATATTAGTTCTAGGTAGGTATCTGTAGTTAAATGTACCGATAATTTATAAAGTTTTACATATAATGATGTACCTAGGTCTTTACAATATTCATGGGATAGGATTGAGTAGCTACCTAGGTATTTAAACTAAAATTGTTGCCTAGGTGTTTACGAGTAAACTACCTATGCAATAATACATATTGACTTCATAATAATATAATAATGCATTGGCTAACATCAGAAGTGCGCTCCACAGGTGCCACTTGCTTAGTGTAATACCTATTAAATTCATTCGTTAGAACATTTTTCTGTTATTGCAATTAGGTACAGTGTACCTAGTTAGATACACTATGTACCTATCAAGGAACAGTGTACCAATCAAGGAACAGTATACCAATCAAGGAACAGTGTACCAATCAAGGAACAGTGTACCAATCAAGGAACAGTGTACCAATCAAGGAACAGTGTACCAATCAAGGAACAGTGTACCAATCAAGGAAAAGTGTACCAATCAAGGAAAAGTGTACCAATCAAGGAACAGTGTACCAATCAAGGAACAGTGTACCAATCAAGGAACAGTGTACCAATCAAGGAACAGAAATTATATCATTTGAACGCGCAACAATCGATCGATTGCTGCGCGTTCAAATAATATAATTTCTTTTAGTTTGTACATCAAATTGGCACATTTTATCACGGATATCAATCGATAGCGCAACCATCGATCGATTTCTGCGCGTTTGAATGATATAGATTTTCTTAGTTTATACATAATGCATTAAATTAATTGTTTTGTTTCTAAAGGAAAACTACTTTTAGACTAGTCTGTAGAATATGGGAGATATTTGGGATATTCTCTCCGAACAATTTTGTATTAATTCCTATATTTACATTAATTTTGCTACGAACAATTCTGAATTAATCCCCATATTTACATGAATTTTGCTACGAACAGAATAAGAGATCTCTATGACCAGTCTGCAGAATATGGAGCATTTTTCCAAGACTCTCTGCTGGAGTTTTTGATTGAATTTTAGAAATTTGAGATCTCTGCGGGAGATCATGAATTAATTCCTATGTTACTATTAATTTTGCTACGAGAGATTTTGAATTAATTCCCATGTTACCATTAATTTTGCTGCGGGAGATTCAGAATCTGCTGCTGTGAGTCAGAGATTAACAGTGTAATTTTATCTCAAAATAAAATCTCTGCGGGAGAAGAGACGCATTCAGCAGACTGGTTCTACGAGACTACAAACACTCTACCAGTTTCTGCAGAATGCAGACTGGCTTTTAGATATTTTTTTTATATTGAATAAGACAACCATCAGTCGATTGTTGCGCGTTTGATTGATATGGATTTTGTTAGTTTATTCATCTAATGATCTAATCCATACATTTAATAGAGAAACCATCAGACGATTGTTGTGACTTGCGCGTTTAAAACTTTAAATGATATGGATTTTGTTAGTTTATGCATCTAATTGATACATTTAATAGAGAAAACATCAGTTGATTCCTAGTAAATCAGAATCACTAGGAAGTTCTACTTCTTCATCAAAATATTTAAATCAGTTAAGTGTGATGACCTTGATCCATTTTCTCATCAAACTGAAACTGGCGACTTTCATGCTGCATGGACAATGCAATAATTTGAACTATGGGGTTGCGCCCAGAGTGGAAAACTCAAATTCTAACAGAGTTACTCATGAATACTTGACCGTGGAGTTTAATAATTATTAACCCTGTTTACTATTAGTAAAGCATGTATAGCATGCAGAGTTCAATTTTTTCAAATGTTATGAAATATATTGGACTAATTTTTACATAGTTAAATGAAATAATGTGTAGTTTCTGCCCAGTTTGCAGAATCCATCTCTTCTCCCGCAGAGATTTTAATTTGAGAGAGAGTTACTCTCAGCAGCAGATTCAGAATTTTCCACAGCTAAATAGCCTAAATTAATGTTAACATAGGAATTAATTCAAAATCTCCCGCAGCAAAATTAATGGTATCATAGGAATTAATTCATGATCCAAGTAAAATAGCATGTCTCATAAACTCACCATTCGTCTCTCCAGCTCTCTCCAAAATTCAACAAATTCTCTCCAAAATGATCAAATTTTCATAAATTCTCTCCAAAATAACATTGTAGCATAGGAGAAAAATAGAAAAAAACTCACCATTTGCATTTGAAGGGCTCAAAGTAACTGTCACAAACTCGTCATTAAAATGACGAGTTTGGACATGCTTTATTACTTGGATCATGATCTCTCATCTCCCGCAGAGATCTCCAATTTCTAAAATTTAATCAAATACTACCGCAGAGAGTCTTGGAAAAATGTTCCATATTCTGCAAACTGGGTTTCTGCAGAGTTGTCTTTAGGAGATACGTATCTAAAAGCTGAGCGGCGCACACCAGTACGGCGCACCACTGTACATTCTATTAGATAGGTAATTTGAATACAGATTAATGATAAATGGAGTGAATTTGATAGGTACCTAATTGTCGTATCAAATTCATCTGACCCCTGACAGTACCTGAATCCAATGTTTATACTACACAGTTTAATTATTCGATTGAGATGTTTAATTTGGAATAGAAAATAAAATTCATCATAGAAAACTGTAATTTTATGGGGTAACTATTGTAAACTTTCAGTCTGAGGTGTAAATAAAAACTTATCAGTTAGCCGTTAGGTAGATGTATCGAGGGGCGTGCCGCCCCCTGAGCCCCCCTGCCAGGTCATTAAACAATCATGAAGTGTGCAGAACAACAAACTAGCAGATACAACACACTACATAACAGTTTTTCACAGTGAGGTCATTAATAGAAAGTACAGTGGTGCGCCATATTGTAGTGCGCCGTAATGTGGTGCGCCGCTCAGTTTTTAGATACTGTTGCTTTAGGATGAATCTCTAACAGAGCCAGTCTGAAAAAGATGCATGAAGTTATGAAGTTTATCCGGCGACTATTGAGGCCTTGAAATTCGTCTCCTGAATTATACAGCATCACAGCGACAATTTCTTAATTGATTCCTATGTTTACATGTAATTAGTGGAGAGAATTATGATATTTTTGGTCATTTTGGAAAGAAATTTGAAAATCTTTAGAGACAAATTAGGTACCCAAAAAATTAACTATCTGGAGACTAGTAAGGTATGCACTATGCATGCTTTGCAGACTGGTAACATAGTTACTAGTCAATCAAAAGAGAGTTATTTTGCCACCCTGGGGTTGCGCTAAAATCGATGGCTGCGCAAACTATTGATCAATAGATTGGATACGTATCTAAAAGCTGAGCGGCGCACCACTGTACATTCCATTAGATAGGTAATTTGAATACAGATTAATGATAAATGGAGTGAATTTGATAGGTAATTGTCGTATCAAATTTATGTCTGACGCCTGACGGTTATCAAAATACGACATTATTCTCTTGATCAATTGTTGATAAAAAGTCTTTATTATCTTAATCAGTAAAGTTCTATAAATATGTTAATAATTATTAATTCGATATCGAAATGAGTCGGACATGTTTGCTGGGATTGGTTACTGATCATGTTTGATCGTGCGTGAACTTTCGTCAACTGTTAACAATCTATGAAATTACTAAACGTTCATCATTAAAATGGTTAGGTCTTTATTTTACATCTTAGTCTTAGTTGGCTGAGACTCTAAAGATTAAATCGTCTTGGTTGTTGGCTCCCCATTATATATTCGATATTTCGTTTTCCTGTTGGCAATGGATTGAAGCAGGCTTCTGTTCTGTTCTGAAAAGAAAATAAATGTTAATGTTGAATTTATGTCGGACTCGATTATTTCGAGGACGGTGTTGGTGTATTGCAATTATACATCATTATACTGATACATTATGATTCATCACCAGGTAGAACTATTGACGCTACCAACAACAAATATGACGGTCGTGCATCCAGGCATATCGCATGACCTGAAGGAAAGATAAATAATCGAATTAGTTCACTTAGGTATATGCTGAATTTAGTTTTGAAACTTAGTCACAATATTCTCGAGGCTTCCCCTCAACCCCCTGCACCATTCTCTTCTCCCCCCATCACATAAATATTGGTCATGCGTTGGTCATGTGTGGTTGTGCGTGGTCATGCGTCTTTTAAATATTGGCCATGCGTGGTCGTGCGTGGCAGTGCAGAATCATGAAGTGTGCAGAACAACAAACTAGCGGATACAACAAACTACATAACAGTTTTTCACATTGAAGTCATTAATAGCCAAGTAATAAAGCATGTCCAAACTCGCCATTTTAATGGCGAGTTTGTGACAGTTATTTTGAGCCCTTCAATTGCAAATGGCGAGTTTTATCTATTTTTCTCCTATGCTACACCAGTCTGAAAAGTACAGCAGGATTTGTAGATTAATCCTGCGCCCAAGTCCTATTTAATTCCTATGTTCCCATGTTATTTGCTGCGCCCAAATCACAATTTCTGTAAAGAATCCTGGGTCTCTGAAGACCTACTATTCAGACTGGATGCTACAAACCTACAATGTTATTTTGGAGAGAATTTATGATAATTTGATCATTTTGGAGAGAATTTGTTGAAATTTCAAATTTGGAGAGAGCTGGAGAGACTGAGACAAATGGTGAGTTTATGAGACATACTATTTTACTTGGATTAATAGAAAGTACAGTGGTGCGCCGCTCAGCTTTTAGATACTGTTGATAGATTGCGCAGCGAAATTGGTCGATATGGCACTATGGCAGTATCACTCAGGAAAAAGTGGTCTTTTCTAATGGACCAAGTAATAAAGCATGTCCAAACTCGCCATTTTAATGGCGAGTTTGTGACAGTTATTTTGAGCCCTTCAATTGCAAATGGCGAGTTTTATCTATTTTTCTCCTATGCTACAATGTTATTTTGGAGAGAATTTATGAAAATTTGATCATTTTGGAGAGAATTTGTTGAATTTTGGAGAGAGCTGGAGAGACAAATGGTGAGTTTATGAGACATACTATTTTACTTGGCTAATGGATCAATTACTCTGTTGGAGTTTAGCAAACCTTAAAATACAGTAATAAATTAATGGGAACTGCATAATCAGCAGCATTTAGCCTTTAAAATTCATCTGTTAGCCAAAGCTATTTTCCAGAGTCACAGAGTGCCGAGTGGCTAATAGTCTATTACTCTAATACTCTGTAACATGGTTTCATAATTAATTCTATTTCTATGTTTACAATTAGGTATGTGGATTCGTGGGAGACAGATTTGAAAATCTTCAGAGAAAAAGTGTCCTAAAAATAAAATCTTGGGAGACTGATTTGACACAAATACAGTACTATTCTCACGGTATTCTGCGAATCTGCCGGGATATTCTCCAAGATTTCATTGGGAACACTTTACCACTTCCACTGATTTTACTAAATAGTAAAACTGACCCAACCTATACTCTCTTTAAAAATTATATGAATTTAGATGATATATTAGCCTTCGGCCCTTCGCAAGCTCACTACCTATATATATTTTCTGGATCTTCTTTACATCAAAGGTAGGATCTGTGATCTCGGCGGTCACCTCCAAAAATTCAAATGATCAACATTTGAAATCAAATGTGAATGAAATCTGTAACTCTTAAAAAACATTATGCACCTGCGTTCGTGTAGCTGTCAAGATGTGGTGACGTCTTTAGATTTTTATAATCAGAATTAAAATTGTAGTATTTTCTTTATAGATTTGCTTGTTTCATGAGATTACCATAAAAAGATCGAAAGATGTGAAATAATATTATCTAGTGAACTCCTGTTTTTTCTGATCGGAGGTAAAAGAAAGGTTGCAGGGAATAATGAGTTTATTATATCCGATATACAATCAACTGCATAAATTTTGGTTCTGTATATTATTTTATGCTTTTAGAATTTTGATACATCGGTATAAACACTAAATGGGACGTTGAAGAAAAAGATTGTACACTCTTTGTTTTGATTTCCGATTTGAATTCTATGAACAAAGAAAGCATCCCTGATAACATTGTACTATCGGGCCAACGTCGGTACCCAACAAACATATGAATGTCGATTCGATGCCGTTTGCTGTCGAATTCGTAGCGCTAACGGTGGGTATCGACTTAGCAACCATTTCGATTCATAGTAGATATCGGAATGTCTGTTTCTAAATGATATCTGAATTTACACTTCGGATAGAAACACGAAAACCGATACATGGGTTTAACATCATCATCTTGGCGTTGGCATGTCTGTTTCCAAACGAATCACGATATCTGAATTTATACTTCGACCAGAAGTACGAAAACAAATACGTAGTTTTAAAAGAATCGTTTCGAATTTGGAAATTCATTCTCTTATCTCCCTTTTTGTAATATTTATAGAAATGTAGGAATTATTTCTATTCAATTGGATTGTACCTTTCTATATAACGTACGTAATGCTCCTTTTAAACGACAGTTGAAAAGGTACGATGGGACATTGGCACACTAGTGCTATTGTTCACTGGATCAACGTAAAGTAAGCGATACTGGAACATTGGTTGTTGAACAAGGTTCCTCAAGTACCGTGAAAATGAGATGGGTAATCAATCAAGTGATTTTTCGATGGTCAGTGCATTTATTGTTATGAATCTATTCTAAACTGCTTATTGTAAATAAGCACCGAGGGGTTCATGAAGCTGTCTTTGGTGAATGGAAGAGAAGAGGTGGCGTGCCTTGGGTCCCAAACTGTTGTAATTTGGATCACGTGTCGTTTATTTTATTTTTGTCATATTTTAACTCTCCATGCAATTTTAGAGGATAGCGCTAGGGTTATGCTCTACAATTACGAGGTCTTATATTTTGTGTTAGGTAGGCTCGTAGGCTTCATTTACTATCGCCTCTTCATTCCCCTCTTATATCCTCAGGGGCGTATCTAGGATTCGGTCAAGGGGGGGGCACTTTTCAAAAAATTTAACGTTTCTGAAAAAAATCTACGGATAATTCCTCAGACTGATCAGTTATTGGATTATTTTAATTGCTTTGAACATGATTACACTGTGTTTCGTCAGAAATCTCATTTTTCAAATTGCGAAATGGGAGGACGTCATCAAGTTCATAAAGTATAAAGAATGGATTTTATCCTATTAGTATTGGCATTTTTCTTAAACCTTAAAAAAAATTGAATTTGAGAAGAAATGCATCGTCCTGTACTCTGTAGTTTGGCAAAAACACCTTCTTCTTCAACAGTATGTCGAAAATTCATGCTTCACTCCATGAAAAGTGAAGGGCGGCTAAATCTTACCACCTGAAAAAGCTCAAAAGAGTTCGTGGTCTATTCAATGAAACTGGTTCTATTCACAAGAAAGGCAAATTATAACAAAACCAAAAAAGGACAGAAACAGTTATTCAGGAGGTGAAGAGTTTCTATGAAGAACCCCCCAGAACCCCCAGTTTCTCAGCAGATTTCACCAAACATTACTCCGTTGTGGAGGATCGTCAGGTACACTAATGAAAATCCCTGAAATATCAAAGGAATAAATGATAGGTATGATGCTAAGGTAATATCTTTGTTTCCAATATTAATTTAATGGATCTAATCTTTCATGCATTCCTTGATGATGATTGAAACTCGTCATCGGTTAATGGTGTTTCATATCTCAGATTGCTACAGGACATTATTTGGTGCTAGTTTGCTATGCGATCTGATCATCATTTACTGGTTTGGCATGCGATCTATTCAGAATTTATTAGCAAATATAAAAGATACAAACAGGTATACGAGATACCAAATATATTCCTTAAATCATTATGTACCATTTACATATGCAAAGCCTTATTATGGAAATACTTCAAGAAAATATCAATATATAAACTACATCCTACTAAACTTATATGAATATAAAGTAAAATAAGTGATTAATATATGTTTTTTTTACTTTTAATGCATTGTGACAATATCATCTCATCTATATTGTTTGTTTTGTATCACAGTTACTTACAAAGAAAAATTATCATAATTATTAAAATAAAAATTATCAGATCACATTAACCTCACAGATCGCTTACCAAACTAGCACCCCTTATTTGGCCCATACTGCATCTCGTTCTTCACTTTGGTGGATGCAAGACGGCGCTTCACCACATTGAACAAATGCAGTTCTAGAATTTCTCATTGAAAAGGTTAGAGGCCGATTCATTAGCAGAAGAACGGAAAATTCCTGGCCAGCACACAATCAATATCACAACCCTTTGGATTTTCACTTCTTGGCTGATGCACAAACTCGAGTTTATATATGAAAAAGAATATTCCATTGTGTCTCTTATACTAAGTGTTTAAAGTTTCGCTGAAAGGTATAACTCATTGACCCATAAGAAATTTTAAAGAATGGTTTGAAGTTTGCTTCGTTCTGTCTTCAGGTTGGAGGAGGTCATTTTCAACAACTTCTGTAGGGCCACAGGAGATGTGGTTCATACAATATAGCCATATATATAAGACAATAAATTTTTAATAATGATACTCTCTTTGATGCATTAGATCGAAGTGCTTCTAATTCGTAATTTAAAAATATCGTTTCTGATGGAACACAGTGTGTCAGTGGATGAATTGTACAGTCCATAAGCTGTATATCATGTCCAATAGACTGATAGTCATTAACTTAATCACAATATTCAATCATTGGCTGCAGCAAAAATAATCAAAACCATACTGCTACACTGTGATTCATCAGATAACGTAATTTTTTAATTACGAGTTAGAAGCACTTAAAAATGAGTCAAAGACCATTATAGATGCATCACTTTGAAGGAAAAGAAAGAATTTTTATTATTGTTAACATTAATTGTTTTATATCATATGAAGCACATCTCCTGTGGTCCTACAAAAGTTGTTGAAAATGACCCCCTCCGAAGTGAAGACAGAACGATGCACGCTTCAGAACATTCTTGCATACTTTCTTGAGAGTCTTATTGTTTTTGTTTTTTTGAACTGAGATTTGAGCACATTGTATAAGAGACTCATTGGGATCTTTTTTTTTATATAAACTTATAAACTCGAGTTTGTGCAGCAGCCCATATGCGAAAGTCCAAAGAGTTGAGATCTGGACTGTGTGCTGACCAAGAATTTTATTTCCGTACTTCTGCTAATCACTCGACCTCAAAACTTTTCCTTAAATTCTAGAGATGCATTTGGTCTTGCATCTACCAAAATGAAGAAGTTGCAGGCTGGGATCAGAGTTTTGAAAAACATTAACATGGTAACATGTTGCCTTATTCGTTAAGGAATGCTTGAACAATTGGAACCATTCCATTAATAATTGCAACCTTAACATCATACGTCGTATCTATCATTTTCTTTCCAGATATTTCGAAGATTTCCATTCGTATTCTTTTGATGTGTTTTTGATGGAGGTAAATTAAATTCTCGTCTGTCCAAACGATTCAATTGGCAATGTTGGATGGTTGCTGCATAATCCACTCACAAAACCGCTATTTATGTGGTTTTCGTTAATGGTAGAACTGAAGTTCATTGATAAAATCAGAAACTAAATGTATGTATGACGATCCTCCACCACGTGGTTTTGGTGTGGATGAAATCTGCTGAAAAACTTTTCTGAGAAAAACTAGTAGTTTCTTCAAGGAAAATCTTCACCTCCTGAATGCGGTTTGTGTTTATTTGTTTGTTTTTTCATTTGTTTTTTCTTGTGAATCGAACCAGTTTCGTTGGATAGACCACGATTTCTTGTGAACTTTTTCAAGTGGTAAGATTTAGCCACCCTTCCATTTATCTTGGGAAAGCATGAATTTTCAGCGTATTGTTGAAGAAGAAGGTGTTTTGGCAAACTACAGAGTACAGGACGATGCATTTCTTCTAAAATTCAAAAACATTTTTAAATTGAAGAACAATGCTTATATTAATAGGGTGATAGAAATCCACTCTCTATGGAGAAAATGGCTTATGCACAATACGACTTGAAGCAATTTAATTTCTCGCATTTTGCAATTTAATTTTTCGCATTTTGCAATTTTAAAATGTCGATTTTGATAGAATACTGAGTTCAAGCATGTCAAAAGCAATTAAAAATAATCAAATAATTGACATTTCTTCAATTTGGAGGATTAATCCATATATTTTAAATTAATCCGTAGATTTATTTTTAAAAAGTTCAGACCTCAAGGGGGGGGCATCTGCCCCAAATGCCCCCCCCTTGTATACGCGCCTGTATATCCTTGAGTGCAGCCACCGGTGCTTGTGACCATTTTTGTCACATTCCTCGGTAAGTGACAGCATTCACGGAGTAGCTTTTCAGCATCCATGAGCGTCGTAACTTTGTCCATGGAGCCACTTTCCTTTCTGACTGCTTCTTCCAGTACCTTGTATTTCATTTCCTTTTGACGTCAGCGACATGGCCTTTGGTTCCGAAGCAGACGTTAATCCTCTACTTAACGTAAATAATTAAAAGTTGATGGGCTATTTAACATGTTCCATTTTAGAGTAGATTCAGTGTTATCGGATGTTTCCACATTTTCGGATACATAAGAAATATATATAATAATTATCATTATTTAATTCTTACTTAAATTGGTATCCATGATACCAGTACCGTAGTACGTAAAATACAAGTTTACATATAAAAATCAATTCCTAAATAATTTTTCTACGTGAAATGCGGAACCCCATATCTGATAACTTGAGCTTTCACCTAGTGCCAAAAGCTGTGCAAATGAGACGATTAAAATTCAGTGATTCACAATATAGATAATTAAACTTAAAGTGGTAATCGGACTCAATAAATCTATATTTAATCATTATTTAACTTTTATTTCAATTGGTATCATACCTTCAGTTATTATGTTACGAATTAAATAGTAGTTAAATAATAATTATTATATTTTCCTTTATCACGTGTTCGAAAATATAGACCCTATTAATAACTTGGAACATATACCTTACTGCTAAAAATATTTCACAGAGCACAAAATTCCTGTTTGTTCAATGAAACACAATAATTATAAAAATCGAATTATATATTAATTTCTTCTAAGTCGTGGCCTCAAAACATTTTCTTTAATTTGAACTCAGAAGGAACGAAACTTTTAAGGAGTTACAATTATATGAAAATTTGACCAACTCATTACTATTTGTAATAAGAATAAGTTGTGATTTTGGTTAAAAAAGCGGTGCTTGCCTGTATTGTTCTATTCACTTTAAAATATCTATAAGTATCTCCGGGTCGTTTATTATCAAATTTTTTTTTTAGTCTAATACATCCACGGTGGCAAAGTGACAGAGCTGCTGGCACGAGGACGGATAGACTCACGAACGATACCAGGACACATCACTTCATTTCTTCCCATTTAATTTATTTATAACTATTTGTAACATTAATCAAATTGATATGCACCTAAACGTACAGTACGTTATATCAATGAAGTAAGAGTTTTCAATTTTAATTTATTTATTTATTGTATGCAAGTGGATATCGTTTCGAAGCATATTAGATATATAAATAGGCCTCTGTTCGATGTAGAATCCCTATGTATGTTAGATGTCGTAATTCATCTTTCTATTCAATGCTGTTTTAACGGTATCACTTCGATGCCAAATATACTTGATATGATGCGGTTTAGCGGTGCAAACGGATATCGGATTGATGTCTACTTGATGTCACCATGTCTAATTTGTTACTGGTATTCGATGTCGGAAGAGAGGTAATACAGAGTCGTTTAGACATCGAATAGATACATTCATGTTTGCTGGGATGAGGAGCTACAAATGAAGTCACGTGACAGATACCGTTAAAGGTCCCCTTCAAACAATATTTTTCATTGCTTAAATCAACGAGGCTAATGTTTCTTATCATTTTACTGCAAACCCCATAAAATTTGATAGAATATTTTTAATTTTATATGCTTTTAAAGATTTTTATAATCCAAACTCTACAAAACCTACTCTACTTCCGACTTTCTAATTTTCAGTCTGAAGAAGAATGTACACCATTTGTTTTGATTGTCAAGTAGGTATTTGGTTCAATAAATTTATTTATTATTCATTTTAAGGTTTAAATTTGAATAAACTTATTAAGTTATTATAGAAACGTTTATATACTTTTAGAAACAAATAATATCTTAAAAGAAGGCCAAAAACGCATTGTTTGTTTAAAAATCTAAATTTGAAATCAAAACAAAGAGTGTGCAATCTTCTTTCTCAGCGTCAGGTTGGTGATTCGCTCGATTGTTGCTCACAGAGTAATAAAAACCTTTAAAAGCAAATAATAAAATATATACTGAACCGAATTGTATGCGGTTTGCGGAATAATGATTGTAGACCTTAGTTCTATAATAATATGTAATAAACTCTTTTTTTTCCCGGAGCCTGGAGAGGACCTTTAATGTAACTGTGTTCAGAGTTTCTATGTATGAAAAATTGTAAATCTGTTATGATTCGTATGCTTTTAAATAGAACTTGTAAGAGAAGCAGCTCACTCACTAAAAATCAAGTTTCAAATTATTTGCAAGAAATTGAGATGTGATTATATTTATATTTAAAGAATCATATTTCATATGAATGAATATTTCCTGAAATAAAAGTGTATCTTTCATCTAAATTTAGTTTAATCTTGACCACCGATAGAAAAGTACTATAAAATATTCGTTAAACTTTATAATTTACAGAAGTCGTTGTAGCGAGCTCCATGTCCGGTAGAACGGATAAATTTTATCCTTTTTAAGATAGTCCTCTGTACGAGCTTCACCTGTTCATTGTCAGAAAACTAAAGTTTCTTTGTTTCACATGGAGAGTATTTTCTTTAAATGTTCCTTTATTAACATAATTATATTTATTTGTTGTATATATAGGCCCCATAATTGACAGGGGCCGTACATTTTTTAAATCATTGGAGAATATGCTATTGAGATTCTATAGTGAACTAGCTAATGCTGATTTCAATATATGAGGTGGCTCTGAAATTAACTTACTTGAGCATAACATATTGATGATATCAGTGGGAGTTTCATGAATTTCATTTCATCTAACTCACTCCCATCAATAGGTTGAATACAATATGCTGACGAAATATCTATTATGTTTAATTGAGATTTCTGTATCCCTTATTCAATAGTTTTCAATATCTTTGAAATAAAATAAAATTTGAAAATACACTCTTCTATGTGATTTTTATTTCATCTTTCTACACCAATTACTTTTTGAGTTATAAGTATTTACTTTCGACCAGTTTTTTATTGGCCACCCTGTATTCTCATCTCCGTTGGGGCTTATTTTTTATGTGAGTCTCATGATATTTTATGGCGACATCTGTTATCAAAATTTTCCGCAAAGTAAACAGTTAAAAAACGCCTTAATTTGGAAAGTGTCTGGTAAGGTTAGTGGTTCGAAAGATGAGGTAGGGAAAGAGTTAAAAGAGGAAGAGTTACCTAGGCAAGGTATGGGAGAATAAGGATAAGGAATTTTGCGAGGGATGTTTAAGTAGAGTAGATACGGGGCAGATGGGATTGGAATGTGGTGGATGTAGTAGATGGTACCATGCAAAGTGTGAAAAGGTGTCTAAGAAAGAGTATGAATTGATTTGTAAAGTTGATGACAAGGTAATATGGCATTGTGGTAAGTGTGGAGATATTCTTCCTATGGTACTGGAAGAAAATAGGAGACTCCAAAAGGAACTAAGCGTAGTAAAGCAGGAGATTTGTGAATTGATTGAAACTGTGGAGGTTTATGAAGAGAAGCAAGATGTCTGGAAGTTTGGACAAAGTAAATATGGGATCGATAAAGACTTCCCAGCAAAATCTTGAAAGCAAGATCGAAGACATTGTTAAGATAAATGAAAGATTTCATGAGAAGCTGCAAGATGTTGAGAAGGGCATTAAAGCTAAGGTGGAAAAATGTATGGAGGAAATTGAAGATACCAGGAAAGAGCAAGCAAGACTGAAGGAGGAAATGGAAATAGAGGTGAGTCAAAATCTGGGTAAGTTGAATAAAAAGATAGAGGAAAGTAGCTGGCAAACTAGAAAGGAGATTGATGGGAAACTAGAAACTAAAGTTAGGGAGATTAAACAGGATAAGGGTGGGAGTGAGGATAGTAAGAAGGGTATAGCCAGTCTAAGAGAAGAATTAGAGATGATTAAAGAAGGGTATAGTAGGGGCTCTGTGGAAGCTGGGGGAGATAGCAGAATGGTTAGAGATATGCAGGAGCAAGTAGAGCAATTAGAGAAGGATAGGAGGAAGAAAAATGTTATGATATTTAATTTGAAAGAATCAGGTAGAACTGATCTGAATGGAAGATATGAAGATGATGAGAGAATGTGCCAGGAATTGTTCGGAAAGTTGGGTATTGAGGATGTAGGAATTGAGACTGTGGTTAGACTGGGTAAAACAGCACCTAATAGAGCTAGGCCACTTCTCATTAAGTTGAACCAGTATAGGGACATTAGGATAATAATGCAGGCAAAGAGTAGCTTAAGACAACTAGATGGATTTGGTAATGTTTATATTGAGAGGGATTTAACTGTGGTAGAGAGGGAGCAAAATAAGAAGTTGAGAAGAGAACTATACGAAAAGCGGGATGAAGGGAAAGGATGGTTCATTATTAGGGGGAGAAAGGTTGTAGAGGTGGAGGGATCAATGGGAGAGATGATTAGAAGTGAAGGCAGGTCTGGTCATGCTGGTAGGGGAGTGGGACAGAGGTGGAGAGGTCAGGGAGGTGGACCTAGTCAGGCGCAGAGAGGTGGTCAGGCGCAGAGAGGTGGTCAGGCGCAGAGAGGTGGTCAGGCGCAGAGAGGTGGTCAGGCGCAGAGAGGTGGTCAGGCGCAGAGAGGTGGTCAGTTGCAGGGAGGTGGTCAGTCGCAGGGAGGTGGTCAGTCGCAGGGAGGTGGTCAATCGCAGAGAAGTGGTCAGTCGCAGAGAGGTGGTCAGTCGCAGAGAGGTGGACCTGGTCAGTCGCAACAGACTGCCAGTAGAGTGGTGGGAGAGACCAACCAGCAGAGCAGTGGAGATGTCACACAGAGGGTTCAGGAGGGTGCTGCTAGCAACTGAAGGCAGCCAGAGGGAAAGAAAACTGTGAGTAATAAAAATAAAGGTGTGAATGATATAGTGAGTGTGTTTTTGTTGAATGTGCAGGGGCTTACAGTGCATAAATGGAATGAATGGCAAGAGATAGTTGAGAGGATGAATAGTAAGATAAAGATTTCAATGTTTACTGAAACGCAGCATAAGGTAGAGAGAGTGTTTTTTGGTAAGGATTATAAGTATGAGGTGGGTATGAGGAATGAGCAAGATAAGAAGGGTGGTGGACTTATGATAGGATCGAGTGATGAAGTTAGTATTGTTAGGGTAGAGTGTGGTAATCCAGATGTTTTGTGTGTAGATATTGAAATGAGAAAGAAGAAGATGAGAGTGATACTCACTTATTGGGATGTTAGAGATAATGATAGGAATGATAGGATAGTTGTGTGTATTAGGGGTATTGTGGAAGAGTATGAAGGGAAGTTAATGGTTTTGGGAGATATGAATGCACATATAGGTTTTTTAGGTCAGCAAGAATTAAATAGGAATGGAGATAAGTTATTAAACTTGATGGATGAATGTAGACTTGTTATGTTAAATTTGGATGAGGCATGTAGAGGTGAGATTACTAGAGAAGAGGGTATGCATAAGAGTGTGATTGACTTTGTTTTGGTGAATGGATTTTTGTATGAGGATTTTGTGAAGATGGATATAGATGAAAGGAAGGAATTATTTGATTTATCTGATCATTGTATGATTAGAATTGACTTTAAAATTGGTATGAATGGTAGTGAAGAGGTGATGCAGAAAAATATAGAGTACTATAGAGTTAAGGATGATATGAAAGGGAGATTTTTGCAAGGGATGGAAGATAGACTAACAAGCGTGAATGCGGGTGAACAGGACTGTGTGTTTCATGAGGCTGTGAATGAAGTGTGTGAGGAAGTGTTGAAGAGAACCAGAGTGATTAGAGGTAATTTAAATGTGAATGAATGGGAAAGTGTGTGGATGAATGAGGAGATAAGAAGAGAAGTAGGTGTGCGTAAGCAGTTGAACAGAATTAGAAGGAATCTACAGGAAGGTGCAGAAAGGAATGAGGCATGGGTAAGGTATAGGGAGCAAAAGAGGAAAGTTGCAGATATGGTGAGAGAGAGTATAAGAGAGTATGAAAGAAGCAAGACGGATGAGATAAGAGGCAATAGAGACTCTGGTAAGAAAATGTGGCACAATATTAGTGTACTGAGAGGAGTGAGAAAGAATGGTGTTGTGAAAGTTTATGATGAAAGTGGGAATGAGATGAATGTGGAGGATTTGAAGAATAAGATGTGTAATTTTTGGAAACAAATTTACCAGATGCATGATAATGATGTGATAGAGGTATGGAATGACAGGACTAGAGAACAGTATGTGCAGAGTGACTATAGAGATGAAGATAGAGTAAATGTGGTGTATGAGAATGTTTTGGAGCATGGTAGGGGAGTGTTTAGAATGGTAGATATTAGAGTGGATGTGCCTTTGAATCTTATAGAGCATTATAGTATGACAAGAGGAAGAGTGGAAGATGTAATTAGGAGAAGGATGGATGAAGTAGTGGTGAGCAGTGTGGATGTCAGGAAAGCGTTAAAGAGAATGAAAGTTGGAAAGCAACCTGGAATAGATGGTATTAAACCAGAAGTGTATAAGTGGATGCTAGAAAGTGAAAGATGTATGGATGAAATGTGTAGGTATTTTAACAGTGTGTTAGATAGTGGTGTGCCTGTGAATGAATGGAGTGTGTCAAAGACTTGTATGATTCCGAAAGTAAATAAACCTAGTGTGAAAGATTTGAGACCAATTGCCTTGTTGAATGTTGAGTATAAGATTTTTATGAGTGTAATGAAAGAGAAGTTG
The DNA here is from genome assembly GCA_947561585.1 of Caprella mutica. Taxonomy (NCBI): domain Eukaryota; kingdom Metazoa; phylum Arthropoda; class Malacostraca; order Amphipoda; family Caprellidae; genus Caprella; species Caprella mutica. Next base: position 120,337 of record CANNZV010001649.1, read on the forward strand.
ATTGAGCATGTGAGAGTGAATGGGCTGATGAATGAGTTGCAGATTGGTTTCACGAGTGGGAGAAGGATAGAAGATAATTTATTTATGCTGAGTTATGTGATAGAATCGTGTAGGAGGGATAAGAAGGAATTGATTGCTGTGTTTGTGGATTTTGCTAAGGCATTTGATAGTATTAGGAGAGGAAGTCTGATTGAATGTATGAAAAGGTGTAAGTGTGATCCTAGAATGATTGATGTGTTTGCAAGAGTGTATGAGAATGATAGTACTGAGTTTAGTGTGAATGGAGAGAAAATGGGAAGAATGGATGTGTGGAATGGTATTAGGCAGGGGTGTACTTGCTCACCCCAGTTATTTATAATGGCGGTGAATGAGATAATTAGTGGTTTGCAAAGGAGTGGTTTAGGTTTTAAGAATGAGTGTGTTTATGTGCCAGCTTTGTTCTTTGCGGATGATGGTGTGATTTTTGGGAACAGTGTGAGAGAGGTTGAAAGAATGATTGATGTGCTTGTGACTAAAACTGCAGAGATAGGAATGACTGTGAACAAGAGTAAATGTAATGTGCTTGTGTTTAATAGGAAGATGGATGTTAGAAGTATAAGAGGAATGGATGTAGTGAAGGATGTAAAGTATTTAGGAGTGAGAGTGTCAAGTGGGAAGGATGTTTTTAAAGTGCACAGAGAGAATGTTATGATGAGAGCTAGAAGGATGAGTAACATGACGTACTCTGTTATACACAAGTCGTGTAACAGAGTACTGATTGGAAAGACATATTGGAAGAGTGTGGTGATGCCAAGTTTGTTGTATGGAAGTAGTGTGTTTTGTTGGAATGTGAGTGATATTGAGAGACTGCAAAAATGTGAGAATGCTGTGTGGAGGTGTGTGTTGGGGGCCCCATCATATGCACCTCTGGTAACTCTCCAGGGTGAGGTGGGGTCTTCAAGTATGAGAGCAAGAGATATGAAGGCGAAGTTGAATTATGAGAAGCATGTGAGGAATGGTGAGAATGAACTGTTGAAAATGATGTATGAGGATATGTGTGAATGGAACAAGTGTAAATGGTTAGAGACTGTGAAAGTGTATAGAGAGAGAGTGGGAGTGCGATTGAATGAATTGGATGATATGAGTAATGAATGTATAAAGAAAAAGGTGTATGCATGGGAGAGTGATAGGTGGAATGAGGAGAGAATGCAAAAGAGTACAATTAGTTTGTATAATGAATGTAAGAGTGAGATCAGAGATGAAGGATTGTATGAGAATGACTGGGGATCTGTTTTGCTGTATAGATGTAGGAGTAATAGTCTGAGGCTAAAGTGGAGAGAGAGATATGTGAATGGAAATGTTAATTGTGTTGCGTGTGACTTAGGAGTGGTAGAGAGCTTGGAGCACTTTTTGTGTGCGTGTGAGTGGTATGAGTGTGTCAGAAGAGAATTTGGAATGAGTGGTGTTAGTATGAAAGATCAGTTGTTTGGAAGCGGTTTAGTGTGGGCAAGGGAGTGTAGAAGATACTTGGAGTGTATGTGGAGAAGAAGAAAATTGAGAATGGATGAATGAATGTGTAAATATTGTATATATTGTTAATTATGAATTTTATGTTGTGATTTTTTTGATTTTAGTCTTTTAATAAAGATATTTTAATGGAATTTCAGTGCTGATATCAAAGCAATACTGGGGGACCAATAACCTGTAACCTGTAACGAGGTCATAATGCCATTTAACTAAATTTAAGTTAAGCAGTTACTTGTTTACTTGATTTAAATACATACTCCAATTACCTAGTTAAGTGCTTAAAGCACTGATATGGCCTCCAGTCAAAGGGCTTTCGCCCAAAGACTCTCGAGGTAAGACAATTGGTACTGATTCTATTTTATCAGTTTCTGACTCTTTGAACTGGCTAAATCAGATGGCTAAAAATATACTAAATGCTTTGCTAAGTCTTTGATCGATGAAAAACCAGTCTGCTACAATCAATTGATTCAGAATATTAATAATATCTCTATCTCTATTAGGCTATGGCCTAGTACCTATGTCAATCATAATCATTTGAGATAATATACCTATTCTGATTATTTAATGTTAATCCAGTATGAAAAGTATAGCAGGATTTGTGGATTAATCCTTTGCCCAAGTCCTATTTATTATTTAATAGATTATTTCCTATGTTCCCATGCTTAGGCTATTAAGTTATTAACTTATTTGCTGTGCCCAAAACCTAATTTTTATAAAGAATGCTCAATCATGTCTCCTGAGACAGTCTGCATAGCATGCACAATCCAAGTAAAATAGTATGTCTCATAAACTCTCCATTTGTCTCTCCAGCTCTCTCCTAAATTCACCTACCTAACTTCTCTCCAAAATGATCAAATTATCATAAATTCTCTCCAAAATAACATTGTAGCATATGAAAAAATGATTAAAAATCAGAGATTTCTTGCCATTTGCCCAGAGTGGAATAATAACTCATTTCAGATTGACTAGTAACTCTGTTAGGAATTTAGAATGAACAAAAATTACTCATTTTAACCCTGAAAATGCAGAAATTAGTAAATTATTTTATAAATTTAAACTCCGCAGTGAAAACTAATGTAAAATAAGTCATTTAAGCTTCACAATTGCCAATTGGGCTTGCTGTGATGATAAACAACACTAATGGGATTGCATGAAGTTAGGAGTAACTCTGTTAGAATTTATGTTTTCCAGTCTGGCCATTTGCAATTGAAGGGCTCAAAATAACTATCAGAAACTCGTCATTAAAATGGCTAGTTTGGGCATGCTTTATTACCTGGTGCACACTGCACAATTAGTCTCTGGATATTTATTTTTTGGGGCAATTACTCTCCAATAATTTTCAAATTTCTCTCCAACATGACTAAAAATTTCAAAATACTCTCCAATACCAATAATTCATGTAAAGTTGTAAACATAGAAATTAGTTAGAAAATTGTCGCCAGATAATTCAGGAATCAGGAGACTAATTTCAAGGCCTCAACAGTTGCTGGATAAACTTCACAACTTCATGCATCTTTTGCAGACTGGCTCCTGAGTCTGTCGATTGTCACAACTCACAGTCTGTCAGACTGCAGGAACTGGTAAATTGTTCTTCAAGAAATCCTCTATTTTAGCTTTTGTTCTTAGTAAAATACATGTAAATATATATATAGGAAGAAATTAAGGATTGTTCGCGCAGAAAATGTAAAAAATGTCCCAAATTCCCCGTCTGCAGAAAATAGTAAAGTGTTCGGCACTGTTCGCCAGATTGTATTTGGTGGTAAATTCCAATGATATGTCGGCAGATATTCAACTTCTCTAATATAAAAATTCCTGTAGTGTCGGAGGATATTTAGCTATTAATTCCTATATTATAATAATAATTATATATCATTAATTTTTGGAGGGGAAACTGGAAAAATGTTTTTAGAACTAGACAAATTGATGAAAAATGTAGACAGATATTTCTCAGATTTTTGAAAAAGTCAGGAGTTCAGTGCACCAAATACAAACTGGAACTGTGTTCGTAGAGATCTCTTATTCTGTTCGTAGCAAAATCAATGTAAATATTGGGATTAATTCAGAAGTGTTTGTAGCAAAATTAATGTAAATATAGGAATTAATTTAAAATTGTTTGGAGAGAATATCCCAAATATCTCCCATAGTCTGCAGAATGGCCAGTCTGCCATGTTTCAGAGGCTGGAAAATTGTAAGCCAATTTTTGAACCAAAGTTTCACAAAAATTCTGAGCCAAGCCAATTTGGCTTACTTTTAGAAGATTTCAAGCCAAAATTAACATGGGAACATAGGAATTAATTCAAAATTTTAAGCCAAGTAGACATATCTGAGTTTTGACTTGTTAAAATCTAAGCCAATTAATTAGCTTTAACTGACATACTCTGTAACATGGCCAGTCTGTAGAAACTGTCTCTTCTCCTGCAGAGATTTTAATTTGAGTGAGAGAGTTACTCTGAGATACTCTCTGACTCTCAGCAACAAATTCAGAATCTCCCGCAGCAAAATTAATGATAACATAGGAATTAATTCATGATTTCCCGCAGATATCTCAAATTTCTAAAATTCAATCTAAATGACTAAAACGAGAACTCCTGCAGAGAGTCTTAAAAAAAGGTTCCATATTCTGCAGTCAGAGAGTAACTCTCTCTCAAATTAAAATCTCTGCAGGAGCCATCACTCAGGAGAAGAGACAATTTCTGCAGACCGGCCAATGGCCATTCTGCAGAAATTGGGACATTTCTAACATTTTCTGTGCGATCAATATTTAATTTCTTCCTATATTTACATGTATTTTACTAAGAATAAAAGCTAAAATAGAGGATTTCTTGGAGAACAATTCACCAGTTTCTGCAGTCTGGACAGACTGTGACAGACTCAGGAGACCAGGGTGGAAAAATAACTCTCTTCTGATTGAGTAGTAACTCTGTTAGAGATTAAAATTGAACTCTGCATTATTGTGGTCTGTGGAGACTGGAGACCTTCTTTTCAGACCAGTCTGTATTTGGTGCACAAAATCCCACTAACTTTTTCAAAAAGCTGAAAAAATCGGATCAAGTAAAGATGACGGACCACAATCCGTTATCTTTTCTTGGTTAAATTATTAAATATTTGACCAATAATTGGGATGAGAACATAATTTTGGAATCATAGATATTAGATACCACATTAAAGGATTTAAGTTTTTTTTTCCATTTTTCAAAATGGATCATATTTTCTTTATCAATTCTTTCAATTAATAAAATATATATGCAAAATTAATGTATAGCCATTAATATTATCATTTATAAGGTGGTATTTTTATAAAATACTAAAGCAAATATTTTTTTAAAACTAAAAAATGTATTCTGATTCATTAACTTTACTAGCTTAATTTCTGGTCCATTATCTTTACCAGTTTGATTTCTGGTCCGTCAACTTTACTTGGTCCGTTTCTGGTCCGTTATCTTTACTTGCTCCAAAAAATCTACCATAAATTTCCAGTAATTTGCCTGATCCACCAGCATTTTCCCAAGTTATCCACCAAAATTCATGGTAACATAGTAATAAACCATGTCAGTCACAGAGTATGTCGGTTAAAGCCAATTAATTGGCTTAGGTTTCATCATTTCAAAAGGTCAAAAGTGTTTAATTGGCTTTAAATTTTGAATTAATTCCTATGTTCCAATGTTAATTTAATAATGTTAGCTTGAAATCTTCAAAATATGAGCCAAATTGGCTTGGCTCAGAATTTTAGTCAAATTTTGGCTCATAAATGGGCTTACAATTTTCCAGCTTCTGAAACATGGGTAATAAATAGCTAAAAATCCACAGACTTTGCCTGAATATTATTTTCAATGGGGAAAAATTCCACCTACATGTCTGTGGAATTTACCATGAAATACAGACTGGTTTTCATACTGGATTATTTTCTACCATGTTTCAAGGTGTGGACAAAGTCGCTAGTATACTGGCAACTTTTGAGAGATGAAATAAGTTGTAAATAACAAGGAAATCATTCATTCAAATTTCAATAGTCTGAAGATATACACATGCATCAGACATGAAGCATATGGATGTTTTCAAGTGTGACATTTTCACTAGGAAGTAAAATAGTATGGCTTCATTTGTGTCTTCAAAAATAACCAAATTTCTCTCCAAAATGATCAAATTATTATTAATTCTCTCCAAAATAACATTGTAGCATAGGAGAAAATTAGATATTTCTCGCCATTTTCAATCGAAGGGCCCAAAATAACTGTCACAAATAATTTATAATTACATGTAAACATAGCAATTAATTGGAAAATTGTTACCAGTTTTTTCACAAAAAAATCTGAGCAAAGCCAATTTTGGCCCTTCGACTTTTTTTTTATAATTTCAATTCAAAATTATTAAATTAACACAACTTAATTCACCCCTCAAAAGTCACTGACTCATTACTCACACCATTCATCCATTTTTGAATAATACTTCAAATAGGTCTAGCTAGACAGGCCCCACTACTATAACTATTCATTCAATTCAAATTATTCAATAACCTTTTCTTTGATTACAGACATCAGGCAGCAGACGTGAGGAAGAATGTGAGTGCCTCTACACAGGGGCAGGAGTTGCATCACCACCACCCAGTGAACAGACGCTCTCCTAGCACCTCTACAGTCACTTCAGTGAGTCTTTATATTGTAAAGTATAGGCACCATGAGTCTCTGATATTGTATTTTACCTATATGATGACTTTCTAATGGGGATTTCTAGTTTTTTTTGTTGTCGTCAATATTTGATTATAGGTTTGAATCTATAGCTGAAGATTTGTTCATTTAGTGATGTTTTGTTACAGCAAGCAAGTCTTTTAGAGAGTATAGACTCAGTTGACTATGAAGAGTTTCTGGAGCACCACCAGTCAGAGTTGGAGAGAGATCCTGACATCAATGTGCTCTGCTTTCCACCAGATGACGTCACTGTCACCACATTTGCTCGCCCCTGTAGAACTCTCCAGCCTGTTCTTCCTGCTGAGGGGTGGGTAGAAGGAAAGAATAAGGGAACTCTCCTTTAGAGCTAGCTAACGTTAGCTATCTCTATATTATCATTAGAATTAAAACATTAAGTTGGGTAAGTTACAAATTATTGGACGGTTTCACATCTTCGGTCATATATTTTTATTGTTAGCTATCCATGATAACCGCAGGTAGCTATCATGGATACCAATTAATATAAAAAGTTAATAATAATTAGCTACTTTATCAGTTTTTCTTTGACCGAAGATGTGAAACCAACTGATAATTCCAAACTTACCCTAACTATATATTAATAAAAAGCAAGGGCAAGTTGAAACCTAAGTTTAAAACATTAGATTAATGTTACATTATGTTGCAGAGAGGGCTTGGACGCACATGTTGGGGAATGTGTGAGATGTTATTCACGTGATTTCGTTCACGTTACAAGGAGATATCTTCACTACAGTTCATCCTATGTTGGGAGGACTGGCTCACTGCAGGTAAACTCCTAATTATTTATTATTCATCATCTAAATATCTGTTTAAAACAGCAATTGAAGTGAATTTACAATCCTGGTATTTAAACTATCAGCTCGATTCTTCTATACATCATCTTTATGATTTTTATGATCCATTACTGACTTTCCAAATATTGCTTCTACCTAGAATAATAATGAATTTGAAAGAAATTTACAATGAATGTGTTTGGAAAGATCCTTTCTAATGAGAATTCCTATAGGATGAAACAAACTATCAATTTAGATGAAGAAAACCTAGGAATATAGATAAAATGTGTTTCCATTATTATTTGTTTAGATTTGCACCCAGTAAAGTTAATGCTTTAGTTACATACTTTCTGATAAATCTTAATTCCCATATTTTTCAGGGTAATTTTGTCGCAGAGTTGTCTGAGAGAATCAATAATATTCCACAGCCTGAGTATGAGGTAGAAACTACAGTTCTAAATGATGAGAAGGGAGATCATTTCACGGTGAGAACTACATATCTTACTTGAGTTCCAAAAGTTATTTAGAGTGTATAGAATTAGCAATTCATCATAGTCTTCATAGCTGGCAATATAGCAATATAATTGTTAACATTATCAATAATACGGCTTGACTCTTTAGCTTGTACTTTGTAATCTCGTAACTGTTCATATCGTTGCAATTTGTTATTTTTATTTTCACTGAAGAATTTTGACTTTGTTTCAAAGTATGGTAGAAAAATCTCCAGTTTAGTGAAAATATGAATTTTTCTCCAAGATTGGTCAACCATCAACTCAGAACCCCACATTTCAATACCCATTATAATATACTTTCTCTTCTCATTGCCTATTATAATATTTAGCGAGAGGGTGAATATAACAGTGAATTCTCTTCCCCTAGTATCCTGACTCGATGTGCAGCTCACGCCACTCCACCATCTCAACACACAGCACCAACACAAATGCCAGTACATCTGAGTGCAACACTCCAAGAGGAAGCTGGGCCAGCAGTGTCGTGGACCTCAGAAACAGTCAAGGTAATTAATTAATAACTAGGTGCCTATGTTTAGTTCATAACTAGGGGCCTATGTCTAGTTCATACCTAGGTGACTATGTCTAGTTCATACCTAGGTGACTAGATAACAGTCTAGGTAGTTAATTCTAACTAGGTGACTATGTCTAGTGTACCCAGTAACAACTACTACTTCTCTACCTTAATACAATGTACTATTTTCTTCAGGTGATCCTCTTCTACCCAACTTACTCCAGCCCACCCCCTCTCACCAAATGGACTCCATTAACGAGAAAACCCGTGCACAAAACAGACAGGTGTGTGGCTATACAGAGAACTGTAATAATAACAATAATCTTTATTTAACAAATTGGCCATACAATCAATTTTTTGTATGGGTAGCTATTATAATGGATTGATGTATCCTCTGATGGTAATCTAATTTGAATGGAGAAATCTAATTTGAATGGAGGAATCTAATTTGAATGGAGAAATCTAATTTGAATGGAGAAATCTAATTTGAATGGAGAAATCTAATTTGAATGGAGGAATCTAATTTGAATGGAGGAATCTAATTTGAATGGAGGAATCTAATTTGAATGGAGGAATCTAATTTGAATGGAGAAATCTAATTTGAATGGAGAAATCTAATTTGAATGGAGGAATCTAATTTGAATGGAGGAATCTAATTTGAATGGAGGAATCTAATATTTGAATGGAGGAATCTAATTTGAATGGAGGAATCTAATTTGAATGGAGGAATCTAATTTGAATGGAGGAATCTAATTTGAATGGAGAAATCTAATTTGAATGGAGAAATCTAATTTGAATGGAGAAATCTAATTTGAATGGAGGAATCTAATTTGAATGGAGGAATCTAATTTGAATGGAGGAATCTAATATTTGAATGGAGGAATCTAATTTGAATGGAGGAATCTAATTTGAATGGAGGAATATAATTTGAATGGAGGAATCTAATTTGAATGGAGGAATCTAATTTGAATGGAGAAATCTAATTTGAATGGAGGAATCTAATTTGAATGGAGGAATCTAATTTGAATGGAGAAATCTAATTTGAATGGAGAAATCTAATTTGAATGGAGAAATCTAATTTGAATGGAGGAATCTAATTTGAATGGAGGAATCTAATTTGAATGGAGGAATCTAATTTGAATGGAGGAATCTAATTTGAATGGAGGAATCTAATTTGAATGGAGGAATCTAATTTGAATGGAGGAATCTAATTTGAATGGAGAAATCTAATTTGAATGGAGGAATCTAATTTGAATGGAGGAATCTAATTTGAATGGAGGAATCTAATTTGAATGGAGGAATCTAATTTGAATGGAGAAATCTAATTTGAATGGAGAAATCTAATTTGAATGGAGAAATCTAATTTGAATGGAGGAATCTAATTTGAATGGAGGAATCTAATTTGAATGGAGGAATCTAATTTGAATGGAGGAATCTAATTTGAATGGAGGAATCTAATTTGAATGGAGAAATCTAATTTGAATGGAGGAATCTAATTTGAATGGAGGAATCTAATTTGAATGGAGGAATCTAATTTGAATGGAGGAATCTAATTTGAATGGAGGAATCTAATTTGAATGGAGGAATCTAATTTGAATAGAGGAATCTAATTTGAATAGAGGAATCTAATTTGAATGGAGGAATCTAATTTGAATGGAGGAATCTAATTTGAATGGAGGAACCTAATTTGAATGGAGAAATCTAATTTGAATGGAGAAATCTAATTTGAATGGAGGAATCTAATTTGAATGGAGGAATCTAATTTGAATGGAGGAATCTAATTTGAATGGAGGAATCTAATTTGAATGGAGGAATATAATTTGAATGGAGGAATATAATTTGAATGGAGGAATATAATTTGAATGGAGGAATATAATTTGAATGGAGGAATCTAATTTGAATGGAGGAATCTAATTTGAATGGAGGAATCTAATTTGAATGGAGGAATCTAATTTGAATGGAGGAATCTAATTTGAATGGAGGAATCTAATTTGAATGGAGGAATCTAATTTGAATGGAGGAATCTAATTTGAATGGAGGAATCTAATTTGAATGGAGGAATCTAATTTGAATGGAGGAATCTAATTTGAATGGAGGAATCTAATTTGAATGGAGGAATCTAATTTGAATGGAGGAATCTAATTTGAATGGAGGAATCTAATTTGAATGGAGGAATCTAATTTGAATGGAGGAATCTAATTTGAATGGAGGAATCTAATTTGAATGGAGGAATCTAATTTGAATGGAGGAATCTAATTTGAATGGAGAAATCTAATTTGAATGGAGGAATCTAATTTGAATGGAGAAATCTAATTTGAATGGAGGAATCTAATTTGAATGGAGAAATCTAATTTGAATGGAGAAATCTAATTTGAATGGAGGAATCTAATTTGAATGGAGGAATCTAATTTGAATGGAGGAATCTAATTTGAATGGAGGAATCTAATTTGAATGGAGAAATCTAATTTGAATGGAGAAATCTAATTTGAATGGAGGAATCTAATTTGAATGGAGGAATCTAATTTGAATGGAGGAATCTAATTTGAATGGAGGAATCTAATTTGAATGGAGGAATCTAATTTGAATGGAGGAATCTAATTTGAATGGAGGAATCTAATTTGAATGGAGGAATCTAATTTGAATGGAGGAATCTAATTTGAATGGAGGAATCTAATTTGAATGGAGGAATCTAATTTGAATGGAGGAATCTAATTTGAATGGAGGAATCTAATTTGAATGGAGGAATCTAATTTGAATGGAGGAATCTAATTTGAATGGAGGAATCTAATTTGAATGGAGGAATCTAATTTGAATAGAGGAATCTAATTTGAATGGAGGAATCTAATTTGAATGGAGGAATCTAATTTGAATGGAGGAACCTAATTTGAATGGAGAAATCTAATTTGAATGGAGAAATCTAATTTGAATGGAGGAATCTAATTTGAATGGAGGAATCTAATTTGAATGGAGGAATCTAATTTGAATGGAGGAATCTAATTTGAATGGAGGAATATAATTTGAATGGAGGAATATAATTTGAATGGAGGAATATAATTTGAATGGAGGAATATAATTTGAATGGAGGAATATAATTTGAATGGAGGAATCTAATTTGAATGGAGGAATCTAATTTGAATGGAGGAATCTAATTTGAATGGAGGAATCTAATTTGAATGGAGGAATCTAATTTGAATGGAGGAATCTAATTTGAATGGAGGAATCTAATTTGAATGGAGGAATCTAATTTGAATGGAGGAATCTAATTTGAATGGAGGAATCTAATTTGAATGGAGGAATCTAATTTGAATGGAGGAATCTAATTTGAATGGAGGAATCTAATTTGAATGGAGGAATCTAATTTGAATGGAGGAATCTAATTTGAATGGAGGAATCTAATTTGAATGGAGGAATCTAATTTGAATGGAGGAATCTAATTTGAATGGAGAAATCTAATTTGAATGGAGGAATCTAATTTGAATGGAGAAATCTAATTTGAATGGAGGAATCTAATTTGAATGGAGAAATCTAATTTGAATGGAGAAATCTAATTTGAATGGAGGAATCTAATTTGAATGGAGGAATCTAATTTGAATGGAGGAATCTAATTTGAATGGAGGAATCTAATTTGAATGGAGAAATCTAATTTGAATGGAGAAATCTAATTTGAATGGAGGAATCTAATTTGAATGGAGGAATCTAATTTGAATGGAGGAATCTAATTTGAATGGAGGAATCTAATTTGAATGGAGGAATCTAATTTGAATGGAGGAATCTAATTTGAATGGAGGAATCTAATTTGAATGGAGGAATCTAATTTGAATGGAGGAATCTAATTTGAATGGAGGAATCTAATTTGAATGGAGGAATCTAATTTGAATGGAGGAATCTAATTTGAATGGAGGAATCTAATTTGAATGGAGGAATCTAATTTGAATGGAGGAATCTAATTTGAATGGAGGAATCTAATTTGAATGGAGGAATCTAATTTGAATGGAGGAATCTAATTTGAATGGAGGAATCTAATTTGAATGGAGGAATCTAATTTGAATGGAGGAATCTAATTTGAATAGAGGAATCTAATTTGAATGGAGGAATCTAATTTGAATGGAGGAATCTAATTTGAATGGAGGAACCTAATTTGAATGGAGAAATCTAATTTGAATGGAGAAATCTAATTTGAATGGAGGAATCTAATTTGAATGGAGGAATCTAATTTGAATGGAGGAATCTAATTTGAATGGAGGAATCTAATTTGAATGGAGGAATATAATTTGAATGGAGGAATATAATTTGAATGGAGGAATATAATTTGAATGGAGGAATATAATTTGAATGGAGGAATATAATTTGAATGGAGGAATCTAATTTGAATGGAGGAATCTAATTTGAATGGAGGAATCTAATTTGAATGGAGGAATCTAATTTGAATGGAGGAATCTAATTTGAATGGAGGAATCTAATTTGAATGGAGGAATCTAATTTGAATGGAGGAATCTAATTTGAATGGAGGAATCTAATTTGAATGGAGGAATCTAATTTGAATGGAGGAATCTAATTTGAATGGAGGAATCTAATTTGAATGGAGGAATCTAATTTGAATGGAGGAATCTAATTTGAATGGAGGAATCTAATTTGAATGGAGGAATCTAATTTGAATGGAGGAATCTAATTTGAATGGAGGAATCTAATTTGAATGGAGAAATCTAATTTGAATGGAGGAATCTAATTTGAATGGAGGAATCTAATTTGAATGGAGAAATCTAATTTGAATGGAGGAATCTAATTTGAATGGAGAAATCTAATTTGAATGGAGGAATCTAATTTGAATGGAGGAATCTAATTTGAATGGAGGAATCTAATTTGAATGGAGGAATCTAATTTGAATGGAGAAATCTAATTTGAATGGAGGAATCTAATTTGAATGGAGGAATCTAATTTGAATGGAGGAATCTAATTTGAATGGAGGAATCTAATTTGAATGGAGGAATCTAATTTGAATGGAGGAATCTAATTTGAATGGAGGAATCTAATTTGAATGGAGGAATCTAATTTGAATGGAGGAATCTAATTTGAATGGAGGAATCTAATTTGAATGGAGGAATCTAATTTGAATGGAGGAATCTAATTTGAATGGAGGAATCTAATTTGAATGGAGGAATCTAATTTGAATGGAGGAATCTAATTTGAATGGAGGAATCTAATTTGAATGGAGGAATCTAATTTGAATGGAGGAATCTACTTTGAATGGAGGAATCTACTTTGAATGGAGGAATATAATTTGAATGGAGGAATATAATTTGAATGGAGGAATATAATTTGAATGGAGGAATATAATTTGAATGGAGGAATATAATTTGAATGGAGGAATATAATTTGAATGGAGGAATCTAATTTGAATGGAGGAATCTAATTTGAATGGAGGAATCTAATTTGAATGGAGGAATCTAATTTGAATGGAGGAATCTAATTTGAATGGAGGAATCTAATTTGAATGGAGGAATCTAATTTGAATGGAGGAATCTAATTTGAATGGAGGAATCTAATTTGAATGGAGGAATCTAATTTGAATGGAGGAATCTAATTTGAATGGAGGAATCTAATTTGAATGGAGGAATCTAATTTGAATGGAGGAATCTAATTTGAATGGAGGAATCTAATTTGGATGGTGGAATCTAATTTGGATGGTGGAATCTAATTTGAATGGAGGAATCTAATTTGAATGGAGGAATCTAATTTGAATGGAGGAATCTAATCTGAATGGAGGAATCTAATTTGGATGGTAGAATCTAATTTGAATGGAGGAATCTAATTTGAATGGAGGAATCTAATTTGAATGGAGGAATCTAATTTGAATGGAGGAATCTAATTTGAATGGAGGAATCTAATTTGAATGGAGGAATCTAATTTGAATGGAGGAATCTAATTTGAATGGCTTATTATATAATATTTAGCTTCTTTCTTTCATTTTTTTTAATGATGAATCACCTAATCTCATATAAATAAAGATATTTATTGAAAAAATAAACAGGTTCTAATATTCGCTTCGTAGAACATTTTACAGTGATTTGTTATTTGTTTTTTCTGCAGGACTCAATGCTGATGTTGTATCCTGAGCAAGACGAAGAGAAAATCATTGAGAGGAGATTGTACCCACCCCCTCCACAATCTCACTCTGGTCATAGGATACAAGTCAGTGTCAGGCCTTTATAGTTATTTTCATGAAGCCTCATAAAAAGAATTATTATTATTTTAACCAGTTAAATCAGTACAGTTTTTTTTGAGTGGTTAAATGCATCCTTTTCTCCTAATTAGCTATTTTATTTTTCTTATTAAAAGCCTCGTGAATATTATCAATATTCTTACCATAGTAAATAATTGGAGAGGTACTCCAAGTAGCTACAATATTGGAACATCCGAAAATATTCTGTGTGACGTTACGCAGAGTTGTTTCCATTTGTTTTGAAATAAAAAATGTGCTATTATTCAGTTAAATGTGCATTTTTATAGAAATTAACTTAATAAAATTGCGTTTATCACGTTTTACAGTCTATTCACTTATAATATTCAACTAATATTACTTATAGTATTTGACAGTACTCTGTGTGATGGCATATGTTTACATGGTTTCTGAACTACTGATCAAGTCTACCGTCAATGTATTCGAATACTTCTCTATTAATTTACTATGATTCAAACCAGGTAAATAGCTACAATTGTTTCCTTTTGACAGGTTAAATGCATCAAACTGCAAATGGAGTTAGAGATAGAGCCAATCTTCGCTACAATGGCTCTCTACGATCTCAAAGAGAAGAAGAAAATATCAGAGAACTTCTACTTTGATCTGAACTCTGAGCCATTGAAACGAATGCTCAATGATCACGTGCCTTACCAAGTAAATGTTACATATTGTTTAAGCTAAACTAGGTATTAATGTTACTTGCAGTGTTCCACAGAGCGACATAATAAGTCGTTTGCTATTTTTACTATTCACTATTGTTTGTTTTCTATGCCGTAGGTCTTTTTATTTTTGGTTGTAATGTTTTTATTTGTATTTTAAAAACTTATGTTATTTTCTTGATAGCTATAGGTAGTCTGGTAGGTAGTTGAATTTCTTTTTCTTACTTCGGTGTATCAAAGTAGAGATTTTGGATAATTTGTATTGTATTATTAAAACTCCAAACCCTAATCAATTAATAAAGTTTATATAATGAAAGCGTTCGCCAATATTATTCCTGTTCAATACGTTAACTGTTAATTCTTCTCTAGGACATTAGCACCCTGAGTCGCACCTGCATTTTTGATGTTACTTGGCCCTCTTCGGAAGTTTTTCTCGTGGTGAGACTCGAGAAGGTTTTACAGGGAGAAATTGCAGACTGCTTAGCCCCTTACACCAAAGATGATTCGGTAAGGATGGCTTTTAGTATTGTGTCACTTCAAAGTTTATAATAATAACTTTTTGATTATAAAAATACAAAGATAAATGAAATAGGCATTTATCAAGCCCTTTTTCTAAGTTCCAGTTATATCACTGGATCTTTTCTGGCAAGTTAACTTTTGCTGAAATTATTAAATGCCAATGAGCATTCTTTTTGCACTATGGTTGTAAAGTTATTATCCTTCATCAATAACAGAATCGTGAAAAACTGAAATCTGCTGCCGTGTCGAGTTGTGAGAGACTCGGAAGATATCGTCAGCCTTTAGCTTGGACTGCAATTAACCTCATTAACATCTTCTCTGGTGTGCACTCGTCTGCTGACGCTGGGGTCACCACCACAGACAGTGTGGGAGTCACCACTCATGGTGGATTAGGTTGGTGCTACTCCGTATAACCCAGGCAGCAAGGATTTATTCCTGGGATATTAAGGGAATACCCTAGGAATATATACTTCTTCCCAGGGTTATTCCCTTAATATCCCAGGAATAATGCTTGCTACCTGGGAACTTATAAGAAAAGTTACGAATTATCGGTCGAGTTCACTTCTTCAGTCATATACGAAAAAACTATGAAGCTAATAATTATGATTTAATGTGGATTTTTATTATCTATATAGTTTTTCTTCTATGACATAAGATGTGGAACCGACTGATAATTCGTAACTTACCAAAGATTAATAAAAATTACATCTGTTTTTTGATCAAATTTGGATAGTAAAGTTTTTAGTGCTATTTGTAGCCTAATGATTATTGTTTTTCAGAGCGCAAGGGTAGTACCAGCAGCACATCACTCAATGATGACACCTCCGTGGTGAAGCGCAGGAGCAGTCAACAGAGTGAAGGAGCTGGTGAGTAACTTGGTGTTAACAATTAATACTATTGGGGATTGAGCTAAATACTACACTTGTAATAATTATATAAAAGGTGGAGTGTATCTTGGTGGAAACAATCGGGGTCTTAAATATGAAAGGTCTTTTGCTGTGTTTTAAATGAATTTAAAATGATCATCTTCACCTCATTTATAACACAGAAAATCTTTACTTCATTTAAAACACAGCGAAATCTTTACTTAATTTAAAACACAGCAAAATATTAACTTCATTTAAAACACAGCGAAATTTTAACTTTATTTTATAAAGAAAAATGATAATAGTGAATAAATCAATAACTCATATTAATTTCAGGAGGGACCCTCCCTCCCGGTTGCAGTAACTCCCTGACTAGGAGGGGCTCTATGGAGAGGAGGAGCCTCCAGGAGAAGAGGAAGAGTGTCTCGTCAGTGGAGTTTGGCAACCGTCTCGATAACTTCAGACCCGTCACACTAACAGTCTCTTCATTCTTCAAGCAGGTGAGGAATAGAGAAGGAAAATTATTTTTAATTGGTATCCCTGATACGAATTAAAATACTTATCAGTGATACCTATTAAAAGGAGAAGTTAAATAGTGTCAATTGGGGTAATTCATCGCACTCAGAGTTGGGGCTTATGTGAAGAGTTTTTGGTTTGAATTATGTTTAGAGGAAGTTCTGATAATAATTTTATTTATTTCCAATATAATTATATGATATCATAATTGTCTGATATTATAATTATATCCAAAATTTATCATGGATATGGCTTATTGTACATTCTTTGATATGATTGAAAAGGTGGAAAATCAGATCTTCCCTTAGGAAAAGTTGTATATATTTATAAATAATGATAGAGATAAAGTTTCTAAACTGAATAATGATTGTAGAAAATATTAATTGAATTATTGAATGACCAGCTAAAATTTATATAGGTAGCTATATCCCTTTTATAAATAGCTATAAATGATTTATCATTTAAATCTAGACTCCTAAATATTTGTGTTATTTAAACTATCATAAACTCTACTAGCTAGTATTTATGTTGGTAGAAATGTATGCTGATAGAATTAAAACTGTCCTGTATTTTCTTGGAAAAAACAGTATTTTTTTTATGGAAAACACGTTAGCTATTTGTGATAAAATTTGAGCCAATGTTTTTTTTGTACCTTTAGGAGGGAGACAAGCTGAAAGATGAAGACCTTTACAAGTTCCTAGCTGACTTGAAGCGCCCCTCATCTCAATTGAAGAAGAAGTGTCTCTCTGGCAGACTGAAGTTAGACATCTCACCAGTGACTCACTCTCCTAAGTACTGTCTAACCACAGAGCTGGCACGCGTCATCCCTTACCCAGGTAACAAATCTTAAATACTAAAGCACTTTGATCATTTTTTCCATTTTCTAAGTGTAAACTTGTAGCTTATTGCTGGGAGAACGTTGCTGTTTTTGTTACCGTAGTGGGTGTTACCATAGTCGAAATACAGGAAAGTGGGTGTTGCCATAGTCG
>CANNZV010001650.1:0-138084 GCA_947561585.1 Caprella mutica
GATGTACTATCATAGAAAAGAGTCATTGTGATGATGTACTATCAGAGAAAAGAGTCACTGTGATGATGTACTATCAGAGAAAAGAGTCACTGTGATGATGTACTATCAGAGAAAAGAGTCACTGTGATGATGTACTATTAGAGAAAAGAGTCATTGTGATGATGTACTATCAGAGAAAATAGTCACTGTGATGATTTACTATTAGAGAAAAGAGTCACTGTGATGATGTACTATCAGAGAAAAGAGTCATTGTGATGATGTACTATCAGAGAAAAGAGTTACTTTGATGATGTACTATCAGAGAAAAGAGTCATTGTGATGATGTACTATCAGAGAAAAGAGTCATTGTGATGATGTACTATCAGAGAAAAGAGTCACTGTGATGATGTACTATCAGAGAAAAGAGTCACTGTGATGATGTACTATCAGAGAAAAGAGTCACTGTGATGATGTACTATTAGAGAAAAGAGTCATTGTGATGATGTACTATCAGAGAAAAGAGTCACTGTGATGATGTACTATCAGAGAAAAGTGTCACTGTGATGATGTACTATTAGAGAAAAGAGTCACAGTGATGATGTACTATCAGAGAAAAGAGTCACTGTGATGATGTACTATTAGAGAAAAGAGTCACTGTGATGATGTACTATCAGAGAAAAGAGTCACTGTGATGATGTACTATCAGAGAAAAGTGTCACTGTGATGATGTACTATTAGAGAAAAGAGTCACTATGATGATGTACTATCAGAGAAAAGAGTCATTGTGATGATGTACTATCAGAGAAAAGAGTTACTTTGATGATGTACTATCAGAGAAAAGAGTCATTGTGATGATGTACTATCAGAGAAAAGAGTCATTGTGATGATGTACTATCAGAGAAAAGAGTCACTGTGATGATGTACTATCAGAGAAAAGAGTCACTGTGATGATGTACTATCAGAGAAAAGAGTCACTGTGATGATGTACTATTAGAGAAAAGAGTCATTGTGATGATGTACTATCAGAGAAAAGAGTCACTGTGATGATGTACTATCAGAGAAAAGAGTTACTGTGTTGATGTACTATCAGAGAAAAGAGTCACTGTGATGATGTGCTATCAGAGAATAGTGTCATTGTGATGATGTACTATTAGAGAAAAGAGTGACTTTGATGATGTACTATCAGAGAAAAGAGTCACTGTGATGATGTACTATCATAGAAAAGTGTCATTGTGATGATGTACTATCAGAGAAAATAGTCATTGTGATGATGTACTATCAGAGAAAAGAGTTACTGTGATGATGTACTATCAGAGAAAAGAGTCACTCTGATGATGTACTATTAGAGAAAAGAGTCACTGTGATGATGTACTATCAGAGAAAAGAGTCATTGTGATGATGTACTATCAGAGAAAAGAGTTACTTTGATGATGTACTATCAGAGAAAAGAGTCATTGTGATGATGTACTTTCAGAGAAAAGAGTCATTGTGATGATGTACTATCAGAGAAAAGAGTCACTGTGATGATGTACTATCAGAGAAAAGAGTCACTGTGATGATGTACTATCAGAGAAAAGAGTCACTGTGATGATGTACTATTAGAGAAAAGAGTCATTGTGATGATGTACTATCAGAGAAAAGAGTCACTGTGATGATGTACTATAAGAGAAAAGTGTCACTGTGATGATGTACTATTAGAGAAAAGAGTCACTGTGATGATGTACTATCAGAGAAAAGAGTCACTGTGATGATGTACTATTAGAGAAAAGAGTCACTGTGATGATGTACTATCAGAGAAAAGAGTCACTGTGATGATGTACTATCAGAGAAAAGTGTCACTGTGATGATGTACTATTAGAGAAAAGAGTCACTGTGATGATGTACTATCAGAGAAAAGAGTCATTGTGATGATGTACTATCAGAGAAAAGAGTTACTTTGATGATGTACTATTAGAGAAAAGAGTCACTGTGATGATGTACTATCAGAGAAAAGAGTCACTGTGATGATGTACTATCAGAGAAAAGTGTCACCGTGATGATGTACTATTAGAGAAAAGAGTCACTGTGATGATGTACTATCATAGAAAAGAGTCACTGTGATGATGTACTCTCAGAGAAAAGAGTCACTGTGATGATGTACTATCAGAGAAAAGAGTCACTTTGATGATGTACTATCATAGAAAAGAGTCACTGTGATGATGTACTATCAGAGAAAAGAGTCACTGTGATGATGTACTATCAGAGAAAAGAGTCACTGTGATGATGTACTATCAGAGAAAAGTGTTTTTTGGTTCTGATTGTTTTGGAAATGTGAAGTTAGTAAACCATTAAAAATTCCTTACTAATACACTTTTGTTTGACTATTTCTTTGTTTTTCCGTTGATCAGATATTTCTCATGCACTTCTTTCTCTGCTTTTGCAGTTTAATATGTGCAGATCACTGATTCATAACCTGTAACGTAATAGAACGAACATCATTCTTTTATTTTTGTTCAGTTCATATTAATGTAGCAATTTCTTATTTATATGTTTTATGCAGTGAAAAGTTCAGTGAACTCTTGCTAATCGTGTGTGACATCAAATTAGTGCCAATTGCTCATAAATCTCCTCTATGTTATATGCAAGTGTTTACGAAGTGGCAATTTTTTCCATTTGGACGAATCATTATTTGAACCGTATAATGATGTTATCAGCATGAAATCAATGAGATGCGTATAGAAGATAGCACATGTCACCTGATGTATACCTCACTGATATATAAGCAACAAGATGAGTAAAATGATGGAACAGTTCCTTGCGACTTCAACTTCGTTATTTTGTTCATTACGCTCCGTGTTTTTCTTGGTTATCGATGGAAATGAATCCGCTCATTATTTTCATTATAGTTGTTAGTGTCAAAGAAAGCCTTCAAAATGGTGAGAAGTGTGCCAATTATATAAGGTTTTTATTACATTTTAGGATATCAGTTAAAGCCTAGAATTAAACAATTTATCTGACCATAATAATTAAAAACATTAATAATCAAGATTGTTAAAATTTTGAATAATTCAAAAGAGTAGAAATTGTGATAAAGCTTTAGCGTTTCTTGAGTCAACAAATTATGTAAAGCCTTCAACATATAATTTACATTTAGAAATATGTAGAATAATTGAAAGGTAATATGATATGATAATAACAATGAGACTTTCTCATAATTTTTTCCTGATCACTCACAGGTTTCCCGATTCCGTTGGGTGTGCCCAAATGCATCTTCAATTTCAACGAGTACGAAGAAGGAGAAGTGAGTAGCTAGTGAAGGAAAGGGTCTAAGCAACTGTTTGAAATTGTTCAGCAGAAGCATCCAAAGTTTCTAAATGGATTTTAAAGGTTTATTGAAATATAACGAACGATTAAAGTAAATTTTACCTATCTTTGCATAAAAGACTGATGGAACAATGAAAATACTCGGAATTATCTCTTAGGTACGAGGATAAGTTTTCCATAATAAACTTCATTGTCAAGTTTCGTGGCTTAGGTTCTTCCTCCACCCAACGTGTCAAATATTCAGCTCACATCTTCTGAAAAGATAGAGTCTTGAATCTACTTCTAATATATTATTCAAGTTATTCAATTTTGAATAGAAATGTCCGTTATCAAAATGATTAAAACTATAAACCAGGTAACATTTTGAACAAGAGAAATCCTATCAACATTATAAAAGGTTATTTACTTGATTATTTTAATTCTCTCGTCTATTCCTGAGTGTACAGGGTGTTGCATTACAGTTCCGACAAAAAATGACAGTTTGCATAAAAACCAAAATGCACACATTTTCAAAACACAAAATGTCCAAAAATGATTTTTTATTGAGATTGATTACTGTAACATGTAATAACATTACAATAGGTACTAATGCCTGTTTTTTTTGTTATTCACTACCACTAGAATAACTGTTAGGAATGTATGTACATGTAAATATCTATAATAGGAGTCCTTTAAAAACTTTAAAAGTCACTGTATTGAGAGCTAAGCAATTTTGATAATTTTGGTTTTCGTGAAACAAAGTTTGTTTTATGTTAAATTCTCTACGTATGTCAAAATTACTCTAGAATCAGGGTATCCATATCTCGATAACGAAGCATCTTTGGAAAAAGTTGTTGTTTTGGATTTTATGCCAGCTGTCAAATTTTGTCGGAACTGAAATGAAACATCCTGTCTATAATCGTATTTAAATTGCTCTATGATATTACTATGTAGATGCTGTTTCTCCATCCTGTAAGTATTGCCAAATTTAAATTCTAATATTAGTAGGCTAAGTAATGTGATGTTATTGAAAGACAAGTTAATTGAAGCTCCTTTTAATAGTTCCAAATGAAATCAATGTGTCTAATAACATAAATGGTTCGACTCTTATACACCAGTGGTAGCATATTTACAGAGTCGGCTAACTGTAATTTATTTAATATTAATCCAAATACTTATCAATTAATTCTAAACATATTATCACAACTCCCCTTTCATAAATCAAATCTTTCCATTCAATCGTTTGCTCCTCCTAGGTTCTGTTGTAACTTCAGTAGTGACATCTCTCTCTTCTTTCCCTTCTGTTTTTTTAAACAGTCGTAAAAATCTTCGGTTTCTTCGATATATCTTTCCGCTTGGTAGTTTGATAAGGTAGTCTCTGAATGCTCCTTTTCCTACAATAACTCCAACTTTATCCCATCTTTTACTTATTGGATTTTGAATTCGTACAAGCGTTCCAATTTCTAATTCACTCAAAGATTTTGATATCCTATCGTACGTTTCTCTCATGTAATTATAATTCCTTGTAATTTTGTTGTCATGTTTTACCATCATTTTATTCCACTTCTTGTCGAATACTGAATGATGTGCTGGTAAACATGTCCTCATTGGTTTCCCGAATATTATTTCGGAAGGAGATAGTCCTGCTTCGCCTGGCGTGTTCCGCCATTCTAATAAAGCTTTATGGAATTCTTCTTTGTCAATGTTCCCATCTTCAGTTGCTTTCATTAACAGCGTTTTCATTGCTTTTACCGAATTTTCTAAGAATCCATTTGATTGTGCGTAATAAGGTGAAGATGTAACGTGGCTTAATACCCATTTCCTCAAAAACTCTAAATTCTCTTGAAGAGAACTGTGGACCTCCATCTGTCCTGATTCTTACATGAACTCCAGTACTGCTGAAACACTTCATACATGATTTGATTAAATCTTTTGTTTTAGTGTTTCCTGATTTAAATTTGTAAATCACTGGCCATGCTGAAAATTTATCCGTGTATACAAGGTAATCTTTTCCTTTGCACGAAAAGAAATCAATATGAACCTCTTCAAATATTCTTGACGGTTTCTTTTGAATTATTATCCGTTTCGAGCAGTTACTTATCATATTCTTGATTTCGTTGTTCATTCCAGGCCAGTAAACACACATTCTTGCTCTTCTTCTTGTCCTTTCAATCCCCTGATGAGCTGAGTGTAGCTGCTTCAATATCTCATGTCTTGCTTTTATGGGGGCTGCTATACGTTTTCCGTATAAAACAAGTCCATCATCAGTAGAAAGTTCATCCCTTATGTTCCAATAAGGCAATATCGCAGTACATTTGTCACTTTTTGGGAATGAACCCTTGTTGACTGCGTCCACTAGTTCCTGATATTGAACATCATCTTTCGGTATAGCGCGAAGTTTTTCAATGATTGGGTCATATATTCGTGACTCAATGTCTTCTTGATTTATTTTAGTATCCATCTGAAGAACATAATGATCTAACTCCCTCTCAGCTTCTTCATCTGACGTTTGAGGAACACTTGTTGGTGCTCTGGAAAGAGCGTCAGGAATTTGATGATCTTTTCCCTTCACCCATCTTGTAGTGAAATTAAATCTTGTTGTCTTCTCTTTCAGTCTTTGAAGTTTCGGATTCTCCTGTTCATTAAGCTTCTGGTTATCTAGTATAGCAACTAGTGGTCTATGATCGACTGCTAATGTGAAGTGATTTAGTCCTAACAGATACGTCTGACATTTTTTCATTGCCCAGACTGCTGCTAATAATTCTAACTCGATGATAGCATATCTACTTTCGGTATCAGAAAGGAACTTTGAACCACATTGGACGATGTGCCATTGCTTGTCATATCGTTGCATTAACGCATATCCTAGTCCGTTTAATTTTGAAGCATCAGTTTGAAGGACTGTTTCCTTTTCCGGATCAAACTGACAAAGAATGGGTGGAATCGAAAGACTTTTCTTCATTTCATCGAAGGATTTTTGGTGCTCTTCCATCCAAACAAAAGCGTTCTTCTTGCTGAGAAGACTTCTTAAAGGGCCGATATTTCTGCTAAATTTCGGGACTGAACTCCTCCAAATGATTCACCAGACCCATAAAAGACCTCAGTTCATTTATGTTTGTAGGTGTTGGGAAGTTCGATATGGCTTCAACTTTTGAAGGATCGGCAGCTACTCCGTTTTTCGTTATCTTGTAACCAACAAATTCTACCTCTTCTTCAGCGAATTTGAATTTCTCCTTGTTCAAAGTTATATTATTTTCTCGACATTTTATGAGAAAGGCTCTAACGTTCGAAATGTGATCCTCAATATTCTCATCGTATAGTATTGAATCATCAACTACTTTTTGCAAATTTTTTAGATCTAATGTTGCCGTGGCTCCTCGTCTGCAGTATTCGTATCCGGTGGACGATAAACCTATTGGAGCTCTTTGGAAGCAATATCTTCCCCATGGAGTTATAAAAGTAGTCAGCTTTTGATATTCTTTCTCAAAGGCAATCTGCCAATATCCATGTTTAGCATCCATTGTTGTGAAGAATTTAGCAGACGAATCAATCTTGCTTGTTGCTCCTTTTGGAGTTTGGGTTGGATAAACTGGTCTTTTAACATATTTGTTCAACCCTGTTAAATCAACACAAATTCGTACTCCGCCTATGCTTTTGGGCACTATTACCATTGGATGACATTAATCGGATGGCTCTTCCTTCAGTTCTCTGATAATACCGTGCTGAAGCATTTCATTCAGTTGATTTTGTACTTCATTTTGCCATGCAATTGGCACTTGAGCTCACTCTCATTTGAAAATACAACCTTGAATTCCTCGAGCAGTTTCTTGTTTGTTTTATACTTGAAGTTCGAATCAATTGCACTAATTTTAATGGGTTTTCTCTCCAATTTTGATTGATGAACTTGTGATATGGGACTTGGGAACTTCTCATGAATTAATCCAAGTTTTTGACATGCTATCCATGATAACAATAATTTATCCTAGTTGTGACATATCACGACATCTTCTGAGGTTTCTCTCCCTTCATATCTCCTGATGCTGTAAATACGTCATGAACCAATTTGGAGGTTGGTCGGCCATTGTTTCTTCTGGTTGCTTCTTCTTTCCTTTTGTCATTTTTCTTGATCCTGTCTACATCGCCATGTGATGTTATTGAAAGACAAGTTAATTGAAGCTCCTTTAATAGTTCCAGATGAAATCAATGTGTCTAATAACGTAAATGGTTCGACTCTTATACACAAGTGGTAGCATATTTAAAGAGTCGGCTAACTGTAATTTATTAAATATTAATCCATATACTTATCAATTATTTCCAAACATATTATCACAAGTAAGTTTTGATATTGTCAATATTTTAGTAAGGGTTGATAATCTTTGATCATTATAGATAGAAAAATTACCCAAAAATACATTCACCCAATAGTTAAAACATTTAAATAGTTAACCAACTATACCTATATGATAATTTTTTTTTTTTGACAGGTTTTGGAGATTTATGAAAAATTTTGCATCAGGCTGATGTGTCATAATAACAGAGTGCAGCTAATGTCTATTGGTGAGGATTGCCAGTGCACCAAACACAACAATAAAAAACTGCGGCACACTGGACAGGAGTCCGAATGGTTCAGTTTGGTCTCAACCAGGTAAAATGATCTACATTTTAGAATTGCTTTTGCAGAATTTTTAACTACAAAACACAGCTCTTCCATCGTATTTCTAAAGGCAAGATTTTAATTTATGCACATGATTTTCTATAACTCTTTGTTCGAAGTTTTGGTCAATATAAACGTTTTTGTTGATAGCCTCAACCAAATCCTGACAAAAGCAACCAGATAAAGCAATCGAACATTAAGAATAACCAGGAAATGGAAAATGGGAGAGAACCAACTGTTGAAACTTCTATATCATCCAAGCCGTTCTTACATCATATAAATTGAGGAGAGTAGGTAAATTCGGTCCAAAGTTATCATACGATAAAACTTTCTATTGAATATTTGGTCGTCTTCTGGATAGACTAAAAACTACTGCTAAGTGCGATCCATCAGCATCAGGACGAAGCCTTCACTCATAAGAAAGAAGTGTCATCGAATTTGGTAAAAAATTATCATATCATGTCCCTAATTTTTTGGGGCTACGAGCACTAGAAAGGGGCCAAAAGGTCAAAAAATACGATTTTTTTTCTAAGTTGCTAATCCGAAGAAAACGGGATGGAAAACGAAAAATATCAGTCCATTCTTTTATTAAAACTGTTACAAGGATTTTAAAACAGTCTTAGTTTTTGTTTCTAGAATGTACATTAATAGATTTCTATTCCTTTGAAATTTACGAAAGAAAAAATCTTCAATTTCTGAAAAACTTAATGCCTAAATTGAAAAAGCCACACGAACAAAATGTGTTTATTTTAATAAAAAGTAATCGGTCCACAAATACAGTTTTCTGAAATGTGAGTCGATCCCCATTTGTGAGTCAATGACATTTTTGCAATTTATTTATCTAATATGGAATTACTGGTTAAACTATGAAAACTATGCATTTATATATTACAAAACTAAATGAAAACAGCATTCAAACTTTATCAATAGCGATAAAATTGACATATCGCCTAAATATTCTACGTTTTGACTTATGTAAATTCATAGAAGTCAATGAGTTTTCACACTACAAGGAAAACAAAGGTTTTTTGGAATCCTCAACGATTTCGAACAAAAGTAGAGATGTTTTTTCTTAAATTTTCACAATCCCTTGCTTTTCATCACATTCCACAACTTTTAAATTTTTTTTGGTTAGTTATCAAAAGAAAACAGGAAAGAAAATGGAAATGTTTCAAGGAATCTAAAACTGTCAATTTTTTTGTCCTAGTATATATCCTTATAGACTTGTATTCATTTGAAATCTTCATTTTCTCAAAAAATTAATGCCAAAATTTGAAAACTTATACGAACAAAATGTATTTTCTTTGCGAAGTTGCAAATTTTGGAGCAATAAGTCTACAAATAAAAGGGTTTCCTGTAATGTTGGTCGATCCCCTTAAATTGGAGACGTAAACGAAATGCATGGTCTTAGTTCGCAAAGGAATATTAAGAATTGAATGGATATTAGTTATTTTACTAGGCTAATATATTAAAAAAAATTTAGGAGTACATAGTTTGTAACAAAATGGAAAGGGGTACATAATAAGAGATAGGTTGGGAAACTCTGGTCTGGACAAACTTCACATAGAAAGTAATCTGAGTGGCCAAACGTATTCTATGACGATTACCATGAACCTTGCTCATGCGGTGACTTCCATGCATGATTTTAAAAAGTAATACTGCAGTGACAGAGAAACCAATAGGACTGATGGTTGGTCGGATGGGAATCGGGGTGCCATAAAAATGATTTATGATATGAAATTATACTCCTTGTTGCAGAGAGTAATGTGTCTGATGGGTAACTTCTAAGGTAAGAACAACATCTGATTTAAGATAAGGCAGATTTCTAACGTGTGGATGTACAGGGTCGTGCAGCTAAATTGGGACTAACTTTAACAGCACATATCTTCCGTAATTTCTAACCTATGACTAAATTATTTTTTACAGACAATTTTTAAGCCCTTTGCTATAATATTTCAGATTAAGATCTAGCATATTTTGCTAAAATATGGCGGAATTAGCGCGAAGAACGACCATATGTGAAATGAGATGAGCCGGGAACTCTGTTTCAGACATTATTAAGAGCACTGGCTATGCGAAATCGTCTGTTTATCGAGTTGTTGCTGCTTTTGATGCCGAGGGTAAGGTTCAGAGAAGTCGACACAGTCCCCAAAGTGATCGAAAGAGAACCAAAGCCTTCCTTGCTGGGCTGAAAAGCACGTTGAAGTCAGACCCAAGCCAGCCGATGTCAACACTGGCACAAAAGCGCAGCGTGAGTCGTAGCACCATCAGCAGGGCAGTCAAGGAAGACCTTGGTGTGAAGTCATACGTAAGGAGAGTCCGTAACCTCCTAACTACCCGCTCCAGAGCCCTCAGAGCTGAAAGATGCCCAAAGCTTCTGAACCATCTGAAACACAAAGGAGGACATGTCCACGTTTTTGTTGACGAGAAAAAGTTTGTTGTTGATGAGGTAGCAAATCGCCATAACACTCGGGTAGTTGCCTCCGATCGTTCAGAAGTTCCTCCTGTGATGCAGAGCAAAAATCCCGCTTCTGTGATGGTTTTTCCAGCCGTCGCAAGTGATGGTAAGGTTATGCCTCCTCATTTCATCGAAGCAGGTCTTAAAATCAACACAGCTGAGTACTTGAAAATTCTGAAAGATGTTTTGATGCCGTGGATACGTAGGAACTACGACCCCTTCAAAGTGATGCTCGTTCAAGACTCTGCGCCCGCGCATGGAGCAAAGAAAGTTCAGGATTTCCTGAATGAGAATCTTCCTTTGATGGTCCCGAAGGATATTTGGCCCAGCAGCTCCCCAGATCTGAATGTTTGTGACTATTGGCTGTTTGGCGTCATTGAGGGAGAGTCTAACGTAACTTCACATCCAAGTGCCAACTCTCTGAAGGCCGCTATTCGTCGGGCATTTCGTAATCTTGACCCCGAGGATGTATAAGGATTTGTTCACGGTTTCGCTCGAGAATCTCCCAAATTATTGACGCAAAGGGTAGTCACATAGAATGATTATGTTCTGTAGACAATAACGAACAAATAAATACAAGTAAAAATTACATTTAATCATTATTTGCCTTTCAAAATAGCGAATTCTAAAAAAAGTTATGTTAGTCCCAATTTAGCTGCACGACCCTGTACTGCTGTTATTTGGCGGTAACAGAAACAGCCACTGGATGTTGGGAGTTGATTATAATCATCAGCATATGCTACGTTTTTGGAATCAAATCGCGGAGGTCCGAAGAGAAATTTTTTTATGAGACTAGATGAATGATCTACATCATTCGAGACTTCATTTATGAAATTGCAAGAGCTCTGCCTAACAGAAAGAAAAGGAGTAAGTCTTCTTCTAGAAGTTGAAGGAATATCTGTGTTCAGAACATTCATCGAAATTCACCGCAACTCAATTCATCACCACAAGAACAATTTAATTTAAAATTTAATGAGAATACTGCCGGACAATATGGAAGCCTTCAAAAAGTCTAAGACAGTCACAAGTTAACGAGACTAAAGTTGTCATGGTTAATGCTGTCGAAACAGAGATGGAGAATTAAAAGGTGGGAGTCCTAATTAAGTTGAGAGGTTTGACAACAATGACAACGTGGGAAAAAGGCAGAACAACGTAGAAATTGAATTTATTCAGATTTGTTTATTGACCGCAAGTTCAACCAGCTTCAATTTATATTTTTTTTTTTGAGATTTTATTTATTTTCTATAATGATAATTAAAACAATATGTAGAATTTTTGAACTTTAGTAACGGAAATTTGTATTATAATGTGGTTATATGCTCATATCTTTATGTGGTTATGTGCTCATATCTTTATGTGGTTATGTGCTCATATCTTTATGTGGTTATGTGCTCATATCTTTATGTGGTTATGTGCTCATATCTTTATGTGGTTATGTGCTCATATCTTTATGTGGTTATATGCTCATATCTTTATGTGGTTATGTGCTCATATCTTTATGTGGTTATATGCTCATATCTTTATGTGGTTATGTGCTCATACCTTTATGTGGTTATATGCTCATATCTTTATGTGGTTATGTGCTCATATCTTTATGTGGTTATGTGCTCATATCTTTATGTGGTTATGTGCTCATATCTTTATGTGGTTATGTGCTCATATCTTTATGTGGTTATATGCTCATTTCTTTATGTGGTTATATGCTCATATCTTTATGTGGTTATATGCTCATATCTTTATGTGGTTATGTGCTCATATCTTTATGTGGTTATGTGCTCATATGGACTATATGAATATTTTAAAGATAAATTATTGTGAACTGTAACGGGTTAGGAGTAGATAAGGTTGCAACATTTCCCTAAACGGTGTTTTACATGGTTTAGAATATATCATTTTTTTAAGTTATACTCATCATATGTACTTCTAATAGCTATCATTAATAACGTGTAACATTGGAAGGACATAAATGCACAACTGTTTGCTCTTCATTCATTATACTATATTTTCTAATTTCTGTTATATTTTCCAGTAATCTAAACCACCTCTTACCTTTAGTAGACCGCAGGTATAACAATTGAGAAAAAGTACCTTTCCTAAGATAACAATCTTCTTTTGTATTTCAATTCATTAGGAATAGCGATTTATATAACTACAGGTAAAGCTCTTACAGCAGACGATCTTTGAACGGACGCCCCCTATAAAGGACAAAATATGTTTTCGCTCTAGCAGACTGCGTATCGCCACAACTAACTCTTTAAATTATTAGGTTTAACTAATATTTCATTCGTCTACCAAGTATCTAGTGACTTTCTAGTCAAATATTGATTTTAATCAGAAGAATTAAAATTGACCATCAACACCTAATATATTGTTTTAAGATTTTCACTATTTATATTTTATTACCCTTTCCCGCCACATTTTCATTGATTAGAAAATTTCAATAGAAATTTGAAAAAAGTGTGACTATTCTATATTTTACTTTAATATATTCTTCATTCATGCATACCCAACAAAAGTTAAGAATCAGGAAATGAAATAATATATGTTCAGTTTAATAAACGATTATTAATTATGTTATGTATATTAGTTTGTTTGCATGTAGGGACATTGATATCTATGTAAGTGAGGATAAAAAATAACACCTTTTTTGTCATATTTTATAGTTTGTTAAGCGGCAGTTATACCTACCTTATTATTTCGTACATTTATCTAAGTAAGTAAGATATTTATATTCATTAATATTTTCCTTTATTAATAATCTGATATTGTTTACCTTCATTAAGTTTCTTCGAAATGCTGTTAAAGAAAACTTACAAAGTTTAAACCCCCAACTGAACTAAACAGCATTTCAAAGAAACGCTAGTGAAGGTAAACAATCTCAGATTATTATTAAAGGAAAATCTGGATGAAAATCTTTTAATATTTATATAAATTACTGATATAAATGTTCAAAACTATTCTTATATATTGAATAGTTACACCTCATTTCATTTCCTACAGAAGACAATTTATATGGAAAGGGTAACTAGATTAAAATACTTAACAAAAACTGAAAATAATACATTAAAGTGTTGATTGTAATTTTGTAAATTGTAATATGTACCTCTGAATATAATAAATGTTTGACTAGATACCTACTTGGTAGATGGATAAAAATATGTTAAACAATATAATTTAAAGAGGTCATTGTAGCCATAGTAAATAAATAGACAAGTATACTAAGTTTCGAATTCAAGTGTTCCAGTCTTCAGAAACGATGTAAACAAATGACGTCACATATTGTATTGTAAAAGTGAGAATTATATAGGTGCGCCAAGTAAATAGATAGAATATGTCAATAAACAATATGTTTGGTTAGCTTTCAGTACCTAGATAACCTTTATATATTTAAGTACGCTGTACAAAATACATCCATGTTAAAACGGGTCCGACGCCCCACTTGTCCGACGCCCCAATAGTCCGACAGTTACCTCTTTCTGTGTTATTTCTCATTTTATATTTTGATTAAAACAAAAACAAAATGTGATCAAATAGTTATAATCAATTAATAACTAATCTGAATAATAAAATAATTTTTCATTTCTTTCATTTTTAAAATTTTATATTCCTTTTTTATTTTACATTATTTCTTATATTAATTAGTTTTATGGAATTCATCATTTGATTTCATAATTTAATGTAGTTGTTTTATCCGCTAGTTTGTTGTACTGCACACTTCATGATTGTTTAAAGACCTGGCAGAGGTGTTCTGGGGTTGGCACGCCCCCCCCCCAATATATATACATATATACAGTAGTGAACAAAATATAAGAGTAGGCAAAAACAAGTTATCTAAATAATTAATTTCATGAAAAGTCCAAAACACACATTATTGAAATTTTGCATGTATTTTTATATAGAGCTCATATGTATCCGTATGAAATTTCAAAGCATTTGGACAAATATTCTTGGAATAGTTCCACATTTTACTTCAAACACTAAATTTGCTCTGGTCAAAAGTTAAGGGTAGCCCTTATAAACTTTGAAATATTCGCGGATATTTGCAATTAATTTAATAATTTGTGAATAATTCTTAACTATATCACTTCAATACATCTTCTACCACAAATTTCTAATAATTTTGCACAATATGAAGGAGTTATTCATCTTCTATTCATCCACAAGAAACGTCCACCAGCTCCCCCTCTGATTCAGTCTCTAATTCTCGTTGCAAGAGATTTCTATTGCCACATGAAGGTCCAAAACGATTGTGCAACATATTGTGGCTCAACATAAGCAGTATGGAGTTGTTGATTCCAAACCGAAGAATGGTAGACTTCCCAAAGCATTGCTGAGAGAAGATCATGCAAGTCTTCAAAGTAGATTGCAAGGTAGTTTCAACACTTCTGGTCAAATTTTTCGTAAGATAGATGTCATGTCTGGTGGTACGGTGTCCCAGTCTACTTTTTCGCTTCGACTTCAACAAGTTGGTTTGCAATAATTGTAAGCATCGAAGCTTACAATCTCAAAAAAGAAACGGAAAGTGATACTTGTGTTTTGTCATGAGTATGTCATTTGGTCGATTGATCAGTGGTCGAAAGTACATTCTAGTGATGACGGAAGAAAAATACAAATCTTTGGTTCTTATAGGAAAGTACAAATTAAACGTAAAGTAGGGGGAATGTTAACTCTGAACTGCGTCAAGAAAACGGTTAATTTTGGAGGAGGTAGTGTGATGTTCTTGGTGGACATTTTTTCTGCTGGACCTGGTCCCATTGTTCGTCTACGAGGAGGAGTTATTGCAGAAGTATAAAACAGCTCTTTCGTCATCATACTCTTCCCTATCAACAATCAGCTGACCCTAAACCACAGAGTTTCAAGCAGGACAACGTACCCTACTAATCAGATAAAAAAGTAACGATTCTATTAAAAGATGAAGAAATTGCTCTAATGAGCTGGTTTTCACAGAGTCCTGACCTCAATCGAATTGAGATTGTTTGGATAATAATTGGAGACTGTACTCAGAGAAGAAACACAAGAAATGTGGAAGAATTGTGGACATTTCTTGAGGATGAATAGAAGATGGATAACTCCTTCATATTTTGCCAAATTTGTCGAATTTTCTGGTAGAAAATGTATTGAAGTGATATAGTAAAGAATTATTCACAAATTATTAAGTTAATTGCCAATATCCGCGAATATTTCAAAGTTTATGATGGCTACTCTTAACTTTTGACCATAGCAAAATTTAGTGTTTGAAGTAAAATATGGAACTATTCCTAGAATATTTGTCGAAATGCTTTGAAATTTAATACGATAATAAGTGCGAAATTTCAATAATGTGTGTTTTGTACTTTTTATGAAATTAAAGATTTAGATAACTGGTTTTTGCCTACCCTTACATTTTGTCCGCTACTGTATATATATACCTTATGTTAAATCAGTAATAAACTACAAAAGTGTCGGACTAATGGGGCATCGGACTAATGGGGCATCGGCTTTATGAATAGTAACCATTAAAACAATTGAGTTATAATCAACTTATAACCCTATAATGTACATGGAATACTTGCGTGTCGTGTAATTTTTCTTGATAATACATTATCAGTGTAGGGTTCTGGCTGGTATAATGCAATAAATTCCATAGGAAAAATTATCGACATGATATTATCTAGGAAAAATTTACCTAATATTATTATTAGAACGAAGAAAATTATTTCACTCTTCATAGCTAGCTAGGCTATGTCCAAAAATTATGAATACATTTTTTCTCTTCAAAGGACCTACAGCTTTTTAACATTAATTTAAAACAATTCCAGTTTAATTTAAAATAAGTCAAGTTTAATATAAAATAAATCAAGTTTAATTTAAAATAAATCAAGTTATATTTAAAATAAACCAAGTTATATTTAAAATAGATTAACTTTGATTTAAAATAGTTCAACTTTAATTTAAAAAGTTCAACTTTAATTTAAAATAGTTCAAGTTTAATTTAAAAAAAATGAAGTTTAATTTAAAATATAATTCTATGGGCCCTCGATGTCACACATCAAAAGCTTTGCGCTAAACTCATTATATTAGTAACAGGAGAGAATGAGATCATGAGAGTATACCATAATCTTGCATTGCCGCCTTAATCTTTTTCATTGCCCACCATAATCTTTCATTGCAACCTTAATCTTTTTCATTGCCCACCATAATCTTTCATTGGCACCATAATCTTTTTCATTGCCCACCATAATCTTTCATTGCCACCTTAATCTTTTTCATTGCCCACCATAATCTTTCATTGCGACCTTAATCTTTTTCATTGCCCACCATAATCTTTCATTGCGACCTTAATCTTTTTCATTGCCCACCATAATCTTTCATTGCCACCTTAATCTTTTTCATTACCCACCATAATCTTTCATTGCCACCTTAATCTTTTTCATTGCCCACCATAATCTTTCATTGTCCACCCTAATCTTTCATTGCACACCATGATCTTTCATTGCCCACCCTAATCTTTCGTTGCCCACCATAATCTTTCATTGCCCATCATAATCTTTCTTTGCCCACCATAATCTTTCATTGCCCACCCTAATCTTTCATTGCCCACCATAATCTTTCATTGCCCATCATAATCTTTCATTGCCCACCATAATCTTACATTGCCCACCCTAATCTTTCGTTGCCCACCATAATCTTTCATTGCCCACCACAATCTTTCATTGCCCACCGTAATCTTTCATTGCCCACCGTAATCTTTCTTTGCCCACCATAATCTTTCATTGCCCCACCATAATCTTTCATTGCCCACCATAATCTTTCATTGCCCACCATAATCTTTCATTGGCCACCATAATCTTTCATTGCCCACCATAATCTTTCATTGTCCACCCTAATCTTTCATTGCACACCATGATCTTTCATTGCCCACCCTAATCTTTCGTTGCCCACCATAATCTTTCATTGCCCATCATAATCTTTCTTTGCCCACCATAATCTTTCATTGCCCACCCTAATCTTTCATTGCCCACCATAATCTTTCATTGCCCATCATAATCTTTCATTGCCCACCATAATCTTACATTGCCCACCCTAATCTTTCGTTGCCCACCATAATCTTTCATTGCCCACCACAATCTTTCATTGCCCACCACAATCTTTCATTGCCCACCGTAATCTTTCATTGCCCACCGTAATCTTTCTTTGCCCACCATAATCTTTCATTGCCCCACCATAATCTTTCATTGCCCACCATAATCTTTCATTGCCCACCATAATCTTTCATTGGCCACCATAATCTTTCATTGCCCACCATAATCTTTCAATGCCCACCATAATCTTTCATTGCCTACCATAGCCTTTCATTTCCCACCATAATATTTCATTGCCCGCCATAATCTTTCATTGCCCACCATAGTCTTTCATTGTGCACCATAGTCTTTCATTACCCACCATAATCTTTCATTGCCCACCATAGTCTTTCATTGCCCACCATAATCTTTCATTGCCCACCATAATATTTCATTGCCTACAATAATCTTTCATTGCCCACCATAATCTTTCATTGCACACCATAATCTTCCATTGCCCACTATAATCTTCCATTGCCCACCATAATCTTCCATTGCCCACCATAATCTTTCATTGCTTACCATAATCTTTCATTGCCACCATAATCTTTCATTGCACACCATAATCTTCCATTGCCCACCATAATCTTCCATTGCCCACCATAATCTTCCATTGCCCACCATAATCTTTCATTGCCCACCGTAATCTTTCATTGTCCACCATAATCTTTCATTGCCCTCCATAATCTTTCATTGCCCAACATAATCTTTCATTGCCCACCGTAATCTTTCATTGCCCACCCTAATCTTTCATTGCCCACCCTAATCTTCCATTGCCCACCCTAATCTTTCATTGCCCACCATAATCTTTCATTGTCCACCATAATCTTTCATTGCCCTCCATAATCTTTCATTGCCCAACATAATCTTTCATTGCCCACCGTAATCTTTCATTGCCCTTCCTAATCTTCCATTGCCCACCCTAATCTTTCATTGCCCACCATAATCTTTCATTGTTCACCATAATCTCTCATTGCCCACCATAATCTTTCATTGCCCACCATAATATTTCATTGCCCACCATAATCTTTCATTGCCCACCATAATCTATCATTGTTCACCATAATCTTTTGTTGTCCACCATAATCTTTCATTGCCCACCAAAATCTTTCATAGCCCACCATAATCTTCCATTGCTCACTTTTCTCATTTCAATCCTCTCATCTCACTAAATTCTCACTTCTCTCATCTCACTCACTTCTCTCATTTCATTTCTCTCATCTCATCTAACTAAATTCTCACTACTGTCATTTCATTTCTCTCACTTCCCTCATCTTAATTCTCTCCTCTCATTAAATTCTCACTTTTCTCATTTCACTCACCTCATTCATTTCATTACTCTCATGATCTCATTCCCTCCCATTACTAATATAATGATATTAGTGCAGAGCTTCCTATGTGTGATATCGAGGGCCCATATAATTTTATTTTAAATTAAACTTCATTTTTTTTAAATTAAACTTGAATTTTTTTTAATTAAAGTTGAACTATTTTAAATTAAAGTTGAACTATTTTAAATTAAAGTTGAACTATTTTAAATTAAAGTTGAACTATTTTAAGTTAAAGTTGAACTATTTTAAATATAAACTTGATTTATTTTAAATATAACATGATTTATTTATTTACTTAACCTATTGTACGGTTGTACCTGCAATAAAACTCTCAAATGACCCTTATCTAACATATAAACCTGATTGTCTATTTTAAAAGACTAAAGGGTTATTTTAAGTACATTTTGACGAGTGAAATTTTCCATAAAAATTCCTATTTAATCAGATGAATGCAAAATTGTGGTGAATCCTTCAGTCACCTTTAATTACTCTACTGAAGGATTTGAAGGCTATTAAGTAGAATATTATTAGCGAATAGAGTGTAAAACGTCATAAAAAACACAATTTTACTTAAGTTAATTTTTATGAAAATGCACATTTAACTGAATAATAGTTGACGGTCACGTCTTAGTTGTATTTTCGGATGTTCCATTATTGTACTTAGCATACTTTACTATTCATTTACTATGGTTGTAGCGATCTGCAGCCCGGTAGAATGAACAATTTTTGTCCTTTGTAGGGGTGTACGTTCAAAGATCGTCCGTTGTAAGATACATTTATTAAACTTGACTAATAATTTCATCCTCTCAGCCGCAGAGAATTTTTAGAAGGTCGGATTCAGCCCACACCAAACTTCAACCTCGCTCTTGTAGTTCCTGAAGGAATTTTCTAACCTATAAAGATTTTGTTCTTGTAACTAATTAAGAAATATTGTCTCTCTAAACTAGTTTCTTCCTCCCAAAATAAATGACAAGTCAAGTTTTTATCACTCATTGAGGAAAATAAATCAAGGAACCATTTTAACATTTCAGAAACATTCCATCGGAATCAGTGAACGTCTCAGATAAATTCGAAATACCTTTGGAAGGAGATGGTGATGACCACACTGATGCTGAGGAAAGTCCTAGTCACTCTGCAGCCCCTGACTCTGAACATCAAGACGAAATAAATGAATATGACCAAGCCGATTCACCTTCCTATGAATATGATGATCATGATGATGACATTGCTGATGCTGACTATGTAGAATCTGAGAGAATGATGAATGTACCCCAAGACATCAGCATAACTATGCTGTACAAACATGTGGTTGTCTTCTTGAAACATAGATGCAGC
Organism: Caprella mutica; assembly: GCA_947561585.1. NCBI lineage: Eukaryota > Metazoa > Arthropoda > Malacostraca > Amphipoda > Caprellidae > Caprella > Caprella mutica. The sequence continues at coordinate 20,140 of CANNZV010001650.1, forward strand.
TTCAATGGTAAGTACTTCAATGCAACAGGAGTATATTTTATGTAATTTTTTTCTACTCGTGTAACTCATTGATTCTGGACTGCTTGAGTATTATAAATAAATTCAAATTAATATTAGGTTTAACTGAAATAACTATGTATTTCATCATCTCCAACTAACTCATTAATCATTATATTCATACATGCAATGTTTGTTTTAGTTTCCCTGAGTCTTTTCCTTAAAATTCTTCAAATTGCTTCACAATACCTACACACTAGGGTGAGCCAAAAAATAGGGGTTTCGGGTAAACTTCAGAATCTTCAAATGGAATAGTTATAATAAGTTGATACGTTATAAAATAACATTGCATGCTAATTTCCAGGTCATTTCTGAATATTTATGAGTTGCCCCAAAACATTTGAAATTATGTACAAAATGATATTTTCCCATTAATTTTGAAATATTTGTTTATATTTTTCTGTGGAATAGGTAAAATTAGTTGACACGTTATGAAAAAACACAACTTGTAAAATTGCAGATTAATATTTGATACTTTTGAGTTGCCCTGAGCACTTTTTTTGTAAAATATATTAGTATTGCAATATTTCCCTTAAAATTTGGCTTCTGGAGCAATCATGCTGTTACTGTGATAAGATAGAAGTAATTTAATTCTCAAAATGACTTTGTGAATTTTATACAATTCATTTTATAAAAGAATTTATAAATATTTTCATATTGCAAAAATTTCGAATTCACTCGGATTTCAGCAATTGGATAATAACACATGCAATTCGCTTTGTAATTTTTTTTGAGTTTCCAAGTGTCCCAAATATTTAAAAGTTGGTTTATCAATCAATAATTAATGTTTTTGCTCAATTTCTTGCATATGAATTTCCTTATCATGTTCTTCATTGAGCACCAGACCTCCATAAGTGAGGAGCACTACACTGACTACAGTCTCCATCAGTGCCTAAATTCAAACAATTTGGAGGGTTGATATTTCTGATATTTGAATCGCTTGGGGGCAACTGTTAATAATGTCAGAATTCACTCAAATTTCAGTACACGTACCTTTACTTGTCATATCAACTTTATATCACTATTCCATAAGTAATATCCAAAACGAAATTTTTTGGCCAACCCTAATACACACATAGAAGCCGATATACTGGGAGTCCACGCTGAAATGAATTTATATATATATTAACTACATATGTTTCGTTATTGATTTCTTTGAGTTCCACCTCAATGGAAACTATTTTAATGGAATTACTCATGTACATTGTGCCTAAGGCACATTAAATACTGGAAAGTAACAATGAAAACAAAAATATATGCTGATTTACAATATTTGTATAAACGAGGTGCATGTCATATAACTCAGAAAATTTGGATGCCAGTAATATTCATTATTGATAACAAACTAACATGAATATTAGGGTGGGCCAAAAAATAACATTTTGTATATTACATATGGAATAGTGATATAAAGTTGATATGACAAGTAAAGGTACGTGTACTGAAATTTGAGTGAATTCTGACATGATTAACAGTTGCCCCCAAGCGATTCAAATAGCAGAAAAGTAACATTTTTGGTTATTTTTACTACATTTTGCCAAAAAACTCATAATCTCTGATTTAGAATAGGAAGAGTTTATTTTGGTGTTTGTGCTGGAAAATCGGACCGGTACGACAATGTTTACAGTTGCCCCCACCCCTCCAAATTGTTTGAATTTAGGCACCGCTAGAGACTTTAGTCAGTGTAGTGCTCAACACTTATGGAGGTCTGGTGCTCAATGAAGAACATGATAAGGAAATTCATATGCAAGAAATTGAGCAAAAACATTAATTATAATTATTGATTGATAAACCAACACTTAAATATTTGGGACACTTGGAAACTAAAAAAAATTGACAAAGCGAATTGCATGTGTTATTATCCAATTGCTGAAATCCGAGTGAATTCGAAATTTTGCAATACGAAAATATTTATAAAGGCTTTTATAAAATGAAATAAATAAAATTCACAAAGTCATTTTGAGAATTAAATTACTTCTATCTTATCACAGTAACAGCATGATTGCTCCAGAAGCCAAATTTTAAGGGAAATATTGTAATACTAATATATTTTACAAAAAAAGTGCTCAAGGCAGCTCAAAAGTATCAAATATTAATCTGCAATTTTGCAAGTGGTGTTTTTTCGTAACGTGTCAACTAATTTTACCTATTCCACAGAAAAAAACAAAATCGAATATTCCAAAATTAATGGGAAAATATCATTTTGTACATAATTTCAAATGTTTTGGGGCAACTCAAAAATATTCAGAAATGGCCTGGAAATTGGCATGCAATGTTCTTTTATAACGTATCAACTTATTATAACTAATCCATTTGAAGATTCTGAAGTTTGCCAGAAACCCCTATTTTTTGGCTCACCCTAATGAATATGTTTATGAATTTTAAGTATTTCTAAGAAATCTTCATTTCCCCTTCATAATTTCTATCTATCCGTGAATTAAAGTAGCTAATAGTGACATTCGACGACAGGTAAATACCCTGCCGTGTCCCGGTACTCAAGGTTCATAGCCGCAGACGGATGTACAAGAGTTGTGTGTCGCCACCTCACACCGTACTCTCCACTCTGGCCCACTCTTGTGGTGCAAGCCAACCGCCACTGCTCCTGCTCCGCTCCCTCCAGTCACCAGCCCATCTAACGCCTTCAGCCTCGTGAGAAAGACACTCACCACTCAATAGAAGAGGAATGAATATATAAATCTTATTCATTATTTAGCACTTGAATAAAGTATTGGGTTTAATAAGTGACAAATTGTTATTGTGAAATATTTATTGACGACTAGAGAGTTAGTATAAAATTTATAGAAAAAAGTAACTTAAAATTGATAGAATTATTAAGGAACTTTTTGATGTACTGAATAAAATTTTGATTTATCAATTTGTTGTATATTTCCCTAATTATCTCAAAAAAATATTAAAACAAAATATTTTTTTAACCATTTTCAAGGAGCTAAACTTTAAACCTTGATTATAATAATTTCGATCTTACCAATTATGATAAATTAGTTAATATTATTTCACTAAGACGATATGACAATAATGGAGACATTCAGAGTTGCATAGATCACACTTTCATAAATTATATCCACACTCATAATATACCTACCTAGAATTAGTCAACAATTTAGTTTTTTATAAGCTAAAAGTGTCTAATTTAGTATAGAAAATTAGATATCCAAAATGAGAAGGTAACATTTGATTGCTTTCATTTTTATTTCTCCTAATTCTTAATTTAGTTACTACTTAGAAGAGTGTTACGCCTCTCCAGTCAGCTTTCACGTATTTGTTTCACAGCTCTGAAAAAGAAATTATGATCATAGGAATGTTAATGTTGCAGAATTGAAAAATTATTATAATTGCAGTTCATAGCAATGGGACAATGTTGTCCCAACATACATTGTGTCCTAGTCTCCTGGGACACAATGTCCCAATAGACTAATAAATAGGGAGATAAAAATTATAATATATTGTTCCCATATAATTATTTTGTTTAAGGAATTATTATATTCATATGTCCATATATCGATCGGTTATTAGGAATTTGTACGAGTTTTTTGGGACCAAAAGAGTACATTCGTAGAAGTTGATGTCAAGAGGAACATGGCAGGCTAGATGACAGAAAAAGATAGAGACATCATAGAAAGTCTATGGGACATTATTAACTATGTGTCCCAGGAGATGCAAATGTGTTAATTAATTTGAAATTTGATTATATGTAGTCTGAATATTGGAATATTGTATAATTTAGTGTTCCATTATATTCATTGCCATTCAGAATAGTAAGATTATCCACCAGATGGCAGTTATGACATTATCCACCAGATGGCCGTTGTGACATTAGCCACCAGATGGCAGTTGTGACGTTATCCACCAGATGGCAGTTGTGACACTAGCCACCAGATGGCAGTTGTGACATTATCCACCAGATGGCAGTTGTGACATTAGCCACCAAATGGCAGTTGTGACATTATCCACCAGATGGCAGTTGTGACACTAGCCACTAGATGGCAGTTGTGACATTAGCCACCAGATGGCAGTTGTGACATTATCCACCAGATGGCAGTTGTGACACTAGCCACTAGATGGCAGTTGTGACACTAGCCACCAGATGGCAGTTGTGACATTATCCACCAGATGGCAGTTGTGACACTAGCCACTGGATGGCAGTTGTGACACTAGCCACCAGATGACAGTTGTGACATTAGCCACCAGATGGCAGTTGTGACATTAGCCACCAGATGGCAGTTGTGACACTAGCCACCAGATGGCAGTTGTGACACTAGCCACCATATGACAGTAGATATTTAACTTGTTTTTTTTTGGTCTAGAATAAATTTCATTTCTCTAATTTAAGGGAAAATAGAGTAAAGGTCCTATCTGATATTTTGATCATTTTCCTTATAGTCCTATTGAGTAAAGGATCTATCCACCTCTTAATTACTTTATTCACGCTCACTCAAACCAGATGGAACTCTATCCCAAGGTTTGGATAGAGCCTTTACCTCATTTGAGTGCACCGACAATTGGGCCCAGGACAATTGGGCCCCGACAATTGGGCCCGCCGACAATTAGGCCCCACGACAATTGGACATCGGAAAATTGGACCCCAAAACTATTGAGCCCAAAAAAGATTGGGCAGAAGACACAATAAAGAAGTGTTAAGTGTTACTTTGTTATTACTAGGCAGTGACAATATTGTCTTTGAAATATGCTTTAAATTCTCTAAAAATATGTTTTATTCTTTTTTCATTCGATTGATATACTTGATAATATATATATTAGCAGGCCCATTAAATCACATTGGGATGCTAATCTCATGTTTCTATGCAATGAAAATCTTTGAAGTATTTAAATAAGTCGTATTGTTTTGAATCATGTCATATGGATCCAATGTGTAGTGTACATCGTCTGACAAAAACCAATATTTAGTACAAAAATGGGTAAATTTTAATGGTTATACGTTACATTGAACAGTTGTTTGAACAGCTGTTGTGATAAAATGAGATTATGAGAATACTATTTGTATTAATAATTCATAAAACTCTTCAATATTGAACACTGAACAGGTTTCAAAATTCAAGTTGAGGGGACTGACCCAGCGATTTTGTACTTTTTAACCCAATTTTTTTTTTTATTCTTAATGTATTCCTATAACACTAAGGTAGGTGTGTGTAAAATTTTATAACGCTACCTACCCCCAAGACAGCGGGGGAGAGGTTAGAATAGGGGTCAATTGCAGGGAGATGGGGAGATGTGGGTAAGGACAGAGAGACAGGTGGCGCCTGATGATACCCGCACCCTTGAGGACGTAATACCGGGACTTGAGAGCCCGGGGGAATTTTGTGCCAAACACAAAAAAATAAAAAATAAATTCAAAATTCAAAATATTATTTTTTCTCATCATTGCTTTCCTGAACAGTTGCAAATGTTGCAACTTTCCTTTTCTATGTTTTCAAAATCTCAAACAGTTTTGAAGTTACGGCTTAGCGGTGTTTTGAGTTCGATGCTTCTGTAAATGGTCTCCAAAATGTCGGAATAGATTTTTGATTGTGAACTTCATTAAAAAAAACTGTTCTTTTGCAATACGTGAAAAAAATAATATTTCGAAAAATTGCGGTAAATAATTTTGTTTTTATAAATCTGTTGCGCCATTTTGGAGACCATTTACGGAAGCATTGAATGCAAAAAATCGCTATACCCTAACTTCAACACTTTGGAAGAAATAGGCTTTTTAGAAATTGGTTCAAAATAATTGAAACTCGTGTAACTCGTTTAAATTCGTTAAATCGAAAAAATTCTATAACATCACCCCCAGTAGAATTCAATTTTATATATGAGTACAAAGTTTCACAACCGTAGCTTCAATAATAAAGAAGTTTTTCAAAAGCTGGGTCGGTCCTCATAACTTTAATTCAATTTGTATGTTTCAATAATTTCGGCACCTACATTATTATTTTATATTGTTTCTTGTTTGCATACCCTATCTCAGAACAAAAAATATTGTAGTTTAAAAGAATATTAGTATTTATTCATGAAATGAATATGTTCTATTAAAAATATTTATTTTTCATAACGATAACATTTTTTCATGTAAGGAAAATTTTTCATTTTAAATATGCTCAAGACTATATTTTTCATACAAAACGCCTATTGTCACAACCCTAGTTATTACACTAGCAAGGGTTTTTAATGGACCCAACTGTCTTGGGGCCCAATTGTCGTGGGCTCAATTGTCGGGGCCCACATGTCTTGGACCCAATTGTTGGTTCACGTCCCATTTGTACTTCAATTGATAGTTATCAACTATAACTTTGAAGACAAATTATTTTCCTAAAAATGTGTTCGTATTTGACACAGAGATAAATAGTCTTAATATATAATGGACAGCTGTACACATAGATTGTCTAAAGCTCCTAATTGAAATGTTACGAAACAGAAACCTACCTAAGATAATAAATGATTGCGCTAGGAATTTCACATCAAATTGATATATATTTTATCCAATAGACATTGTAACATTGAACAGGTAAAGTCTGAAAAAGAACACACGATGAGAATCAATCTGTCACAGATATCGTACACCAACTAAAAAGTTTCTTATTGAGGCAGTGTACAGAAGCGCCTAGTCTGTACAAGGCCTCAACGTAATTGAAAAATGATTTCCATGCTTCAATTGCACAGTACTTTACTTATCATTAATCATTATGCACAATTATTGATTAACTAACTAATGTAATGATCACTTGAAAATAATATACCATGTCAAGATTTGCCTTAAAAAAATAGCTATCACCTGATCTGTTTCAAGAAACTTTCAAAAACTTCAACTTGCCAAAAAAGTTAAAAGATATTGTGGTAAGTAATGAAGGCGTCGTTTTTGTGGTAAGAAATGAAGGCGTTGTTTTTGTGGTAAGAAATGAAGGCGTTGTTTTTGTGGTAAGAAATGAAGGCGTTGTTTTTGTGGTAAGTAATGAAGGCGTTGTTTTTGTGGTAAGTAATGAAGGCGTTGTTTTTGTGGTAAGTAATGAAGGCGTCGTTTTTGTGGTAAGAAATGAGGGCGAGGTTTTTGTGGTAAGAAATGAAGGCGTTGTTTTTGTGGTAAGTAATGAAGGCGTTGTTTTTGTGGTAAGTAATGAAGGCGTTGTTTTTGTGGTAAGTAATGAAGGCGTTGTTTTTGGGGTAAGAAATGAAGGCGTTGTTTTTGGGGTAAGAAATGGCGTTGTTTTTGTGGTAAGTAATGAAGGCGTTGTTTTTGTGGTAAGTAATGAAGGCGTTGTTTTTGTGGTAAGTAATGAAGGCGTTGTTTTTGTGGTAAGTAATGAAGGCGTTGTTTTTGTGGTAAGTAATGAAGGCGTTGTTTTTGTGGTAAGTTATGAAGGCGTTGTTTTTGTGGTAAGTAATGAAGGCGTTGTTTTTGTGGTAAGTAATGAAGGCGTTGTTTTTGTGGTAAGTAATGAAGGCGTCGTTTTTGTGGTAAGAAATGAGGGCGTGGTTTTTGTGGTAAGAAATGAAGGCGTTGTTTTTGTGGTAAGTAATGAAGGCGTTGTTTTTGTGGTAAGTAATGAAGGCGTTGTTTTTGTGGTAAGTAATGAAGGCGTTGTTTTTGGGGTAAGAAATGAGGGCGAGGTTTTTGTGGTAAGAAATGAAGGCGTTGTTTTTGTGGTAAGTAATGAAGGCGTTGTTTTTGTGGTAAGTAATGAAGGCGTTGTTTTTGTGGTAAGTAATGAAGGCGTTGTTTTTGGGGTAAGAAATGAAGGCGTTGTTTTTGGGGTAAGAAATGAAGGCGTTGTTTTTGGGGTAAGAAATGAAGGCGTTGTTTTTGGGGTAAGAAATGAAGGCGTTGTTTTTGTGGTAAGTAATGAAGGCGTTGTTTTTGTGGTAAGTAATGAAGGCGTTGTTTTTGTGGTAAGTAATGAAGGCGTTGTTTTTGGGGTAAGTAATGAAGGCGTTGTTTTTGGGGTAAGAAATGAAGGCGTTGTTTTTGGGGTAAGAAATGAAGGCGTTGTTTTTGGGGTAAGAAATGAAGGCGTTGTTTTTGGGGTAAGAAATGAAGGCGTTGTTTTTGTGGTAAGTAATGAAGGCGTTGTTTTTGTGGTAAGTAATGAAGGCGTTGTTTTTGTGGTAAGTAATGAAGGCGTTGTTTTTGTGGTAAGTAATGAAGGCGTTGTTTTTGTGGTAAGTAATGAAGGCGTTGTTTTTGTGGTAAGTAATGAAGGCGTTGTTTTTGTGGTAAGTAATGAAGGCGTTGTTTTTGTGGTAAGTAATGAAGGCGTTTTTTTTGTGGTAAGTAATGAAGGCGTCGTTTTTGTGGTAAGAAATGAGGGCGTGGTTTTTGTGGTAAGAAATGAAGGCGTTGTTTTTGTGGTAAGTAATGAAGGCGTTGTTTTTGTGGTAAGTAATGAAGGCGTTGTTTTTGTGGTAAGTAATGAAGGCGTTGTTTTTGGGGTAAGAAATGAAGGCGTTGTTTTTGGGGTAAGAAATGAAGGCGTTGTTTTTGTGGTAAGTAATGAAGGCATTGTTTTTGTGGTAAGTAATGAAGGCGTTGTTTTTGTGGTAAGTAATGAAGGCGTTGTTTTTGGGGTAAGAAATGAAGGCGTTGTTTTTGGGGTAAGAAATGAAGGTGTTGTTTTTGGGGTAAGAAATGAAGGCGTTGTTTTTGGGGTAAGTAATGAAGGTGTTGTTTTTGGGGTATGTAATGAAGGCGTTGTTTTTCGGGTAAGTAATGAAGGTGTTTTTTTGGGTTAAGAAAAGAACATATGTTGCTATCAATTTTTTTTTCTGGTTTTTATGTTTTCCAGACTTTATTTTTTTACGAATTCACTGTTTTTCTGAATTTGGATGTCTATATTTTCAGTTTTCCCAGACAGTCAATTTTTTTTGGGTTTCCGGTTTTCCTGGTTCCGATTCTTCGGCTTTTCGTGTTTTTCGGCTTTTCGTGTTTTTCGGCTTTTCGGCTTTTCCGTCTTCAGATTTTTCAGTAATTTCTGTATTTTCTGCTATTCGATATTCGTTTTCTTTTCGTTTAAGTAATATTGTTAATATTACTTAAAGTGTGGCAGACCACATACAAATAAAGATAAGGAAATTATTTATGGGGGGGGAGTATATATTCATATCAATAATAATATTATGGTATTTTAAATTGGTAATGAATGAAGAATTAACTGAATGTTTTATAGAAATTAATCCTTTACAGTTTATTTAATCTCACTCCTTGTGGAATCTTTGCTTTGAAAGGAGGTATTTTATAGCTCTGCCATTGAGTGTGTATTGCCAGTTCGCATCATTATGCAGAATGTCATTCAGCATGAAACGGATGCATGGTAGACGTTCAGTCTTCCGTCATTAAAATAGATGTCGTCGTGGTAGTACAATGTTTGGTAGTACAATGTTCCCGTCTCTTCAAAACGCGATTGCAGTACCCCTAATAATAATTATAAAAGAGAGAAAAAACTTCACAAATAAAAATCGAAAATGAATGTAGTGAATGAGTTATTGCTGAGAAAAAAAATTCGCATTATTATTGTATTAAAAAATTAAATTCAATTAAAAACTATTTTTTAAATATGTTTCTAGTAAATCTTCAAAACAATTTAATATAAAATAGTAAAATAATCCTTAGATTGAACTTTTCGCAAGCACTTGTGGTTCCAAATATATATAAATAAATTTTATTGATATATCGTATCCATTGTTCTGAAAAATTGAAATATTGACCAAATACACGAGTTATAAGCTCCGCCCCTTGTTCACTGGATTTCCCTTCATTCATCATGCCGCGTGATCATGCAGCATGTTTTGCAAAAAAAGGGGTTCACACGACCATGCTTTATGATATGCTGCATAATCATGCCCAAAAATGCAAAAATTATTTCCCTAAGTGTACCAGATCAGATAGCAAATATGTACCTGATTGGAGTTACTTGACAAGAAGTTGCTACAGAAGAATATGGTATATAGAAGGCTAATAATATGGTATATAGAAGGCTAATAATATGGTATATTTGACAAAAAATGAGAGACAAAAATATTAAATCTGGAACATATGTACCAGGCTCGGTATCATAATTGCACATCACGCATGCATGAACGTGCGAATCGAGCTGTATAGTGACACTGGCAATAGAGTATAGTGACACTGGCAATAGAGTATAGTGACACTGGCAATAGAGTATAGTGACACTGGCAATAGAGTATAGTGACACCTGGCAATAGAGTATAGTGACACCTGGCAATAGAGTATAGTGACACCTGGTAATAGAGTATAGTGATTAGTGACATCTACCAATCATAACTTACCTTCCTGAGGTCCTACGCATTCACCAACAATTAGTAAAATAAAAACATAAATAAAAAAGAAGACTACACTGTGCTACATAAAAAGTGTCATTTTTAAATATCGAAATGGGAGAACATAAAATGTTTCAAGTCGTATTATGTATGTGCCATTTGTTTATTAAGAGTGAATTTTTATCATCCTATATAAAAATTCCCATTAATCTACAACCGTCTTCAACCTGAGAAAGGTTTTCTGAATTTAAAAAGAAATGGACCATCCTACAGTTTGCCAAAACACCTTCACTTTCAACTGTATGCTGAGAATTCATGCTTCACACCAAGATCAGTGGCAGGGTGACCAAATCTTACCACCTGATAAAGTTTACAAGAGTTCGTAATCTTTTCAATGAGACTGGTTCCATCCACAAGAAAAAGAAAATGAAAACAGAAGCAGTGATTCAGGAGGTAAAGAGTTTTTTTGAAGAAACCCCCAGTTACTCGCTCAGAAAAGCTTCTGGGGAGATTTCACCTACCAAAACCACGTTGTGGAAGATCGTCAGACTGTCTAACTTTAACTTCAATTCCGATTTCATCATTACACAACAGTTCAACCATTAACTGATGTCCTTGCTCAGAGAAGGCAGTTTTGTCAGTGGATTCTGCAGCATCACTAAATATTGCTGTTAGGTGCCCACTGAATTTGATACTTGATTGAACAAAATTTTGGAAAGAACAGTGTTAAACACTGAGTACGATATTATAAAGTAAGTAAAATAAAAAAAAGATATTAGCAACTAAATACTCGGTAGACGAATAGAATACTGGTTAAACCATATAATTTAAAAAGGTCATTGTAGCGAGCAGCATGTCCGGTAGAGCGACATTTTTGTCCTCTGTAGGGGTATCCATTTAAAAATCGTCCGTTGTATGAGCTTTTCCTGTACATTGTTTTTTTTTAATTTTTCAGTTTATATATATAACATATAGCGTTTTTAAATTTTGTGGCGAAAGTGTTTCCGGTACTTTCGGCAAAGTGTCATTATTAATGGAAAGGTTCCAACCGTTCTTGCATTTCTTGACTATGATGACAACTTGTCATCAGTTAATGGCGTTTCACAGATCAGATGGCTACAGGATACAATTTGGCCCAGACTGTGTCATTCTGCAACCCGTTATTCACTTTCATTTATGCAACACGGCGCTCTACAACATTGCACATATGCAGCTCTAGAATTTCTCAATGAAAATCTTTTAGGCCGAATCATTAGCAGAAGAACGGAAAATCCCTACCCAGTACACAGTCCAAATCTCGGTGACCAGCCTATTCAACGAAACATTTTGCCGCACGACACTCCGCCGAATGACACTTTTGTCGAAAATTTTAAAAACACTCTAGGTTATAGATATAATGAGATATAGCGCCCCTAAGGGTAGGTTAGCGGTTTTGGTTGAGGGAGAGGGGGTGAGGGGAGGGGGGGGGGGGGCTGGTTTGATAGTGAGAAAATGTATACTTCACCGTTTTTTACTATGAAGTATAAATTGTCACATAGTGTTGTGCGGCGAAAAGGTTTTTTTACGATAAGAATTTTGACGAAAGGACAAGGGACCCCAGATCTCAACCCTTTGGACTTTCACATTTTGGCTGCTGCACAAACTCGACTTTTTAGGCTAAAACAAGATTCCATTGAGTTTCTTATACTATGAGTTAGATATAACCAGAGAACTCTAAAGAGAGCTTGCAAATAATTTCTGAAGCGTGTCAGGCTGGAAGAGGTCATTTTGAACACCTTTTGAAGGGCCCTAGAAGATGTGCCTCATACGATATAAGAAGATAACGGTTTAACAATCATTAATATCATTAATATCAATTCTTTTCTTTTAAAGTGATGTATCTACAATGGCTTGACGCATTTAAGGTGCTTCTACTTTGCAATTTAAAAATGACAATCATGATGGAACACAGTGCATATGTTACATTCACATATTAAAAATATTATCAAACACAACTATTGTATTGAATATTAATTTCACAAACATCAGTGCAGTTCTAATACTAAATTATAACTCGAGATCCTTTGACTTACCGACTTTCCTAATATTGCTAGAGTGTCCCAGACAATATTAGCTTTATTATTTACTCCCTATTGATTGTCATTGATATATTTTGACATACACAAAATTTTTGAGACACAACATTGAGACATACATTGACACTTAACATCGATAAACATTTAGCGACTGTAAATATAGAGGAGATGACTGACAATGATGGCTTTGATGTAATTCTGCCTTTTAACTAACACTGCTCTACAGTCTTAGCTCAGTTCTCAGCATTATTAATATCATTGGCAATAACTAAAGTAGTCTTCAGTCACATATAAGTTGAATACTTTGAAATAGGAGAAAATCTTAATTTTCTTTCTCTGTATTTGAAACATGGAGTTCCAGTACAAGATACCAATATACCACGACATTACAGACAAACTAGTGATTGTAGAAAACTGGTAGTGAAGTACTGCTATTAGAGATGTCATACGTTAGTCATGCAATGCAAAGAATAACTTCTATATTTCTTTTCTCAAACTATTTTTCTTGCAGGACAAAGGGCTATTTGCCAACTTTGTCCCATTCGAAGTTATTGCTGATTGGTTGTCAGTTGACACTCAAATTAGAGTTAGACGTGGCAGTCAATGGCTGTGTTCGTCTCACCCAGTGTATCAATTACTAGCCCTGTCTGTTCCAAGTGAAGTCTGGGGCAGAGGGAAGTCGAAACAGAGACCATTGAGGTCTCTGTAGGGTCCACTGCTGGGTCAGTACATTGATGCTATGAGTGGAATGCAGACCTAAAACTCGCACTGAAGTGAGACCTGAGGAGAGAGAGAAGGAAGAGAAGAGATGAGAACTGGAGAGTGGGAGAGAGATGAGAACTGGAGAGTGGGAGAGAGATGAGAACTGGAGAGTGAGGGAGAGATGAGAACTGGAGAGTGAGGGAGAGATGAGAACTGGAGAGTGGGAGAGAGATGAGAACTGGAGAGTGGGAGAGAGATGAGAACTGGAGAGTGAGGGAGAGATTAGAACTGGAGAGTGGGAGACAGATGAGAAATGGAGAGATAAGAACTGGAGGGAGGGAGAGAGAGGGTACAGTCTGGAAAGAGAGAGAGTGAGAGAGAGAGAAAGAGCATCTTTGTGTTTACAATCAATAGTAATTTCCTACATGCACGACATATTTAAATAGCAAACCCTTCTCCTTAGGGATTAAAGCCATTTTGAAATATCAACTTAGATATAATATTCTCATGAAGGAAGCACATATTAATGTATTTTAAAAACTATACCAGGTAAAATGTTAGAGCTTACAGTCTCTCCATCTCTAACACTCTTGAATAAAGTCAATGTGCGATGTTTTGAAGAATGTTTTGTAATTTCATAGTTCACGTTCCTATTTCATTTAGGAACGTGACATAAGAAGGGGTGAACCTACTATTTTAATGTCAATCTTTTTTATTTGAATTGTTCATTAAGGAAGAATAAAATATGTACTAATTTTCTGAAATACAATTTCAAATATTGCTTTTTAGTTTTATTTGTATATGTAGTCAAGATAATAGATTTCCTGTCACTTAATATTTTTCAGTGCAACGTATTTTAATCAGGTAAATGGTTACTAATTATAAGAAAAACTAATTTAAAAATACCCCCTCCTTAGTTTGCGTCCCTAACTGAAATAAGGACGCGAAATAGGTATTTACCGAATGTTTGTATGTTCAAGCAACTGAAAGTACATCATTGCAATCGCAAATGATGATATCGAGTAGAAGTCAATAGAATTAATGCTCTAGAGACAGATAGCCAATAATAATTAGCTAATCCATGCTATTAGTTTGAATATATTTATAATGCTAGAGACTTTTCAATGAGTTACTTAGGAGTGTTTAATCAGCGTTTTACTCCTGAAATCCACGGATTTTGCTACTAATATTTTAGTTATTCTAACACTCGTCGATTGACTCGAACCAATAAAATATAAATCAGGAAATAGAGGAACTTTTTAGAGCTAAAGAGAGCTGTACTCTTGAGAGATAAAAACAAATTAAAAAATAGTTACTTACCTACAAGTTACTTACCTACAAGTTACTTACCTACAAGTTACTTACCTACAAGTTACTTACCTACAAGTTACTTGCTCTGTAAGTTACTTGCTCTGTAAGTTACTTACCTACAAGTTACTTACCTACAAGTTACTTGCTCTGTAAGTTACTTACCTACAAGTTACTTACCTACAAGTTACTTGCTCTGTAAGTTACTTGCTCTGTAAGTTACTTGCCTACAAGTTACTTGCTCTGTAAGTTACTTGCTCTGTAAGTTACTTACCTACAAGTTAATTGCTCTGTAAGTTACTTGCTCTGTAAGTTACTTACCTACAAGTTACTTACCTACAAGTTACTTGCTCTGTAAGTTACTTACCTACAAGTTACTTACCTACAAGTTACTTGCTCTGTAAGTTACTTGCTCTGTAAGTTACTTACCTACAAGTTACTTACCTACAAGTTACTTGCTCTGTAAGTTACTTACCTACAAGTTACTTACCTACAAGTTACTTGCTCTGTAAGTTACTTGCTCTGTAAGTTACTTACCTACAAGTTACTTACCTACAAGTTACTTACCTACAAGTTACTTGCTCTGTAAGTTACTTACCTACAAGTTACTTACCTACAAGTTACTTACCTACAAGTTACTTGCTCTGTAAGTTACTTACCTACAAGTTACTTACCTACAAGTTACTTACCTACAAGTTACTTACCTACAAGTTACTTACCTACAAGTTACTTGCTCTGTAAGTTACTTACCTACAAGTTACTTACCTACAAGTTACTTGCTCTGTAAGTTACTTACCTACAAGTTACTTACCTACAAGTTACTTACCTACAAGTTACTTACCTACAAGTTACTTACCTACAAGTTACTTACCTACAAGTTACTTACCTACAAGTTACTTACCTACAAGTTACTTGCTCTGTCAGTTACTTACCTACAAGTTACTTACCTACAAGTTACTTACCTACAAGTTACTTACCTACAAGTTACTTACCTACAAGTTACTTACCTACAAGTTACTTACCTACAAGTTACTTACCTACAAGTTACTTCCTTTGGCTGGAGTTATACTTGAAGATCTTTCATCTTTTTCAATTATCGACTGTGAAGCTTCTCGTTAGTTATTTTCCAATGTTTGTTACTAAATAGTGTAAGTGACGCATTGAATATATTCATTTACAGTATTTTGTAAGAGCAATTGACCCGTTAGTTGTAGTACCGTGCAGAGGCTACGGGTAACGTTGCTCTTTAATGTTGTTAAAATATATCAACAGTGAAAGAGAATTTCAAAAATATCGAATAAAGTAATTGTTAGAAGGGAAATATCTCAAAATTAATGATTATTATAAAGCATATTAAAGCATCATTGAATTGATTGGTTTTGAAGTCATTATATCAAAATTTTAAATATTCATATCTGGTTATCTATTAAAGATCATTTTTGGATCTCTCCATACTAGCATCTCTGATTTCCACCAAAATTATCACCATTAACCTCCAAATGTTCACCATCCGCTCTCCTTCCTCCCTGTCACTCAATCACCATTCTGAAGTTGGAAATTTCCTGTTAGAACTTATTGACCAATGTTGTGAATGTTGTAAATGTTGTCGTCAGGCAAGAGCTGTTGGGAGGAAGAAAGCAATTTATTAATAAACATAATGGAATGAAATCGAAAAATATTACTAGTAATTTTTAGAATATGAATTGTTTATATTCCGCGCCATTTGCCGATTTGCGAAATCTTGAGAATACGCTGCGCGTTTTCAGGACCATTGAAAAGGCGCGACAATCTCGAGATTGTTCAAGGCACATAAATGGTATGTGGACTGTTAGTCCTGCTTCATACCCTTTTGGTCCATTTCATCAAAGAATGATAGTTAAAGCTATACATAATAATTTTGTAATATATTGGTAATTAAGCTTGAGTTAGTTACTTACAGAAAACTTGAACAAAACTAGTATTTAAATTTTTATGAGATATTAAACATTCTACCAAATGTTTGAAATTAACCTCATTTTTTCCCTTCGTTTTTGATGTAAAAATATCGACATTCAAATTAAATTAAAAAATAAGAAAAGTTTTCCATAAAATTTCTTGCAATTACATGCGAGAATGCGCAACGCATTTTCAAGATCCTTCCTTGAGATTGTACAAAATCGGCAAATTGCGCGGAGCATAAATAGCGGAAATAGTCCACCACCAAAGCTCTGTGCAGAATATTTAATGCAAATATTATAGTGCCAATTTAGTATTCATGAGTCGCTATTTTATACCAAAGTAATTAACTCATCAAATATTCAGGGAATAAACTTCAATGAATTTAGCCGCACATTATGCATGAATGATGAAAAAACATGGAAATAATTTGAAATGCGAATATTCTTTGAGCGATGATTAGAAATTATTAAACTGAAAAAAACGTAAATATTGCTAACAGTCACTTTATGAATACCGAAAACCGAACTTTAATTTCTCAAATTATTTAACTCAGACAATAATCAATCCACTTATTAGTATCGTCCCTGGAAACAATGTACCTATCTTGCGATAACAATGCCCCAATATGTTATAACATTACCTCAATATGTTACAACATTACCCCAATATGTTATAACATTACCCCAATATGTTACAACATTACCCCAATATGTTATAACATTACCCCAATATGTTATAACATTACCCCAATATGTTACAACATTACCTCAATATGTTATAACATTACCCCAATATGTTACAACATTACCCCAATATGTTATAACATTACCCCAATATGTTACAACATTACCCCAATATGTTACAACATTACCTCAATATGTTATAACATTACCCCAATATGTTATAACATTACCCCAATATGTTACAACATTACCCCAATATGTTACAACATTACCTCAATATGTTATAACATTACCCCAATATGTTACAACATTACCCCAATATGTTATAACATTACCCCAATATGTTACAACATTACCCCAATATGTTATATTATCTCCACTATCGCCAACACAGCAGCGATATTAACTGTAAGATGATGTCATATAGTATTTCTTGTTATTTTATTTTATTTTGAATTTGGTATTTTGACTTCGTGTAAAACTGGTGTAAAATGGCTTTTAACCGAAGGCTTTTTTACACAGGGGTATTTTACATGTTTTTTTTCTGACCGGGAGGTTTTGTATGGGGAGGTAAGTATTATTGCACAGGGTTCAAAGACTGCGGAGATTATTGCCTTTTTTCGCATGGAGAGATTTTGACCACGAGAGTTTTGTCCTAGAATCCAAAACAGCAACTTATGAGCAAAAACCGAAAACATCGAATGAGTTGTCTCTGCCAGCGGAACCACTCCACACCTCTTTCAGCCAACGTACTGCAGTTTCATGTTGAGAAGGAATTAATATTAACTTGCTCAACAAGTAAACTTTGAAATGAATTGCCATATTATGAATATTTGCATTTTTTTCTATTAAGATAATATTTCAATTGACTCGAGCTACCTTTAAATATGGTCCACATGTCTCAGTTCAAATGTTTCCTCATGACTACGCAGTATTTAACAAATGGCCGTCTAAGAATTAAATTTTTTACTTTTTATTTTCACCCAACTGAGCATTGTCACAGGGGTGGAATTTACTGGGGTGGAATATACCGGGGTGGAATATATCGGGGTGGAATATATCGGGGTGGAATTTACCGGGGTGGAATATACCGGGGTGGAATATACCGGGGTGGAATATATCGGGGTGGAATATACCGGGGTGGAATATACCGGGGTGGAATATACCGGGGTGGAATATATCGGGGTGGAATATACCGGGGTGGAATATACCGGGGTGGAATATACCGGGGTGGAATATATTATATGGGTGGAATTTACCGGGGAGGAATATACTGGGGTGGAATATACCGGGGTGGAATTTACCGGGGTGGAATATACCGGGGTGGAATATATCGGGGTGGAATTTACCGGGGTGGAATTTACCGGGGTAGAATTTACCGGGGTGGAATATACCGGGGTGGAATATACCGGGGTGGAATATATCGGGGTGGAATTTACCGGGGTGGAATTTACCGGGGTGGAATATACCGGGGTGGAATTTACCGGGGTGGAATATACCGGGGTGGAATATACCGGGGTGGAATCTAACGGGGTGGAATATACCGGGGTGGAATTTACCAGGGTGGAATATACCGGGGTGGAATTTACCGGGGTGGAATATACCGGGGTGGAATTTACCGGGGTGGAATATACCAGGGAGGAATTTACCGGGGTGGAATATACCGGGGTAGAATTTACCGAAGTGGAATTTACCGGGGTGGAATTTACCGAAGTGGAATTTACCGGGGTGGAATTTACCGAAGTGGAATTTACCGGGGTGGAATATACCGGGGTGGAATATATCTAGAACCCTTGACACCAACTGTAACCAAACATTTTAAGCACAGTCACAGATATATTTGTCACGGCACATATTATGCACCGTTTTTATAATTTTAATTTAGCCAGGTCGGTAGGTAGGTAGGTAGCGAGTTTATTTAAAAAAAGTGTAGTTACTTGTGGCAACACTAATGGTAACACTCAGTCAGAGTCAACAATAACCAAGCATTTTTTTAGTTGTTTGATGAAGTCATACAAAGTTAGTTGTTCTGTCTTTAGTTAGCAATTTTAGAGTCACAATAATAATATACTATACCTTTAGGAATTTAAATATTACCATTTTATATTTCATGCCAGAGATGAAAGTTTACCATTTCTCCAAGAATTGGTATTAATTAGAACTCTGTATGATCATTCATGGCTGCTCAAGCAATTTAACTTAACAGGTTTGTTAGAACCTCCTGATAAAATTCAGAGAGATTTCATACGCCTTTTCTTTTTCTCATCGCAGAAGAATTAAAGAAGTGTCAGTATTGTTGTATGTGCTATTGTAATTTATTAACTTAAATCCTAGATTAGCAAGTTAATACACATCAATGTGACTAATGCCTTCCATTCTTTCTAATTTCCAAACAGCAAAGAACTAAAAGGCTGAAGGCAGACCATTAACAGAACTAGTGAAACTTTTTCCATTCCTGCTAATTTTCAAAGTTTTACCATTTTAACTCTAAAAATTCCGGTTGAATTTTATCGCTTTTTAACTGCGAGGAAAAATATCCAGCAAATGCGATCCTATCAGTAAAAATGAAGGACTGGATACCGTATCTGGGGACTGGATACCGTATCTTGGGACTGGATACCGTATCTGAGGACTGAATACCGTATCTGGGGATTGGATATCGTATCTGAGAACTGGATACCGTATCTGGGGACTGGATACTGTATCAGGGGACTGGATACCATATCTGGAGACTGGATACCCTCTCTTGGGACTGGATATCGTATCTGGGGCCTGGATACCGCATCTGAGGACTGGATACCGTATCGGGGAACTGGATACAGTATCTGGGGACTATATACCGTATTTGGGGATTGGATACCGGATCTGGGAACTGAATACCGTACATGGGAAGTGGATACCGTATCTGAAGACTGGATTCCCTATCTGGGGACTGGATACCGCATCTGGGGACTAGATACCGTATTTGGGGACTGGATACCATATCTGGGGACTGGATACCGCATCTGGGGAATAGATACCGTATTTGGGGACTGGATACCGTATCTGGGGACTGGATACCGTATCAGGGGACAAAATACCATATCTGGTGACTGGATACCCTATCTGGGAAGTGGATACCGCATCTGAGGAATGGATACCGTATCTTGGAAGTGGATACCGTACCTGGGGACTGGATACCGTATCTGGGGACTGGATACCGTATCTGGGGACTGGATACCCTATCTGGGGACTGGATACCCTATCTGGGGACTGGATACCCTATCTGGTGACTGGATGCCATATCTCGGGACTGGATACCCTCTCTGGGGACTGGATATCGTATCTGGGGCCTGGATACCGTATCTGGGGACTGGATATCGTATCTGGGGCCTGGATACCGTATCTGGGGACTGGATACCGTATCTGGTGACTGGATACCGTATCTTGGAAGTGGATACCGTACCTGGGGACTGGATACCGTATCTGGGGACTGGATACCCTATCTGGGGACTGGATGCCCTATCTGGGGACTGGATGCCATATCTCGGGACTGGATGCCCTATCTGGGGACTGGATGCCATATCTCGGGACTGGATACCCTATCTGGAGAATGGATACCGTATCTGGGGACTGGATACCGTATCTGGAGACTGTATACCGTATCCGGGGACTGGGTACTGTATCTGGGGACTGGGTACTGTATCTGACGACTGGATACCGTATCTGAGGACTGGATACCGTATCTGGGTACTGGATACTGCATATGGGTACTGGATACCGCATCTGGGGACTGGATACTGCATATGGATACTGGATACCGCATCTGGGGACTGGATACTGCATATGGGTACTGGATACCGCATCTGGGGACTGGATACTGCATATGGGTACTGGATACCGCATCTGGGGACTGGATACTGCATATGGGTACTGGATACCGCATCTGGGGACTGGATACTGCATATGGGTACTGGATACCGCATCTGAGGACTGGATACCCTATCTGGGGATTGTCTCTCTACTCTTTCTCTCACCATTTCCCATCCACATTTCCTCACATTTCCAATTACATTCACCTTCCCCTTTACATTCATCTTCACCTTCCCCTTTACATTCATCTTCACCTTCCCCTTTACATTCATCTTCACCTTCCCCTCCCCGTTCACATTTGCCTTGACATTCCTCTTCCTCTTCACATTCTCTTTGACATTCCTCTGCCCCTTCACATTTTCCTTGACATTCCTCTTCCCCTTCACATTCTCTAGGTAGTTCACTAATTAGTTCTTTCTAAAACAGTCTCTCGTTAGTTTAATGTTGTGATATTAGGTCAAATACACACTAAAAAGGACTCAATTAAAGCAGCTCTAATTAAAATGTGTTGTATTGTGTAACTACTTTATAAATGCAGTATCTCTTTCTTTATCGTTCTTGCTGTTAGGAAAATATCCAAAATTCAGGAAATCTTCTGTCATGTAAGATTATTTCAATTACCATCAAAGAAAGAGAGAAAAACTCATTAGAAACTTCTAACACTCACTTTGTTTACAAATGTAAATATAATGAGGAAACTTCAGGAGTTTATTGGTAGCGGAAACTTTAGGAAGCAGACGTCAATCGACTGAAGTTTATCTCTAACTTTGGATTCCATGTTAACTGCTTTTGCAGTCGCATATTTGTTTCAGTCGAAACAAAAGAGGATTTTCTTAAAACTACGGCTTTCTTAACTCGTTAAATTTATTAGAGATATTCGAGTAGTGTTAACTCGTTAAATTTATTAGAGATATTCGAGTAGTGTTAACTCGTTAAATTTATTAGAGATATTCGAGTAGTGTTAACTCGTTAAATTTATTAAAGATATTCGAGTAGTGTTAACTCGTTAAATTTATTAGAGATATTCGAGTAGTGTTAACTCGTTAAATTTATTAGAGATATTCGAGTAGTGTTAACTCGTTAAATTTATTAGAGATATTCGAGTAGTGTTAACTCGTTAAATTTATTAGAGATATTCGAGTAGTGTTAACTCGTTAAATTTATTAGAGATATTCGAGTAGTGTTAACTCGTTAAATTTATTAGAGATATTCGAGTAGTGTTAACTCGTTAAATTTATTAGAGATATTCGAGTAGTGTTAACTCATTAAATTTATTAGAGATATTCGAGTAGTGTTAACTCGTTAAATTTATTAGAGATATTCGAGTAGTGTTAACTCGTTAAATTTATTAGAGATATTCGAGTAGTGTTAACTCGTTAAATTTATTAGAGATATTCGAGTAGTGTTAACTCGTTAAATTTATTAGAGATATTCGAGTAGTGTTAACTCGTTAAATTTATTAGAGATATTCGAGTAGTGTTAACTCGTTAAATTAATTAGAGATATTCGAGTAGTGTTAACTCGTTAAATTTATTAGAGATATTCGAGTAGTGTTAACTCGTTAAATTTATTAGAGATATTCGAGTAGTGTTAACTCGTTAAATTTATTAGAGATATTCGAGTAGTGTTAACTCGTTAAATTTATTAGAGATATTCGAGTAGTGTTAACTCGTTAAATTTATTAGAGATATTCGAGTAGTTTTAATTCGTTAAATTTATTAGATATTCGAGTAGTGTTAACTCGTTAAATTTGTTAGAGATACTCGAGTAGTGTTAAATCGTTAAATTTATTAGAGATATTCGAGTAGTTTTAATTCGTTAAATTTATTAGAGATATTCGAGTAGTGTTAACTCGTTAAATTTATTAGAGATATTCGAGTAGTGTTAACTCGTTAAATTTATTAGAGATATTCGAGTAGTATTAACTCGTTAAATTTGTTAGAGATACTCGAGTAGTGTTAAATCGTTAAATTTATTAGAGATATTCGAGTAGTTTTAATTCGTTAAATTTATTAGAGATATTCGAGTAGTGTTAACTCGTTAAATTTATTAGAGATATTCGAGTAGTTTTAATTCGTTAAATTTATTATAGATATTCGAGTAGTTTTAATTCGTTAAATTTTTTAGAGATACTCGAGTAGTGTTAAATCGTTAAATTTATTAGAGATATTCGAGTAGTGTTAACTCGTTAAATTTGTTAGAGATACTCGAGTAGTGTTAAATCGTTAAATTTATTAGAGATATTCGAGTAGTGTTAACTCGTTAAATTTATTAGAGATATTCGAGTAGTGTTAACTCGTTAAATTTATTATAGATATTCGAGTAGTTTTAATTCGTTAAATTTATTAGATATTCGAGTAGTGTTAACTCGTTAAATCTATTAGATATTCGAGTAGTGTTAACTCGTTAAATTTATTAGAGATATTCGAGTAGTTTTAATTCGTTAAATTTATTAGATATTCGAGTAGTGTTAACTCGTTAAATTTGTTAGAGATACTCGAGTAGTGTTAAATCGTTAAATTTATTAGAGATATTCGAGTAGTTTTAATTCGTTAAATTTATTAGAGATATTCGAGTAGTGTTAACTCGTTAAATTTATTAGAGATATTCGAGTAGTGTTAACTCGTTAAATTTATTAGAGATATTCGAGTAGTATTAACTCGTTAAATTTGTTAGAGATACTCGAGTAGTGTTAAATCGTTAAATTTATTAGAGATATTCGAGTAGTTTTAATTCGTTAAATTTATTAGAGATATTCGAGTAGTGTTAACTCGTTAAATTTATTAGAGATATTCGAGTAGTTTTAATTCGTTAAATTTATTATAGATATTCGAGTAGTTTTAATTCGTTAAATTTTTTAGAGATACTCGAGTAGTGTTAAATCGTTAAATTTATTAGAGATATTCGAGTAGTGTTAACTCGTTAAATTTGTTAGAGATACTCGAGTAGTGTTAAATCGTTAAATTTATTAGAGATATTCGAGTAGTGTTAACTCGTTAAATTTATTAGAGATATTCGAGTAGTGTTAACTCGTTAAATTTATTATAGATATTCGAGTAGTTTTAATTCGTTAAATTTATTAGATATTCGAGTAGTGTTAACTCGTTAAATCTATTAGATATTCGAGTAGTGTTAACTCGTTAAATTTGTTAGAGATATTCGAGTAGTGTTAACTCGTTAAATTTATTAGAGATATTCGAGTAGTTTTAATTCGTTAAATTTATTAGAGATATTCGAGTAGTTTTAATTCGTTAAATCTATTAGAGATATTCGAGTAGTGTTAACTCGTTAAATTTATTAGAGATATTCGAGTTGTTTTAATTCGTTAAATTTATTGGAGATATTCGAGTAGTGTTAACTCATTAAATTTGTTAGAGATATTCGAGTAGTGTTAACTCATTAAATTTGTTAGAGATATTCGAGTAGTGTTAACTCGTTAAATTTATTAGAGATATTCGAGTTGTTTTAATTCGTTAAATTTATTAGAGATATTCGAGTAGTGTTAACTCATTAAATTTGTTAGAGATATCCGAGTAGTGTTAACTCGTTGAATTTGTTAGAGATATTCGAGTAGTGTTAACTCGTTAGAGATACTCCTATTTTCCTGTTATTATTTCCTATTCTAAGTGGATTACTTTCACATAGCTTACCCTCATTGTACACAGGCAAGAACTGGGTAGTTCGATTATACGTTCTTCTACCTTCAAAATAATTGTAATATAATAAGTAGGTGTTAAGGTAGTCGACTCTATATATCAGATGAAAATTATCATTTTTTGTGGAAAAAGGGTCTGTAGGTAGTGGGCTTTCTTGGCAAAACTTTTTATGGGGTTGCGAGCACTAGAACCCCCAAAAGGAGGGATTTGTTAGGTTGGAAAAGAATGTAGGACAGTGTTCTTCTATGTGCTAACTTTTTGGGGCTAGAGGCACTAAATAGAGGCACTCTAGAGGCTAGAGACCACCGACCTGGCTAGGGACCAGGTCCGAAAATAATTTTGTTCGGAAAAGGAAGGTCTTGTAATGGACTTTTTTTAGCCAAATGTTTTTGTTATGAGTACTATAGCACTCCAGTTTGGGGTGAAAGGGGAATGGTAAAGTTATCCCAGAAAGGGATGTAATATGAAGTGAAAAATGTGTTGTGAAAAATGTTGTACATCTCTTGCCATGACTAAAGGTAATCACATTGTGTGTTTCCACAACAACATTCAGTTGCTGTTTGTTCAAGTACACTTTATGACATTTGTCGAATTTATGCATGTAATATGTAATTCGCATATAAACATTTGAAATCTATGCAATTATATCATTTGTAGATGACAGAATAACATGAAAACAGCATTCAAACTCTATCCATAGCGATAAAATGGACATTTCACCTAAAAATTTAACGATTTTGGCTCTCCTGTAAAAATGTCAAATTTCCACCTAAAAATGAATAGAAGTCAATGAGTTTTGACGCTACAAGAAAACCAAATCAGTTTTGGAATCCTCAAATGAATTCTAGCAAAGATATAGAGAGATATTCTCAATTCTTTCTATTTCTTGTTTTTATCACAGTTAAACCCGTGAATCTATTTTCTTTTAATTTTTGCTATCATCAAATATTAAATAGCTAATCAAAAGATAACGAGAAAGACAATGTAAAATCTTGATTTGTTATTTGTTAAAAATGTCACCAGGGTTCTAAAGCTCTCTTAGTTTTTGTTCATACACTTCTATTCTCTTGAAATTTACGAATAATATAAAAATAAAATAAATATTACATTTTATACTTCGCTGATAGATAGTAAAACTCCTGAGTTATGAGGTTGTGAGTTTTGAACCACTCGAATAATGAAGGACTTATTTTAATATCTAAACATAATGAATGAAGTATTTTCTTTTTCTAAATTATAGAAAATGATACACGTCAAAAAATTTATCACCGTCATCCCTCAATGACCATAATTTTCTAAGATTTTATGAGGAACCAATACTTCATAACTCAGGAGTTTCACTGTATAAGGTTAATGTTAATCAATAGTATAGTCTTGATATTACGCTGTTTTCACTGATGATTGACAGCTCTAACTTTAATAAAAAAGAGGTACAGGGAAGAACTTGTTTGGAAACTTGATTTCGTGAATTTTCCAGTTGCTACCTCAAAAACGTGACCGGACAATTGCCACCCGGACAATTGCCATCCTTATATTTATTTCCAGGCTTCCTAATTTCAATCAGATTAGAACACACATCTCCACAATATCTAACACATTAACCTAGCAATTACATCATAGTATAAAAGATCAAGAAGAGGTGACGGGTTAACATGACCCCTTTTTATTAAACTAGGACCAAATAGAGCGGCGCCTACAAGGTTAAATTTCTTACCTTCAGACACACTATTTTCTTCTTTTCCAGCTCTTCCCAAGACATTTGAGGCGAATTGGTGAATTTATCAGCAAATTCGTTCTTCAGTAAATCCCTGTTCAGTTTACGAGAAAATTCAGTTTGTTTGACATCCTCTCCTTCTTTCTTAGACAAATCAGTGGTGATTAACATTGATCCAGAGGCCGTATTTTCTCTTGCAGTATTGCTCATGCTGCTTTGCAGACCGATATTTCTCTTATTATCGTCAGTGGGACCACTTACAGGTTGGATATTTCTCTCATTATCGTCACTTGGACCACTAACAGGTTGGATATTTCTCTCATTATCGTCACTGGGACCACTAACAGGTTGGATATTTCTCTCATTATTGACACTGGGACCACTAACAGGTTGGATATTTCTCTCATTATCGTCACTGGGACCACTAACAGGTTGAATATTTCTCTCATCATCGTCACTGGGACCACTAACAGGTTGGTTATCTATCTTATTATCGTCACTGGGACCACTAACAGGTTGGATATCTATCTTATTATCGTCACTGGGACCACTAACAGATTGGTTATCTATCTTATTATCGTCACTGGGACCACTAACAGGTTGGTTATCTATCTTATTATCGTCACTGGGACCACTAACAGGTTGGTTATCTATCTTATTGTCGTCACTGGGACCACTAACAGGTTGGATATCTATCTTATTATCGTCACTGGGACCACTAACAGGTTGATTATCCAATTCATTGCGGCCATTCTCTTGTATTTCCTTTTCTATCCTTTTCACGGCTCGTTTATTGACCCGTTTGAAAAGTTTACTGCAGTTATTCAATAGTAAATCATCACTAAGTGGCTCCATTTCATTTTCTCCTTCTGCTGCTTCATTTCCTTGAAAATGAATCGGTTCCTTATTTGATAGAACTTCCTCTGTTGACTTTGCAATTTCGGTTTCCAATACCTCTTCGCTTATTATATATTTGTCCTCATTGCTTCGCTCTACATTTGATGAATCACTTCTTTTCTCATCATGATGAGTATTTTTCTGTTTTTCCTCTCTATTCTCCTCTATAATAGGCATCGTATCCACGATGACGAAGAGATTAGGCACAGCTTTCCGAGGTAACCTCCTGCCAGCCTCTATCAAAAGATCCGCTTTAACCAAGTCCTCATCTTCTATTTGGTTCTTGAGCAACACAAAGGCCACCTGTTTCAGGTCCTCTAAAATCCCCCCTCCATCTGCTGGTGAACTCACTGCTCCAATGGTGGAAGAATCTCCTTCACTGTTGCTCAGCATCGAAGAGGTGGATTTTCTTCTGTGTCTATCGCTTCTCAAGTGTCCGTTTAAGTTCTTCTGTTCTCTCCTGTTTTCAACAGTGAGGAGACTGGCACATGAGTGCCTGTTAGGTAATACTTTTGTAGACTGTTGCTCTGTTGTGTTATCTTTTTTACCAACAAGAGTGGCCTCTTTTCTTCTGTTAGGAATCGCCATGACACAACATTCACTTACGCAACTGTGAGGAAGAAAAAGAAGAAACTTTCAAAAGTGGAATTTATTAGCATGAAACGACAAAGTAAATTTCCTCTGCCATTCTAGAGCAGATTATCTGCAAGTTTGGGAACAGGAATACCAACGTACATGCTAAAACTCATTGAAGTTTTGGACACTATTTTTCACTTAATAAAAAATATGATATGTAATCGAAAAGGTGTATATTACATTTTTATTTTATATATAGTGCTATAATATTTACTGTAATTATTGATTGCCACCAATAATGTGTTCATTATGGCACGAGGACCCATCCGGCCTTTCCCCAGTAAATAACATCAGTAGTTTGGGATATAAATGTATAATTTTATAATTTTATCATTAGAAGTCACATTTTATTAACAGACTCACACATAATACAGTCTTATTTTTAGCTTTGTTTCCTGTATGTGTCCGTATTGATTGTTTCAACTTCCTTTGTAAATTTGCATATAATTCAGGGATGCTACAAATTACAAACATTATGTCAATACTAAGGGATTAGTAAATGTCGCAAGGTACTCTTTGCTGCTATGGTTAATTCAGTTGATTCCAGTTCTATAGTTATACTTATCGTGAATTTATTATTTTCTTTGCCAGCTATTATAAAAAATAGCGATATATTTACTACTCGTTCAAATTTATGCTCTTCCAGAACATTAATAAATGCAATTGTATTTTATTAATTTGTGAATTAAAGTACTATAGAAATTAATAAACCTACTATCGATTTTATTACACTCAATATTGCCTCTTTTTCTAGTGTCAATTTTTTAGCATGCATATTTAATATTTACACCACTTACAATGGTTTACCAGTATTATGAAAATACATACGTAAGTTAGAGTGTAGATTATCTTTCAGATTCAGATAACTATCGTACATTTTCTCTAAAATTCTCCAATGAAAACTAATTATCGAAAGAATATCTAATCAAAAACGGGTTGAAGGAGTTGGGAGTGACTATTTTCAGTGAACTAGTGATCTATTCCCAAGCAATAATAACATCATGAAAAGGAAAAAAATCCAAAAAATGTCTGTTATTTGCAATGGTAGACTTCGGCATACAATTTCGCGGCAACAGCTTCTCTTGTCAAAACGATTTTTTTCGAAAAATAAAATAAAATTTTCATACAGAGTTTAAATTTTAAAAAATCTGGCCGGGAAAAGTCCGGCAAAGAATAGGCCAGACGGGGAAAAACCGGTGTGGAGTAGTCCGTTTACCGTTTGTTATGTATTCATCACGCTGTACGTACAATGTACAGCTGCTGTATAGTTTGAAGTGATGAGACTAAGGTTCATCAGACTAATTGCATGCCACTGCTCTACTCTTCTATAATTACTAAACACTCAACTAATGAGAAAGTGAACTCTTGTCCATTGGGGAGGAATGTCGCATCACATAATTAGATACACAGTAGGTTTGTATTATTAATAGGTCATGAGAGGTCAAGCAGAAAGTTCAAAAGTCAAATTGTTTCATGACATAAGTAAAGATCCAATTTTGGTCCACTATAAGCGTATGAGTACCTCGATGTCATACTATTTATTCTGTATTACTGATTTTTTTTTGTTTGAAAGCTATTGAAATCAATTTTCTTTTTTCATTGGTTTATATATAAATTGACATTTTTGGTAAAAGGTTTCTTCATCCGATCAATTTAATCATTAAATTTAAGACATATAATTGATGCAGTTCAGTAAAATGGAAAATAATGAAGAGTTAATATGGGTGGGGCATCTCTTGGGTAATGAAGATATTCCCAATTGAATAGTTCTTATTATTCTTCAGAAAAATTTACCCGATATCATCCAGTGCTTCTTCTATCTCCTCCATATCTAGGACTTCTCCCTCCACGTAGATGAAAGAACTCCCTCTGCTCTCGACAATCAAAACACCACCGATTATGCGACCGAAATGACCTGACAGAAAGATAAATATTGAGTGTTGTGAAACTTATATCAGATTTACCTTATTGATTAGTTAGAAGAATAAGATTTTAGAGAAAATATCCATTAAAGGAAGTACTATCGATACTGTTTAATTGATTATAAGTTTTTATTTTATGCAATTAATCGGTATTGACCATTTATTTCAATAGGTTAATCGTTAAAACTAAAGTCACCTGTTCTATAAGCCTTCCAATCAGAATGTTCAATAGTCATTTCTTTAGGTTCAAATATCGTCTCTATATCTCCTCCCACACCGCAATAACGTTCTTCTGGATTATCATACATCATAGGCTGAAAAATTTGAGGAACAGTTCCCCCGTGCTGTTGAATCATTCTATCTTCGAAATGGGACTTTGAGCTCACTCGGGTGAGACTGGAGGAGTTTCTTCTGCCACTTGGCGAGCCCTCTCTCGAATGCACTAAGGAAACATTCATGTTGTGTTCTGATAAAGAGGTACTTATTGGGTGGATCTTCCTTTCGATAGTTTCTCCAGCAGCAGAGTAATCACATATAATGACAGGAATGGATCGACATCTGTCCATATTTCTACCACCTGGATACCTTGGTGGTTTCTTGGCAGTTGAGCTACTATCTTTACATTGGGGACTAGGAGAACCATTCTCAGACAGACTACCCATTATTGGAGATGAAGTTCTACTGCAGAGGTTTAAATTGGAGCTTCCTCTTCTATCTGACCGGTAAGACCCATGGGAAAGAGATATGTTTGAACTACTTAGCCGGCGAGAGGAGCAGTTACCGGTACTGTTGGAGAGACTTGGAGGCATGCTAGATCGTCTAATTGTATTGTTGAGTATCATAGAATTTGAGAGGATACTAGAGCACATGGAAGAAGATCTCGATCTTCCACTAGAAGGAATTAAAAGTAACGATCCAGAAGATCTTCTTCTCCCTGAACTTTTCAAATACGATATATTGATATTCAAATGATCAAACATTCTTTCATTCATTTTTCTGCTTGCAAGCAAATCCTCAAAGATATTCGGTTCTATTTTCACTGATATATCTGAAGCACTACTGTCTTTCCGTGAGCCAGCATTGTCAATTTCCTGACAGAAATCTGTAACATTTTCCATCGCTAGTCTGTTGTGGAAGATAATATTCTTCAAATGCAAAAAATTTTCATCCTCTTTGTTTTGATTCACATAGCCATCACAAACGTTCAGTCCAATACAAACAATTTCACCAAGCTCACCCTCATTCAGTAAACTTTTCTTTCCATCTTTGTCAGAAATAACTAATACGCCATTGTTATAAATAGGAGAACCAACGGGAACTTTTCCGTTCACGAGCAAACATCTTTCTGTAACTCCATAGCAAGTGATATCCCCTGATAGCTCTGGTAATCCATACAAATGAATCAACTTGCTGTCCGGAAAAATGCTATAAAATTTGTTCAGAAGTTCGGCGCTTATTTGTTGCCCAGTAACAGACCAAAGCTTAATGGATCTTCCGAGTATTCGACATGAAGTGGAGCTCTTGAGAAAATCTAGAAGAGAATCTAATTGATTAGGGAAGAGAAGAAGTCTAGTGATGCCATATTGGCAAATGGTTTTAACGAACACTTCTGGAGATTGGATATCTCTGGTGATTACTGTTAAGGGTATTCCAGCTAGGATTGTTACGAGAATTTCTATAAGAGCATCCACAGAGGTTAAAAGTTTTGTTAAGAGGCAAACTTCATTCCTATCAAATGGCAGCGCAGATAACTGCCATGTAACTCGATTCAATAAACTCCGGTGTGAAAGTTTAACGATTTTGGGGTTTTTAGAGGTACTTGAAGTGAATATCAAGCAGGCTGTCTTTTTACTTCTCCAACTAATATCTCTCACACTTATGCTCTCTAGATCTGTAGACACATCCGTTGATTCAGAATCTGATCTTTCTCTCTTGGATTTTATTTTCCTTATTATTTTCTCGTGAGGAATCTCATCAGCATTAATGAGTAGAATTTTATTCACAATATCCTCGATATTGCATTTCTCTTGTTTATCTTCCGTTGTGTGTACTAGCGCTTCAGTAATATCGAGGCCACTGTTTTTCTTCACTGAAGATGATTTGTAGGGAAAGACTTCAGAAAACTTTTGGAGCGAATTATTATTTCCGATAAGGATGGCTGGTCGGCATTGCTTCAATATCAACTTTGTTCGCATGAGTGGAAAGTTTGGATCGATGGGCAGAAGAACAAATCCCAACTTCCAAACCGATAACACTGCTGGTAACATTTCAGAGCAATTTTCTAAAGCCACTGCTGCAATCTTTCCCAAATTCATACCTTTATCTGCCTCATTTTTCTGTGACGTCATAGCAATATCTGTCAGAATAGACTGCTCTTGGTTCAATACATCAGAGTCTTCGGTATCGCCACCACCTAGAGAATGGAAGAATAATGTATGTCACATCGGCATAGAAAGAAGAATGGTATACGATAGACAATTTACTCAGTACTTAATTTATTTATAGGAAAATTGTAAATAGAACTATTGCGATGGTAATATCAATTAAACTCCATGCACTTTACTCTACTTCTCCTCCACTTAGTCTTTCACCCTCCCCTATTCATCTTCACCCATCCCAACTACTCCTTCTACTTCCTCACCCCCCCCCCCCCAATCACCTCTCTACTTCCCCCACTCACCCTTGTCATCTATCCCCCATTCAACCCTCCACATCTCTACCACTAACCCCTGTACTCCCCCACTCACCTTTCTATTTCCCATCACTCACCCCTTTACTTCCCCCACTCACCTCTTTACTTCCCGCCTCCACTCACCTCTTTACTTTCGCCTCCACTCACCTCTTTACTTCCCCCCACTCACCTCTTTACTCCCCGCCTCCACTCACCTCTTTACTTCCCCCCACTCACCTCTCTAATTCCCCTCACTCACCCCTTTACTTCCCCCACTCAACTCTTTACTTCCCCCCACTCACCTCTCTATTTCCCCTCACTCAACTCTTTACTTCCCCCACTCAACTCTTTACTTCCCCCCACTCACCTCTGTATTTCCCCTCACTCACCTCTTTACTTCCCCCCACTCACCTCTCTATTCCCCCTCACTCACCCCTTTACTTCCCCCACTCAACTCTTTACTTCCCCCACTCAACTCTTTACTTCCCCCACTCACTTTTCTATTTCCCCTCACTCACCCCTTTACTTCCCCCACTGAACTCTTTACTTCCCCCCACTCACTTTTCTATTTCCCCCCACTCACCCCTGTCCCCCTCTCACCCCTGCCCCCACTCACCCCTTCCCCCCACTCACCCCTCTCCCCCCACTCACTTCCCCCCCCCCCCACTCACCCCTGTCCCCCCACTCACCCCTGTCCCCTCACTCACCCCTCTCCCCCCACTCACTCCTGCCCCCCCAACCCCGCTCACCCCTGTCCCCCCACTCACTCCCCTCCCCCCACTCACCCCTGTCCCCCACTCACCCCTCTCCCTTCACTCACCCCTGTCCCCCCACTCACCCCTCTCCCCCCACTCACCCCTGTCCCCCCACTCACCCCTCTCCCCCCACTCACCTCTGTCCCCCCACTCACCCCACTCACTCCTCTCCCCCCACTCACCCCGCTCCCCCCACTTACCTCTGTCCCCCCACTCACCCCTCTTCCCCCACTCACCCCTCTCCCCCACTCACCCCTGTCCCGTATCCACGTAGCAATGGCGTCACTCCACATCTTCAGTTCTTCCGAAGTTATCATTTTCTTGGCGGTCATGAGACTAACTTTCTGTGGATTCTTTGAGGCGAAATCCTCAAAGGAGCTCCAAATGGTGTCATGAGAGTCCTCTGACGGTATAATCACATCTCCAAGAATCACACTCATGATTTAGATATTGAGGCAAAGTTATATATACCTAATCAATCTTTACCACTGAAAAGAGTTTTAACAAATCCCAAACTATAGAGTTCTAACACAAGTGTATTCATATTTAAATGTTATTAATAATTTCAAAACATTGAACTCAATCATGGATAAATAATATTTACTTTTGATAATATCTTGAAACTATCAGCGTCCATTTTATACAGCAAACATAATATATATAATAGTCATCAAAATAGGGGAATTTTAATAAAGATTTTTCACCATCTGCCTGCTATATTGACTCCAAATAACTCCTTTGCCCCAAGAATATTATCCCCACTTTAACGACCCCATATTCATTCTGGTTCACCAAATATTCCAATAATGCAATCTTCCCATTTAGCCGAGACTTCGCAAGGGAGAGTGAGCAGTGAGTGAAGAGTGAAAAGAGAGAGAAATCATCTACCACTCACTGGGAGAGAGAGAGAGAAATCATCTACCACTCACTGGGAGAGAGATTTCAATTAATGGTTCACTTAATCTGGATGAAAGTTCATACCAATGTTGAGGTAATTTGAAGTTTCTCTGATTACGTGTAATTTTGCTGCGTAAGAAAAAAGAAAATTAGAACTGAAACAGACTAATATTAAATTATTTGATATCAGATTAATAGTTAATCTTTCATTCTAGAATACAGAATGTATTCTACTAATTGTCGGAATTTTTTCACCACACCAATAATATAATAATTCATTCTTTCTTTCTAATAGCGTCAGGAATATTATTTGTTTACATCAGAGCCTCTTAGCCAACAATAATATTTTCAATGCAATTGGAAAAATGAATGGAATGATTATCTCATTTTTATTATTGTTATTTTTGATTTCAGAACGGCACTGCTTTTATTACACCCCGCTTTATAAAAGCTGTAAGTTATTATATAATTGTAACTCCATATTAATTTAATTTTATATGAATTAGTGTGTGTTAGACTGAATAAAAAGGTCTAAAGTGCTGGACTTTGCTATTATTCCCAGAATCAGCTGGAAATAATTTTAATATACGTTTAGTAATTTTCTATTATTTATTTTTTCTTATCTGTCTAAAAATGAGGAACCCTCCGATAAATTTGAACTTACCCTACTGCCAAAAATATTTTACAGAGCATAAAATTACTGTTTGTTCAATGTAACGCAATTATATAAATCAAAGTATCGAATTATACTGAGTGAGAGTTAAACTGTAACTGAAATTTAGTACTTTTAATTCATTTGCTACTTTAAACTTTCACCACAGAGCTTTCATCAGCTGATTCTGGCAACAACCACTACAATACACTTTAAGATAATTAATAAATCAAGCCTTTAACAGAATTTTTTTTATTTTAACTCATAGAAAATGAAATGTTATGGAGTTACATTTATGTATTAACATAGAGTCATGTCTCGCTCTTATTACCATCACCCTATGCCTAAATACTAATACACGGTGTGTATTTGTCTGTTGGTTGGTAGCAAGAAAAATGTCACACTTTAACATTGAAGATATGATATTATAATTTGATTTATTGGTCTCCTTCTGGGAAATCTCACTAAATTTATGAAGTGTAGCACAAGAGAAACGACGAAAAAGTTGTACATCCTTTATTTTTAGAGCTTTCGAATAATAGAATATTCCTTATCAATAACCTAATTAAGAGTAAAGCTCTAAAAATAAAAGATGTACAACTTTTTCGTCGTTTCTCTTGTGCTACTCTTCATAAATTTAGAGATATGATATTATTCCATGACTGAAAAATCCGAGATAGAAAAAAAACGAGATACAAGATACCGGGATGCAAAAATATCCTGGATACAAAAAAAAAGAATACATGAAAAACGAGATTTCAAATGAATCGGAAATTCAAAAAAATCCGAGATTTCGAAGAAACATCGAGATTTCAAAACATTTGGAATTCAAAAAAATTCGAATTACCTAAAAATTCAGGTAAAAAACCCTGGCTTTTTTGACGGAAAAATTCACTAGTTTGTCATAGGAATGAGTTGTGATTTCGGTAATAAAAGCGGGGCCTACTTGTATTCTGAACTGTCATTGTTATACTTCTTGGTTAGCGACTCCATAAGTGTAACAATTCTAATCGAAATAATTCCGGTAAAACACACTTTAAAATTATATTAACTTAATTGTTAGTTTATGAACTTATTAGATTATATTATCTTATCTCTTATATGTAGATAAGATATATCCCTCTCAGTCTCTAGGTAGTGATTAGTGTGTACTGAGAGAGTGATGTAGATATCACTCTCAGTTTGTAGGTAGTGATTAGTGTGCACTGAGAGAGTGATGAGAATATCACTCTCAGTCTCTTGGTGGAGATTAGAATATATCTTTAGTCTCATCATCATTACTAAGAGGATCTCTCAGAATAGTACAATAATTATAAAGGGGAAACTACCTCTCCATTGTGCTGCTGTCTTGACGTTATCTCATCATAATTAGGTTGGTAATTATCAGAGTATTTGCTCTAATTTTTATTAAGTGCAAGGTATGCTTGAATAACATTTGCTTTATAAAATTTATATACTCATAATATAAATGAATTATTATTCAATTAATATGTGATTTTGCAAATAAGATCAATCTTCACAAGTACTTTAATTCACAGAGTGTTCAATCCTCTAAGTGTCCACTTTCTTTCTTTCACTTCCACTCAGAGGATCAAACTCTCCTTTGAGTATTTCTCTTCTGGAAACATCCAAATTGTGTAAAAACATTTGCTCACTTTTTCTTCCTTGGAATCGAGACTAAAATATTGACTGCTTCGTATCCGAGGGAAAAATTCTGAGGGTAACGAGGCACCTTATCGCAGGGAGAGGAAGGGAAATGGAGAGGCATTACCGTCAATAGCAGTGAGGGCAAAGTTTTCCAAACCTGAGAATCTAAGAGTGATTGTATTGTTAAAGCTTCCATTATTAGTATGGACTCGTAATAAATAGAAAATTTTCGGGATAAATCTTTTATTAGAATCAACTGATTTTCGAGGGCAATTCTTTGAGTTTTGCTGTAAGAAGCTGTCACTATGTCTTAAGTAATGAATTTTCATTACGTCAACAAATTAACAGATAGAAATAAAAGGAAACAGGTAAACAACAAAATATTTAAGGTTTATGAATGAGAAGAAGCTAGGTTCTACATCTTGAAAACAATTTATGCCTGAAACTAAAGCTAAATTACCTAGTTATTATAAGAAAAATTAAATCCTATATATTTTCCAGTGAATTTCAAAATTAGTTATAAATTATGAATCTTTCAAATTAATTGAATGAGGCGGAAAAAAAGTTTCAACCAAAATAAAAAAATCATATTTTTCAAAATTATCTTATGTAAAACATATGGAAGCGTCACTGCTGAAATTATTACTAATAAGTTAGGGGAAACTTAAATTAATTTAGAGGCTAAACGCTATGCTATCTATGATTTTATTGAAAAAATGTTTTACATTTTGGTGGTTAAGCTCTTCATACCCTGGCATAGCTCTCCATACCCTGGCATAGCTCTCCATACCTTGGCATAGCTCTCCATACACTGGCATAGCTCTCCATACACTGGCATAGCTCTCCATACACTGGCATAGCTCTCCATACCCTGGCATAGCTCTCCATACCCTGGCATAGCTCTCCATACCCTGGCATAGCTCTCAATACCCTGGCATAGCTCTCCATACCCTGGCATAGCTCTCCATACCCTGGCATAGCTCTCCATACCCTGGCATAGCTCTCCATACACTGGCATAGCTCTCCATACACTGGCATAGCTCTCCATACACTGGCATAGCTCTCCATACCCTGGCATAGCTCTCCATACAATGGCATAGCTCTCCATAAAATGGCATAGCTCTCCATACAATGGCATAGCTCTCCATACTCTGGCATAGCTCTCCATACAATGGCATAGCTCTCCATACAATGGCATAGCTCTCCATAAAATGGCATAGCTCTCCATACAATGGCATAGCTCTCCATACCATGGCATAGTTCTTCATACAATGGCATAGCTTTCCATACCCTGGCATAGCTCTCCATACAATGGCATAGCTCTCCATACAATGGCATAGCTCTCCATACCCTGGCATAGCTCTCCATAAAATGGCATAGCTCTTCATACAATGGCATAGCTCTCCATACCCTGGCATAGCTCTCCAAAAAATGGCATAGCTCTCCATACCATGGCATAGCTCTTCATACAATGGCATAGCTCTCCATACCCTGGCATAGCTCTCCATACTATGGCATAGCTCTCCATACTATGGCATAGCTCTCCATACTATGGCATAGCTCTCCATACTATGGCATAGCTCTTCATACCATGGCATAGCTCTCCATACTATGGCATAGGTCTCCATACTATGGCATAGCTCTCCATACTGTGGCATAGCTCTCCATACTGTGGCATAGCTCTCCATACTATGGCATAGCTCTCCATACTATGGCATAGCTCTCCATACTATGGCATAGCTCTCCATACTATGGCATAGCTCTCCATACAATGGCATAGCTCTTCATACTATGGCATAGCTCTTCATACCTTGGCATAGCTCTTCACTTTCTGGCAGGGCTCTCCATACACTGGCATAGCTCTTCATACACTGGCATAGCTCTTCGTACTGTGGCATAGCTCTTCGTACTGTGGCATAGTTCTTCATACTGTGGCATAGTTCTTCATACTGTGGCATAGCTCTTCATACTGTGGCATAGCTCTTCATACTGTGGCATAGCTCTTCATACTGTGGCATAGCTCTTCATACTGTGGCAATACTCTCTATACTGTGGCATAGCTCCTCATACTATGGCATAGCTTTCCATGCCATGGCATAGCTCTTCATACTATGGCATAGCTTTCCATGCCATGGCATAGCTTTCCATGCCATGGCATAGCTCTTCATACTATGGCATAGCTTTCCATGCCATGGCATAGCTCTTCATACTATGGCATAGCTCTCCATACAATGGCATAGCTCTCCATACCATGGCATAGCTCTCCATACTATGGCATAGCTCTCCATACAATGGCATAGCTCTCCATACCATGGCATAGCTCTTCATACAATGGCATAGCTCTCCATACAATGGCATAGCTCTCCATACCCTGGCATAGCTCTCCATACCCTGGCATAGCTCTCCATACAATGGCATAGCTCTCCATACAATGGCATAGCTCTCCATACCCTGGCATAGCTCTCCATACAATGGCATAGCTCTCCATACCCTGGCATAGCTCTCCATACCCTGGCATAGCTCTCCATACAATGGCATAGCTCTCCATACCATGGCATAGCTCTCCATACCCTGGCATAGCTCTCCATACAATGGCATAGCTCTCCATACTATGGCATAGCTCTCCATACCATGGCATAGCTCTCCATACCCTGGCATAGCTCTCCATACAATGGCATAGCTCTCCATACTATGGCATAGCTCTTCATACTATGGCATAGCTCTTCATACTATCACATAGCTCTTCATGCCATGGCATAGCTCTTCATACTATGACATAGATCTTCATACCATGGCATAGCTCTTCATACCATGGCATAGCTCTTCATACCATGGCATAGCTCTTCATGCCATGGCATAGTTAATCAGTTAAGCAGTTAAAAGAAGTCCTATAATTCACGTTTTCTGCTCATATCGGTTTATTTTTGTTTGTTTTATCGAAGGCAAGTTCTCCATACATTTTGTGTAGAATGTTCACAGCATAAACTCCATTGTCCCAACTATCGAGCTGTTACTCTCCACTTGAATCTTTCCGATAGAAGTTACCTGTTCGAATATTCAAACACTGAGACTGTCTCTTGGTATTTTGTTCTCAATCTCACACTATTTTCGTCAGTGTTGTTTGTGTCGAAAGCCTGAGAGTTATTTTGAGGATTCGTTAGAGATGAAACACAGGGAATTGAGAGAAAAACTGAAGGGGAAGATTGTCCCTCTTATTTGTTATTTGGCATGAATAACAGACTTTGAATTATTAGGAACATTATATAAGGGATCGTAATGTCGATCGTAATCAGCTAACTTAATGAATAGATGCAAAGTGAATCATTTAGTTAAATTGAAACATTATTTATATAAGTTAAAAATAATAATTTACAGGATATTGACTATCTGTACTATTGGAATGGGATTTATTTTAATATTGAATATATCATCGAGATGATACATACAGTTACAACTATTAAAGTGAGATGATACATACAATTACAACTATTAAAGTAAGATGATACATACAGTTACAACTATTAAAGTGAGATGATACATACAGTTACAACTATTAAAGTGAGATGATACATACAGTTACAACTATTAAAGTGAGATGATACATACAGTATCATCTCACTGGAAGATATTCTAAAATGGAATATCTACACTGAATAAAAAAGCTTTCTATTTTTTCTTCGAGCAGACAATTATAACAAATGTTTTATTATTACATCACATCTTATCATCAAACTACATTTCCAATCCATTGATTTAAAGGTATAGAAATTATATACAGAAAATTTATAAACTATATGGGTTGATATTTTTATAAGTGTTCAAATTATGTACAACACAAATTATTTATACAATAAAACTCCTGAGCTATGAATACTGCGTTATGAAGCACTCGAGTAATGTAGGACCTGAGTTATGAATTATTTTCTATGTTTAAGTTATAGAAAACGATATACGTCATGAATTTTGTGATAGTTATCCCTCAAAGAGCATATTTTTCTCCAAGATTTCAATCATAGAAAACTATCAGTGGCTCTGAGTTATGAAGTGGTTATGAGCTATGAAGTGGCTTTGAGCTTTGAAGTGGCTCTGAGTTATGAAGTGGCTCTGAGTTATGAAGTGGCTCAGAGTTATGAAGTGGTTATGAGCTTTGAAGTGGCTTTGAGCTTTGAAGTGGCTTTGAGCTATGAAGTGGCTCTGAGCTATGAAGTGGCTCTGAGTTATGAAGTGGCTCTGAGTTATGAAGTGGTTATGAGCTATGAAGTGGCTTTGAGCTTTGAAGTGGCTTTGAGCTTTGAAGTGGCTTTGAGCTTTGAAGTGGCTTTGAGCTTTGAAGTGGCTTTGAGCTTTGAAGTGGCTTTGAGCTATGAAGTGGCTCTGAGCTATGAAGTGGCTCTGAGTTATGAAGTGGCTCTGAGTTATGAAGTGGTTATGAGCTATGAAGTGGCTTTGAGCTTTGAAGTGGCTTTGAGCTTTGAAGTGGCTTTGAGCTTTGAAGTGGCTCTGAGTTATGAAGTGGCTCTGAGTTATGAAGTGGCTTTGAGCTATGAAGTGGCTCTGAGTTATGAAGTGGCTTTGAGTTATGAAGTGGCTTTGAGCTTTGAAGTGGCTTTGAGCTTTGAAGTGGCTTTGAGCTATGAAGTGGCTCTGAGTTATGAAGTGGCTTTGAGTTATGAAGTGGTTATGAGCTATGAAGTGGCTTTGAGCTTTGAAGTGGCTTTGAGCTTTGAAGTGGCTTTGAGCTTTGAAGTGGCTCTGAGTTATGAAGTGGCTCTGAGTTATGAAGTGGCTCTGAGTTATGAAGTGACTTTGAGTTATGAAGTGGCTTTGAGCTTTGAAGTGGCTTTGAGCTTTGAAGTGGCTTTGAGCTTTGAAGTGGCTCTGAGTTATGAAGTGGCTCTGAGTTATGAAGTGGCTCTGAGTTATGAAGTGACTTTGAGTTATGAAGTGGCTTTGAGCTTTGAAGTGGCTTTGAGCTTTGAAGTGGCTTTGAGCTATGAAGTGGCTCTGAGCTATGAAGTGGCTCTGAGTTATGGAGTGGCTCTGAGTTATGAAGTGGTTATGAGCTATGAAGTGGCTTTGAGCTTTGAAGTGGCTTTGAGCTTTGAAGTGGCTTTGAGCTTTGAAGTGGCTTTGAGCTATGAAGTGGCTCTGAGTTATGAAGTGGCTCTGAGTTATGAAGTGGCTCTGAGTTACGAAGTGGCTCTGAGTTACGAAGTGGCTCTGAGTTATGAAGTGGCTCTGAGTTATGAAGTGGTTATGAGCTATGAAGTGGCTTTGAGCTTTGAAGTGGCTCTGAGTTATGAAGTGGCTCTGAGTTATGAAGTGGCTTTGAGCTATGAAGTGGCTCTGAGTTATGAAGTGGCTTTGAGTTATGAAGTGGCTTTGAGCTTTGAAGTGGCTCAGAGCTTTGAAGTGGCTTTGAGCTATGAAGTGGCTCTGAGTTATGAAGTGGCTCTGAGTTATGAAGTGGCTTTGAGCTATGAAGTGGCTCTGAGTTATGAAGTGGCTTTGAGTTATGAAGTGGCTATGAGTTATGAAGTGGCTCTGTGTTATGAAGTGGCTCTGAGCTATGAAGTGGCTTTGAGTTATGAAGTGGCTATGAGTTATGAAGTGGCTTTGAGCTATGAAGTGGCTTTGAGCTTTGAAGTGGCTTTGAGCTTTGAAGTGGCTTTGAGCTTTGAAGTGGCTCAGAGCTATGAAGTGGCTTTGAGCTTTGAAGTGGCTTTGAGCTTTGAAGTGGCTCAGAGCTTTGAAGTGGCTCAGAGCTATGAAGTGGCTTTGAGCTTTGAAGTGGCTCAGAGCTTTGAAGTGGCTTAGAGCTATGAAGTGGCTTTGAGCTTTGAAGTGGCTCAGAGCTATGAAGTGGCTTTGAGCTTTGAAGTGGCTTTGAGCTTTAAGTGGCTCAGAGCTTTGAAGTGGCTCAGAGCTATGAAGTGGCTTTGAGCTTTGAAGTGGCTCTGAGTTATGAAGTGGCTTTGAGCTATGAAGTGGCTCTGAGTTATGAAATGGCTTTGAGTTATGAAGTGGCTTTGAGCTTTGAAGTGGCTCAGAGCATAGAAGTGGCTCAGAGCTATGAAGTGGCTTTGAGCTTTGAAGTGGCTTTGAGCTTTGAAGTGGCTTTGAGCTTTGAAGTGGCTCAGAGCTATGAAGTGGCTTTGAGCTTTGAAGTGGCTCAGAGCTATGAGGTGGTTTTGAGCTTTGAAGTGGCTCTGAGTTATGAAGTGGCTATGAGTTATGAAGTGGCTCTGAGTTATGAAGTGGCTCTGAGCTTTGAAGTGGCTCTGAGTTATGAAGTGGTTATGAGCTTTGAAGTGGCTATGAGCAATGAAGTGGCTCTGAGCTATGAAGTGGCTCTGAGCTATGAAGTGGCTATGAGTTATGAAGTGGCTCTGAGTTATGAAGTGGCTATGAGTTATGAAGTGGCTCTGAGCTATGAAATGGCTCTGAGTTATGAAGTGGCTCTGAGTTATGAAGTGGCTCTGAGTTATGAAGTGGCTCTGAGCTTTGAAGTGGCTCTGAGT
Organism: Caprella mutica; assembly: GCA_947561585.1. NCBI lineage: Eukaryota > Metazoa > Arthropoda > Malacostraca > Amphipoda > Caprellidae > Caprella > Caprella mutica. The sequence goes on from CANNZV010001650.1 coordinate 63,010, forward strand.
TATGAAGTGGCTATGAGCTTTGAAGTGGCTATGAGCAATGATGTGGCTCTGAGCTATGAAGTGGCTATGAGTTATGAAGTGGCTATGAGTTATGAAGTGGCTATGAGTTATGAAGTGGCTCTGAGTTATGAAGTGGCTATGAGTTATGAAGTGGCTCTGAGTTATGAAATGGCTCTGAGTTATGAAGTGGCTCTGAGTTATGAAGTGGCTATGAGCTATGAAGTGGCTCTGAGCTATGAAGTGGCTCTGAGCTATGAAGTGGCTCTGAGTTATGAAGTGGCTCTGAGCTATGAAGTGGCTCTGAGCTATGAAGTGGCTCTGAGTTATGAAGTGGCTCTGAGTTATGAAGTGGCTCTGAGTTATGAAGTGGCTCTGAGTTATAAAGTGGCTCTGAGTTATAAAGTGGCTCTGAGTTATAAAGTGGCTCTGAGTTATAAAGACAATTAAATCATAGTATTTATTATCAACTGTTTTCCTATCATGAATTGATGTTACACCTTCTAATTCAATGCTTAAAGCATTTAGAAAATAACCAAGTCGATATTATATACATTTAATTCTGTCTTCATCAGTGAAATCTTCATAGTTTTTCACTGTTAATTTAATCAGGTAAATGCATATATAACGATTAAAAAATTGGTAAAAAAGTTCTTTCTTCAGTCAAGGATCTTTTGTTACCTTTGCTCTATATCTGCCTCTCTGTCAGCATCTCTCTAGAAAATTGAAAACTATTGGTAAAATTGGAACATTTTACTAGACATGTTTTTGGGATTTACTTATAATGAGTACTGCTATGTGCATTGAAAGGCAACTGTGATGTTATTATTTAGTTAATAAAACAAGGGAGCATATCTGGAGAATAAATTCTAAAAATAATAACATCTTGACGATACTTAAACAATACTGGTATCCAATTCACGTGCATTGAGTACCGACTTATTTTAACATATTAAATATATTTTACATAATATTACAATTCCTTTTCTTTCTTTTTTTCTTTTCTTTAAGTAAGTTAACCAATAGAACGTAAATTCCTCCTGGTAACTTGATTAAATACTTCCTATGTTGACCTATCCCAATAACTGTTCCATTCGAATCCATTTCAATGATCTTGGATCCTGTATGAACACTTCTGTTCCTACTGTCAAGTTTTTCTGACTAACAACAGAACTCTTATCGAAATATTTCTTCATTTTGTGTTTAGTCAAATCCAAATCATATCTTTTTTTCTCTTCCTTCCACTTGGATTGGAAAGATTTCTGATGTGCTGGTACCGGTGATCTGAGAGAGTGTCCGAATAGCACTTCAGCTGGAGAACATCCTGTTTCATTTGGGGTGTTTCTTCATTCAATTAGTCCTTGTAAATATTTCTCAGAGTCTATATTTCCTGCATCAGTTGTTTTCTTAATATTACTTTAACTGAAGCCTCAGTATGACCGTTGGACTGGGGGAAATATGAACTTGACTGCACGAGGCTCACTCCCAACAGTTTAAGAAATAACCTGAAATCTCTTGATGAAAACTGAGGTCCATTGTCATATCTGAATCGTACGGGTACTCCTAGATCAACAAAACGCTTTCTGACGGCTGATATCAGGGACCTTGACGTTTTTTGTCCTTTGATGAATTTAAATACAGTTGGCAATCCTGAAAGTCTATCTGTATAAACCAGGTAATCTTGGCCACTGTATGAAAAAAAATCTGCAGAGACATCTTCGAAGATTCGTGACGGAGCTTATTCTATAATCATTAGCTCCTTTGTCTGAGTCGCTCTGTTTACTTGACAAGGTAAACATGAAGATATCATGTTCATTAAGTCACTGTTCAGATAAGGCCAATATACAGTTTGTCGGCTCTCCTCTTCGTACGTTCTAATCCTTGATGCGCAAGATGAAGTTTCACCAGTGTCCCTTTTCTGCATTCTAAAGGTATAACAAGGCGATGACTGTACAATATCAATCCTCCTTCCACTGATAGCTCATGCCTAATGTTCCAGTAAGCACGAAGATCAGGAGTCAATTGCTTGCTTTCTTTCTATAATATTGTTGAAACCAGTAACGATGAGCTTTATCAATTCCTGATAATTTGTATCCTTATCAGCTGCTTCTTTTAGCTCATCTAGATGTGGATCATACAGATATTCTCTTTGAATAGACTGGATCTGAAGGCATCTAATGATGGGAAGATTTTCTTCATCTTCATTTTCGTTTGAGTCTACGATTGGATTTCGAGACAGAGCATCTGGTATCTTGTTTAGAGTTCCTTTTATCCATTCGGTTGTGAAGATGTAATTACTCAGTTTCTCTTTTAATCTCTGAAGTCCTTTGTTTTCTATCTCATGGAGTCTTTTTAAGTTGAGAATTGATACCAAAGGCTTGTGATCAACTAACAGAGTAAAATGTTCCATTCCTAGCAGATAAATCCTACATTTGTTCACAGCCCATGTTGCGGCTTGAAGTTTCAATTCTACCATTGAATATCTTGTCTGTGTATCAGTTACAAATCTTGAGCCACAACGTATCATCTTTCATTCTTTTCCATGTTGCTGCAACAAGACGCATCCAAATCCATTAAGCTTCAAAGTGTCTGTTTGGAAAATCGTTGGAGTTGAAGGTTGAAATTGAGCTAGTACAGGTGAACTATACAATGCTACCTGGGTCCTCTGGAATACTTCATTATGTACCAGTAGCCATAAGAATGTTGTATTCTTCTTCAACAACTCCCTGAGAGGTGCTGCAGCTGAGCTCACTTCTGTGCGTAACTCTCCTAACTGGCTAACCAAACCAAGAAATGACTTCAAGTTTGTTACTGATTTGGGTTGAGGAAACTTCATGATTGCCTCAATCTCTCCAGGATCTCTCCACTCTGTAAGACGTAGTCTCGTGGAGTCCCTGTATCGTAATTAACATGTTTCCTCCTAATCCATATCTCTCCAAAAGCTGCCACAGTGCGGGTTTATTTACCCTTGGGTATGCCTTCCTAAGATCTAAGAGCCTCGCCATGGGGTCGACCTAGCTCTGGGCGTGTTCCTCTCCTCTTCTTTTCCTCAGGTCGAAGGTGTCCTCCTGGATTCTTATCATGATCTGTGTGGCATCGGCTGTGGATTTTCCTGTCTTAAATCCATGTTGGTTTGAATCCAGCAGTCCCAAGTGCTCAAACCACCATCTCAGTCTGTCTGGTATTACCCTAGCCAGTATCCTGGATCCCATCGCCAGGAGGACCCCCCACTGTAGTTGTTTGGGTCGTTGCGTTGGCTCTTTTTGAAGATAGGGACCATGTCCCCGCACTTTAGGGACTCTTCCCATTTGGCCGCCGGGCTTGTGAACATGAATTTAACCATGTTCACCAGTTCCCTTTTAACCTCCTCGTGCGCCTAGTCTACGTATCTCATCCTTACGTTGTCTGGACCAGGTGCAGAATTTTTCACTTTCTTCATTGCATCCAGTATTTCTTCCTCCTCTGGTGTCTCTTTTATTAATTCATTCGCCTCCTTCGCTCTCCACTCCTACCTTAGATCTTCTGTTTCTTCCACCGTTTGTCTTATCTCGGCTGGTTCTCTCTCGTATCTCAAAGCTGAAACTTTTCTAAATTGCTCTCTGAAATCCTCCTTTGAAACAGTGCATATTGGGGGCACTTTACTGCCTCTGCTGCCCAACTTCCTTAGTAGCTTGTACATCTGCCCCATATCACCTCTACCACTAGCCTCCTCACACTCTTCTATTCTCTCCCGCCACCACTGCTTCCAGCCTCTTCTGTGTCTCTTTTAACTTCTTTCTAGCTTCCTTTAGTTCTCTGATGCCCTTGCCTCTTTCTTCCTTGATTCTTGCTCTTTATGCCCTTGTTGCGACTCTTTTCATGAGCGCATTTCTGTTATTGATCTTCTCCTGGATGTCTTACCTTAGCGCAGCCAGCTCTGCCTCGTTTCCTCTGTTCCATGGGTTACCCGTTTCGCGAGATTGAGTACCGCACATTTCTATGGCTGCTTCCATCATCACTTCCGTGAGCACGTCCCAGTTCGATGCGTTTTCCACTATCTCCTCTTTCTTTTCTTCCAACTTTTGTCTTGACCGTTCTCTGTACTCCTCCCTCTTTTCCGGTTGCTGCCTCAGTACCTCCCAATCGACCATGGGATTCCTTCTTTTCTCATTTCCACCATGTCTCCAGCTCCTTTTTTGTTCGTGTCTCATTTCCAATTTCTTTCGTCTGTGATCAGAGTAAGCGTCCTCCATTATCGTTGTTACTCTCCTCACTTTATCTTGTCTCTGATCTTTGTGTTGAAATTTTAGTTAAATGTATTACACACTCGTTATATGTTTAATATTAATTTCCTGTTAGACTAGCTCAGCTATATTAAATTACCTATTGTTTAAATAACCATGTATTACTTTTAATGAGAAACGGACGTAAGGTCTAAAGTCTATTACACTTCCGTCGAGTGTTAAATAACAATGCTTGTAGAACCCTAAGGCAGTCGGTCTTTTGCATTACTCAGAGAGAGATGTGATTACCTCATCTCTCAATAGACTTCTAATTGTATAACATATTTACTCTTTAAATAAACTCTATGTCTTAACGTTGTTAACCCACTGTTATTTAACCTAATTTTAACAGGTTATGGGCCCAGTGAACGATAAGAGTTTATAAATCAAATTATGTTTAAAACAAATTAGAAGTTTATAACAGTAATAAATATAAAAACGAAGTGCAGTGAAAAAAGTGTTAAAATATATGAAACTTATACGCTCGAACGCTTGTGTAATCATATCGTGTTAACGCGCTAATGAGGTCAATTAAAATGATTGCTCTAGCGAAGAATGTACTTGTTTTTATAATATAATTATTTAGTATTTGTGCGGAAGAGGTGTCAAGAGAGGTCACAAATTACCTTTAAATCTGTGACCTTATCCTTTGGTAAACAGTCTTTCAACAAAAGGTTCTTGCGAACTAAGACTTGTGTTGCTGTTCCAATTAAATATTAATAATTATATTCAGTGAAGTTATTCTTATGAATTAGAATAATTTTAAAACATCAATTCAGTTAAACAGTAAATCAATTTAACTGCTTTGTTTGTTTATGTTTGTTAAGTATTGAAAGATAATAAATACTTTCATCAGAAGGTTCTTGCGAACTAAGACTTGTGTTGCTGTTCCAAATGAATATTAATAATTATATTCAGTGAAGTTATTCTTATGAATTAGAATAATTTTAAAACATCAATTCAGTTAAACAGTAAATCAATTTAACTGCTTTGTTTGTTTATGTTTGTTAAGTATTGAAAGATAATAAATACTTTGAAAACATGTCTTCAAATAAGTTACAGGGGATTGTTCCCCTAGACAGAAATAATTACCCCACATGGAGGATACAAATGAAGATGTATCTCTTACGAGAGAAAATGATGGATTTTGCTGATGGATCTAAACCAGTTCCAAATGATTCAGCTTCAACTGATGTGAAGAATGCCTATGCTAATAATTATAATAAGGCTCTGGCTGATATAGTACTATCTATTTCACCGGATCAATTGTACTTAGTTGGACAACCCACGGATCCACACGCTGTCTGGACCACCCTTCAAGAAACGTTTCAAAAAAACACGTGGGCGAACAAATTTCGTCTGAAGAAAAAGCTCTACAATTTAAAATTGAAGTCTCCCGAACTACTCGACTTTCATTTGAAAGAACTAACTGAAGTTTTTCAAGAGCTTGCCTTGTTAAATCAAGTGATCAGTGAAGAGGATAAAGTTATTTGTATCCTTTCATCACTACCAGAACAGTTTGAAGTGCTTGTCACCGCACTTGAAGCTCAGACAGACATCCCTAACTGGATTACCGTAGCTGACACACTCCGGAGAGAAGCTGAAAAGTTGAGTATTAAATCCAATAGTGCATTGGCATTATCCAATACTCAGAATTATGCTGGAGTAAATAAACAGTCCATCATTTGCCATTTTTGCAAAAAGATGGGACACCTGAAGAAAGACTGCTTTAAATTTAAACGATCTTCTCAAACTAACAGAACTCCAAACCAGCCAAATGTTGTAAATGAATGTAACCTTTGATGAATCAATTTCATCTAAGATTGAGAGCCCTCAACTGAGTGAGACTCCTACCTCTCCACTGGTGTTCCATTCAGAAGATTCAGAACCTGCTGGGCCTGAGAATCAAACTCCTGACGATAATCCTCCAATAATCCTCCCTGAGGCGCAACCTGTACCAGCTATCAGTCCTGATGAGGATCTTAGACGATCGTCTAGAACTCGTAGAGCTCCTATTAGATAATGGTAGTTGGGAGTATGATCAGTTTGAGGAGGAGGAGGGTTTATTAGTCAATGGGAATATCAATATCGAACCTAGGTCGGTATCTGAGGCTCTTAATAGCGGTTCTGAATCCTCTAAATGGAAACATACCATGGAGAGGGAATTAAATGCTTTTGAGAAACATCAAGTTTTTGAACTCGTAAAACCTACCTCAGATTTAAACATAATTAAATCTAAATGGGTGTTTAAAAAAAAAGGGATCTGATGGTAGAGTGGTTTCATATAAAGCTAGATTAGTCGCTCAGGGTTTCTTACAGAGACCTGGAATCGACTATGATGAAATTTTTTCTCCTGTAGTGAGATTTGAATCGGTGCGAACCATGTTATCTTTAGCAGCTAATCAAAAATTATTTGTACATCACTTGGATGTCAATTCTGCTTTTTGAATGGGGATCTTAAAGAAAATGTTTATATTAGACAGCCTCCTGGCTATGCTATTCCAGGAAAAGAAGATTTAGTATGTAAACTTAATAAATCTATGTATGGATTAAAACAATCACCCAAATGTTAGAATGATGCGTTGGATGCATATCTTAAATCCTTAGGATTTATTCAGTCCTCTTGTGACTCATGTATATATGTTAAATTAATCAATAACTCTCCATGCTTCATTTCTGTGTATGTAGATGATATTATTGTAGCATGTAAGAACTATGATGATCTGACTAAAATCAAGATTGATTTAAGTGCTAAATTTGAGATGAAAGACTTAGGAAAATTATCCTATTTCTTAGGCATAAAAGTCGTACAAGCCGAAAATAAAATAGCCCTAAATCAATCTTCATTTGTCAACGAGTTATTAGATAGATTTGAATTCAATAATTGCAAACCTGTGTCAACCCCTGCTGATGTTAATTCCCATTTGGAACCAACTACTGATGAGTGTGAACTAGTAGATAAAACTAAATATCAGTCAGCTGTAGGTGCCTTACTGTATCTATCTACTAAAACTAGACCTGACATAACTTATGCAGTTGGAAATGTCTCTAAATTTTGTTCCAATCCAAACACTAAGCACTGGTCTGCAATTAAGAGAATATTTAGATACCTAAAGGGCACACCTGATTTTGGCATTACATATGGTAATGAAGATTCTGAGTTGATAGGTTATTCTGATGCCGACTGGGCAGGAAACAGAGTTGATAGGAAAAGTACTTCTGGCCAATGCTTTATGTTAAATAATTCCATTATTTCTTGGCGCTCTGTGAAACAGTCATGTGTTGCTTTATCAACGGCTGAAGCTGAATATGTTTCCCTCTCTGGAGCCTCCCAAGAAGCTGTATTTCTAAATAAATTACTATTAGATCTTAAAGTACCTATAGTTTTGTTTCAGGATAATCAGTCAGCTATTTGTATTGCTAAAAATGCTAAAAATCATCCTAGATCGAAACACATTGATATTAAATTTCATTACATTAGAGATCTTGTTGCTTCAAACACAATTAAACTTGTGTATTGCCCCAGTGAAACTATGCTTGCTGACATATTCACTAAACCGTTGCCTATTGATAGATTTACCAAATTAGTTGAATTAATAGGCATGAAAAATATATAATGTCGTGTGAGGAGGAGTGTTGAAATTTTAGTTAAATGTATTACACACTCGTTATATGTTTAATATTAATTTCCTGTTAGACTAGCTCAGCTATATTAAATTACCTATTGTTTAAATAACCATGTATTACTTTTAATGAGAAACGGACGTAAGGTCTAAAGTCTATTACACTTCCGTCGAGTGTTAAATAACAATGCTTGTAGAACCCTAAGGCAGTCGGTCTTTTGCATTACTCAGAGAGAGGTGTGATTACCTCATCTCTCAATAGACTTCTAATTGTATAACATATTTACTCTTTAAATAAACTCTATGTCTTAACGTTGTTAACCCACTGTTATTTAACCTAATTCTAACACTTTGCTCATAATAAATCCGTCCAATTCATACCATCTCCTTCTCAACGTGCTGAACCACGTGCCTCTCCTTTTTTGTGGGTAAAAACTGTTGACCCACTGCATGCCATTTTCCTCACACCAATCCAATAGATCCACTCCTGCTTCGTTTGATTCTCTGATGCCGTACGGGCCGCGTACTCCAGGTCTTGCATCTCGTCCCCCGATGTGAGCATTGAAATCCCTCCCCCCCCCCTATTACAACCACTTCCTCTTTGCCCTTTAGGGCCAACAACTTTTTCATGTCGTGACGACACTGGTCCATCTCTTCTTTGTTGGTGTTCCAAAAAGGCTTGTACACCGACATTAATCTAAGGGGGTTGATCTTTATGGTGGTGGTTCTGTTTGAGTGTGACATGCTTTTCCCATCTTTAATCCATATCTGAAGCGAAGAACCCGTATCTGAAGAAGAACCCCAGACCTCAGCGAGTGAATGATGACGGTAGCCTCCTCGTCCTCTCCCAACCAGATTATTTCTTCCTCGCTTGTTCTTATTTCTGTGATAAGGATCACCTCCCATTTCTTTTCTTTATGTAGTCGATCGTGTCTCTTAAACGTCTCCTGTTTTCCTCCCTCATCGAGATCCCTTTTAGATTCCATGTGAGTATCGTGTTATTTTTGACTCTTTTCACTTTGCCTTCACCCCGTCCCCTCCTCCTCCTCCTCTCGGCTCTTTTTATTATTCTTTGCCTCCTCTGTTCCAAGCACCGCTTGTGTTTCCTTCCCCTCCTCCTTCCGTTTGGTCCCGGGTTTGGGTGTACTGTCTCTAATTTTATTCTGACTATACTACTAACTGCTCTGCCATCTCTATGTTTGACGGTGAGATTTGCGGGCCAGGGGAGGCCCTTGCCTTTAAATTGATTATAGAGGGTTCCAGGTCGGCTATTCCTGTTCCCCTCTGTAGTTCTCCCGGAGGTTGTAGGATTCTCTCCTTTCGTTGATAGCCCACCCCTTTTCGTGGGACCTCGGGCACCTTTTGTCGCACAGAAATCTCTTTCGTGTGTGTTCCGCTTTCGCCTTTGTCGGGTTTTGACACTTCTGGGAGGCAGCACCCAAGTAGAGCCTCCTTCTTTCATTTTCTTCTTCTCTTCTTTCTCTTCTCATTTCATTATCGGCTTCTTGCCTTTCTAAGTACTGCTGAAACCAACTCGGAGGTGCTGCTGATTCCTTAGCTTTCTTTTTCTGTTGGCTTGTCCCTGCCATGCTGTGCGTTTTCGTATTTTTTCAGTCGAAGTAGTTGCAGGTTCAAATGTCTACAGCGCCATGTGATGTTCTTATTTAGTTAATAAAACAAGGGAACATTTCTGGAGAATAAATTCTAAAAATAATAACATCTTGACGATACTTATACAAGGCTGGTTTCCAATTTACGTGCATTGAGTACCGACTTATTTTAACATATTAAATATATTTTAAATAATATTACAGCAACTGACATGTTGTATTGTTTTTACCGATGTTGAATATTATTATGTTATCTAAATTCATGATGGGAATCATCTCATCAGTCTATTTTATTACATGCTTTAATATATATTGCTTAAATTAAGTATTAGGTTAAGATAATCCATTCTTTGAATGAGTGTTAAAATTACGAAAAGTTATTCGTACAATCTTCTAGTGACATTACTTAATAATCGTGTGTCAGCAAATAGTATGAGAGAGTCATTGGTGGCAAATAGTATGAGAGAGTCATTGGATGCAAATAGTATGAGAGAGTCATTGGTTGCAAATAGTATGAGAGAGTCATTGGAGGAAAATAGTATGAGGAAGTCATTGGAGGCAAATAGTATGGGAGAGTCATTGGAGGCAAATAGTATGAGAGAGTCATTGGAGGCAAATAGTATGGGAGAGTCATTGGAGGCAAATAGTATGAGAGAGTCAGTGGAGGCGAATAGTATGAAGAAGTCATTGGAGGCAAAGAGGTACAGTGAAAATCCAGAAGAGTAGATTACTCACTTCAGCTACCGCTATCTATTCGCATATCCGCACAGTGTTCCATCAGAAATATCAATTTTAAATTGCGAATTAGAAGTGCTTAAAATGCTTCAAGTTCCATTTGTATATATGCATTAATTGAAATAAAAAAAATTTGATGATTATTAAGGGGACCGACTATGGTTTTTGGAAACTTTTTTATTAATGAAGCTACGGTTCTGAAACTTGGTACTTATATGTAAAATTGAATTCTCTTTCGATTTTGTTCATGGCATTTTTTCTATTAGACCCATAGAAAACGAGTTATTCGAACTAACATAGCGCTTTACCCACCCCCTGCCCCCTTCTTCCCAGGGGCATAGCGTCACACAGGCACACTCTAGAGTTCTGATTTTTTGTACAATCATTTATAAGGTTATTAGGTACCTATTTATGAAATTAAAAAAATGATACAATTTAGAGATTTTTCCATGTTCGGTCCCCTTAAACGTGTATTGTCCTATTTCGTATGAGGCACATCTGAGGCCCTAAAAAGTTGGTGAAAATGAAACCCTCCAGCCTGAAAACAGAACGACTCACGTTTTGAAAAATTCTTACAATCTTTCTTGAGTTCCCTGGTTATATCTTTCAGCGAGGCTCTTTAACACATTGTGTAAGAGACACAATAGAATTGATTTTTCCATATAAACTTGAATTAGTGCTTTGGCCCAGAAGTGAAAGTCCAATCTGGAGTTTGTTAGATCTGGACCAGGGATTTTTCGTTCTTCTGCTTATGATGAGAAATTCTCATACTCTTTCTTCATTGAGAAATTCTAGAACTGTATTTGTGAAATGTGCATTCTAGAGCTGTATTTGTACAATGCATCTAACAAAGTGAATAATGACATAACTTGGGCCTCAAAAATTGGACGAAAAGATATAAGCTTCCAGGTCTGCATTGAACTCAGAGTTCGTGGACCGACAGATGGGCCAAAGACAATTGGACCCCGACAATCGGGCCCCAATAATTAGGCAAATCGACGATTGAGCCCAAGAACATTGGGCCTTGGGCAATTAGCGACAATACAATAGGGCCCAGGATAATTAGGCCCCAGGAAAATTGAGCCTATATAAAATTTCTGATAAAAAAAACTCGAATTCATCCCGCAGTATTTAGATTTTGTTTTTGCATATAAACGCAATTAATACATTACAATATTTAACTTTTACTTAGAGCATTATCAAGAATCGACAATTTGCTCGCACATACTTAACATTTTTAGTGCAATCTTAATTTTCAGTATTTATACGTTTAAATATATTTTCAACATAATCTTGCTCTAATTTCAGTATATGCCACCCTTCAATTGCGTTAGTAGTTCGTGTCAGAGCTTCCATGACAGGATTATATACACTGCAGAAACCTTGTGTGAAAATAGATTTGGTTTTTTTTTCTGAATGGTCTTCTTATCTACAAAATAAACCTTAATAAGAATTAAGTAACAGTTAAATATTATTTATGCATTGTTAAATAAAAAGTCGAAACACTAATTATCTGGGTTTGTTTCCGAGCCTTTTATTATAAGAGTCTATATATGGTATCAACTTAATTGAAGACAATTGCTGCTATTATAACAAAGTAACTCTTCTTTATTGTGTCTGCTGTCACAATTTTTTATGGGCTCAATTGTCTTGGGGTCCACTTGCACTTGGCCCAATTGTCATTGGCCCAATTGTAGGCTGACCTAATTGTCGGGGCCCAATTATTAGTGCTTCTTCTGACTCATCATTTCGAGCCACCTCATCTATTCCAATTAAGAGCATACATAACCGGTCCAAAAGAAAGAAGTTCAAACTTGAGTTCACAAATAAGTGCTGGATACATGTGTCCGACCTCAGCACCTCTTCGCCGCCAAAAAAACATTGCTGAAGGGGAAGAATTAGCTTGCCATATGAGTCTATATGGCTGGAACACACGGTTACGAATGGCATAGTAAGATTGGTTTCACTCCTCAAGCAGTTAAAGTCGTTTTTAATATCCACAGTTACCCGAGTGAAGTCTTGCAGAATGTACGGCGTCTTCACAGCCACCTTTCGTATGTAAACTTAACTGAACCGGTCTTAGTTTGCTATCAAGAGACTGTGGAAAGGGCACGCACCAGTTTTGACTGGTAGCGTCACCAAGGTATTACCAACTGTTATTACCCTGTTTCAAGCATTCTTTTTGGTTGAAGCTAACAAAGTTGCACGATAAAAAGTAGACAGAGCATAGTCAGGAACCTCTTATTCCAAATGGTGTTCACAAAATCTGTTACAGTGGTTGGAAGACTTACTTCGGCAGTTGCTGAAGAATGGGACAATAACGTCTTCAAATTATATGGTCGGATGCCATCTGGTCCTCTGGAAGGACCAGGACAGGATTGAGAATCAAGTCTCGCGGGGTAGGTGAATCTTTCAAAAACACTCCAAAATTGGTTCACAACTCAAAGCATGAAAACTAATTTGACCACTGTACACAGTGCACATGGTGTTTCACAATTAAGACAACGAAGTTATTTCGAATATAACTTGAAGTTATTTCGAATATAACTTGAAGTTATTTCGAATATAACTTGAAGTTATTTCGAATATAACTTGAAGTTATTTCGAATATAACTTAAATTTCAAAAAGTCAATTTTGAATTCAAAGATTGCAATTCAAATGTGATTAGTAAACAAACGATACAATGTTTCTTATATTCGATATAACCACCCTTTATTGCGAGCTAAAGCTTTCAGTCTAGGAATAAATACGAAACTGCTTCTCATTCAATTTGACAATTTCCTTTCAAGGACACAAGAGATGTGTGAGGACTAGCTGAAACTTTTGTCCCAAAATTGACCAGATAGGAAAGTACAACAGATTATGTCTGAATTCCTTGCAGATAAGACATCTTTGCGTGCCTATGAAGGACGGAAAGTTTCTTTGGTCCAGGTTTAGGAAAATTTGAATCCATACGATGGTGCTGAGTCCTGTTTAAGACTTCACGATGAACCCTGAGAGTGTGCTTTAGCCCATGGTAGCAACTTCGATTGCAGAATGAGAAAGCTGTGTGTGTTTGATCCAACAAGACCGTCACAGAAACTCTGACCATCATAGACAGTTTGATGAGAGCAAAAATCCTACCATCGACTGAACTTGAGAAACTCCAGTGATAGTTCAGAACTTGCTGAATATCTAGTTTCTTCACATCTGTTAACACCAAGTTAGGGAACGTGCCTTCACCTATCTCATTAAGTATGTGACGACTTCTTTCATATATCATTCTCCCGAAAAAGTCTTGCTACTTGCAGGAATTTATGAAAGGGCTTGAGAAGTATAATCTACTAAAATTCTTTCAATATGTATTATGTTTTTACTTCTCAATAAAGTAGTTTCATTGACAGTCTGTAAGCTCATGACGTGTCAAAATTTGAATTGGTTTCATTCGAAGAACTTCTTTCAGCACTCAACACAATGAAGTTTTCCTAATAGCGGATACTACAGCCAATTTACAATGAGATCAACCTGGATTTCGACGCACTGCCCCACTGGTTTTTCATCATTGTTTTAATCTGTATGATTTATTTACGGCCTCATCCTGGTTTACCAGAGGATGAACTGCTATTCTTCTAAATCAGTTCAGATTCATTATCAACTCTTTACAATTGATTAATTAGTTTTTGATCTACAGCCGTGGTACAAAGTAAGAATTTGAAATCTAGATGCCTGAAATAGAAAGATCAGGAGTCTAATTTCAAGATGATTTACAATTGAAGCATCGAACATCGATTTTGAAGAATTTATTTGGAACGCAAAACTGGTTACCTTAATTCAGAAAAAAAAGAAATTTTATATGGAAATTACCTTCACACAGATTTGCGTGGTCTATCGGCTATACGCAGATACGTAATTTTTACGCCAGAAGGGAATTTTTTCCAATTATGAAGAATATTAAAGGTGAATCTGAAAGATTACCAGAGAAAAGCATTAAAAGGAAAGACACAAATGTGATATGTATAGCAAAGTGCCAGTAGAAGTTTCTTAGTTAACGAAGTGAAGGCTTCTTGACACTGTAAATGTGTTTCAGTTTCTCTATTCACATAATTCCCATTACTAAATCTTATCACATTCTATTAATAATAAATGAAGTCAAATGGTTTTCAGTTGAGTGCTTCTAAAAATTTAATAATATTCCAATGTTATTTTCTCGCTATTTGCTCAATAAGTGAGGCACTGTAAGAGATATTAAAAACCTCTACCAACTTAGAGGAATAAACCAATCATTTGTAAGTGTTTGAGAAATATTGAAGAAAATTATTATGTAGAAAGTAATTCATTGCTGTATGAACTTATAGTTAAAGTAACACATGTGCTATGCCGAGTACCAATGTACTTCACAATGTACTTCACCAATGCACTTTCACCAATCTACTTCACAAATGCACTTCACCAATGTACTTCACAAATGCACTTCACCAATGCACTTCACAAATGCACTTCACCAATGTACTTCACCAATGTACTTCACCAATGCATTTCACCAATGTACTTCACCAGTGTACTTCACCAATGCACTTCACCAATGCACTTCACAAATGCACTTCACCAATGTACTTCACAATGCACATCACCAATGCACTTCACCAATGCACTTCACAAATGCACTTCACCAGTGTACTTCACAATGCACATCACCAATGTACTTCACCAATGTATTTCACCAATGTACTTCCCAATGCACTTCACCAATGCACTTCACCAATGTACTTCACCAGTGTACTTCACCGATGTACTTCACCATTGTACTTCTGCACTTCACCAATGTACTTCACAAATGTACTTCACCAATGTACTTCTGATTAAAAAGATTCAAACTCAACGGGAAATCCATAATAATAGAGGTTATTTAAACTCTGCGTAGAAGGTTTTTTCAGATATCAAGCTTTCGAATAGAAAGATTTCTATTCATCATCAGGAGAAGGGTGGAAAAACCTGGACCTGACAATGAATTTTATGACCAATGGTTGTATGTTGGATACCGTCTTTCTATTTAAGCTATATATCCTAAAGTTTATTAATATTAATTAACAATCTATTTAGTATTGAGATATGAGACAAAAATTAGAAAATTTGTTACTAACTTAGCTATTGCTTACTACATTAATTCTCTAGAATATTTTTACTTTCTATATATCTGTTACAAAATCAAGTGTGTTTTATCTCCTTGTTTCTATGTATGTTCTCTATTCATATTTATCTTCTCTATTCCTATACATTAATTGTTGCTATACGTGTATCCTCTTGATCCATATGTGTGTCCTATGGATCTTAAGTGTGTCTTGTTGATCAAAAGTGTGTCCTGTAGATCTTATGTGTGTCCTGTTAATCCTAAGAGTTTCCTGTAGATCTTAAGTGGGTCCTATTGATCCTAAATGTGTCCTATTGATCCTAAGTGTGTCCTGTTGATCTTATGTGTGTCTTGTTGATCCTAAGAGTTTCCTCCAGATCTTAAGTGTGTACAGTTGAACCTAAGTGTGTCCTATTGATCCTAAGTGTGTCCTATTGATCCTAAGTGTGTCCTATTGATCCTAAGTGTGTCCTGTTGATACTATGGGTGTCCTGATGATCCTAAGTGTGTCCTGATGATCCTAAGTGTGTCCTGTTGATCTTATGTGTGTCTTGTTGATCCTAAGAGTTTCCTCCAGATCTTAAGTGTGTACAGTTGAACCTAAGTGTGTCCTATTGATCCTAAGTGTGTCCTATTGATCCTAAGTGTGTCCTATTGATCCTAAGTGTGTCCTGTTGATACTATGGGTGTCCTGATGATCCTAAGTGTGTCCTGATGATCCTATGTGTGTCCTGATAATCCTAAGTGTGTTCTGATGATCCTAAGTGTGTCCTGATGATCATATGTGTGTCCTGATGATCCTATGTGTGTCCTGATGATCCTATGTGTGTCCTGATGATCCTGTGTGTGTCCTGATGATCCTAAGTGTGTCCTGATGATCCTATGGATGTCCTGATGATCCTAAGTGTATCCTGATGATCCTAAGTGTGTCCTGATGATCCTAAGTGTGTCCTGATGATCCTAAGTGTGTCCTGATGATCCTAAGAGTGTCCTGATGATCCTGAGTGTGTCCTGATGATCCTGAGTGTTTCCTGATAATCCTGAGTGTGTCTTGATGAACTTAAGTACGCCCTGATGATCCTATTTCTATCTGACTATAGAGGCGCGATTGAAAACGGACAACCTCTATGGTTATGTACCTATTTCTATATGGGTGTAGAGGCGCGATTGAAAACGGACAACCTCTATAGTTAAGTACCTATTTCTATATGACTGTAGAGGCGCGATTGAAAACGGACAACCTCTATAGTTATGTACCTATTTCTATATGGTTGTAGAGGCGCGATTGAAAACGGACAACCTCTATAGTTAAGTACCTATTTCTATCTGACTGTAGAGGCACGATTGAAAACGGACAACCTCTAAAGTTATGTACCTATTTCTATCAGATAGAAATAGGTACATAACTTTAGAGGTTGTTTCTTTTCTATGTGTTAGAATTAAAGAAAATGTTATTGCGGAGACTGTTGGCAGAATCAGCAGATTGAAGCTCTGTGGATGACAGTTCAAAGTAGGGAATGAATTAGAAGTTTCTTCTGGTATAAAATCTAATTTCTGAACCAATTGTTTCTGATAACCTCATCTGAATAATAATATTGATGTTTATTGTTAACGTTTAATAAACATCACAAAAATGGTTTCCGTTTCATATATAATATATTCAAGTATTGTAATAATTTCGAGACTAGCCTCGCAATTATTTCAGCTTTTATAAATAAATTATAAATTTATAAATGAAGAGCCTAAAAAAAATATAATGTCATTCAAGATCAAGATTCTATGATTTTAATCAATTTAGGGAGATGTTTACTGCGAAACCTGTGGATATTTTTATATTGCATTTGATGCCATGATTTTTGTGGCCAAAAATAAATGACATCAGTAATTTGTTGTCATCATGTAAATGTAGCTAACATATTTTGCGTTACTGAAATATGGATAAATGCATCAAATAATGACACGGTTGGAAGGTTGAAGACTGGAGGTGCTTGCATTCTAATATGTAAGTTAGTGACGAATATTATTACCTGCCCCGTAGTCACTGAAATCACTGTCCCAGTCTATTTCTTTGAATGTATTCAGTTATGTTCAGTTTAGTATAAAATGTAAAGTAGAGATATTGTTGTCGGTTCCATTTAACGCCCACCAGGTGGAAATTTTGTTGTATTTCTGAGTAAAGTAGAGATTATCTTTCACACGTATGGTGTCGCTATAAAGCAATTTCCTCCTTAGCCATGAATCATCCTCCTTGTCCTTGAACCATCCTCCTTAGTCATGAACCATCCTCCTTTGCCATGAACCATCCTCCTTAGTCATGAACCATTCTCCTTAGCCATGAACCATTCTCCTTAGCCATGAACCATCCTCCTTTGCCATGAACCATCCTCCTTAGCCATGAACCATCCTCCTTTGCCATGAACCATCCTCTATGGCCATGAACCATCCTCCTTAGCCATGAACCATCCTCTATGGCCATGAACCCAATACAAGATAAGTTTTTTTGATTCTTATTTAGTTTGTAAATTCCTATTTGATTTTCCTTTAGTTTATTAAATTTGTGAGACCACTCCCATCCATTACGAAAATATTCTAATAATTATTCTCTTTCGATTAGGAAAAATCCCTTCATTTGTTCAAATGTTTTCTTTAAATTATAATCTTCGTGTGATCTAATAGATTTCTAAACCATAATAAAAATGAATCCTTAACTTAGTTCTAATTGGTACTTAAACTTTACAAGGTAGTATAGCTTGTGTCATCATCTAGCTGTCATGTGAGGAATAACACAATTCGACTTCTATTTGAGAGGATAAAACTTTTCAAACCATTAGAGAAAATCATATATAACTATAAAAGATCATATATAACTTCAGGAATAGAACGGATGCTCCTTAACCTTTTAAGGCATAATGTTTCTTTTGGGAAGCAAACCATTAGAGCTGTTCTGCTTAGTGTGCATTTGAAGCAGCAAAACAAACAGACGTCGCACGATGCGTTACGATGTCAACTATACAGCTCTAGCTGTCAAAGTCATCAATAGAGTTTTAGTGTCGCACAGTTACTGGAGGTAGAAATTTGTGCCAATTTGGTCCTCCAGTTTTTTCTATATTCGCACTTATTCACT
Organism: Caprella mutica; assembly: GCA_947561585.1. Taxonomy (NCBI): domain Eukaryota; kingdom Metazoa; phylum Arthropoda; class Malacostraca; order Amphipoda; family Caprellidae; genus Caprella; species Caprella mutica. Next base: position 81,469 of record CANNZV010001650.1, read on the forward strand.
ATATTCAAAAATCACGCTCCTTTTATATAAAAGTTAATTATAGCTGATTGTATGTATATACTTTTCTAAAGAGTATGTGAAGCAATTGCAAGCTATTTTAGTGAGAGGAAAGTTCACAAGTGGCTATTTTATGTTTTATTGCTTCATGCTATTGCTGCAGCGAAATTAATGGTGGTGGATGAAATAAAATGTGCATTTATAGATCTTGTTGAATATAACAAATTAGGTTCAATATAGTAAGGGAATAATAGTTCTTACTGTAAGTAGTACTTATTGTTTTGTTGATAAATTCAAAGTTAGGAAAAAACAATTATTTGTTCATTCGTTTCTTCAAAGCAACATTATGGTGGCCGACCTTTTCTTATATATTATATTACTTATATGTAGTGCATACAGAATAGTGCATATGTGTTACACTTCAATGAATTAACGAACATGTTGCAAAGTAATTGAAGTATAATTATAAATCAATTTACAAACATGGTGTTTTACTTTCAACATTAAGAACCGTATACATAGTATGTATAGTTATGGTGGTAGCCAGTAAATTTCTCAAAAACAATTGCTCGAAAGACAATTTCTCAAAAACAATTGCTCGAAAACAATTGCTCGAAAGACAATTTCTCGAAAACAATTGCTCGAAAAACAATTGCTCGAATGAACAATTGCTCGAAAAACAATTGCTCAAACGAACAATTAATTGACCAAAAGATCAATAGCTCGAAAGATCAATCGTTAAAATAATAGAAAATAAATGATATACAGTTATTATCGAATACTAATTAGAAACAAGGACGATTAGGTGAACGCTAATCGAAGAGATTTCACTTCATTATTAACCAATTTTCAGCGATTTTTTTTAAAGGATCCCTTCCAGAAGAAACATATCTTCTTTAAATAGTTAAAAAGACAATTATCTTTATTTAGACAATGGACATTTAAATCAAAAGATATGCTTCTCTGCTCTATGACCATGGCCCCGACCATCGCCAATGGTAGTGGCCTTCAACCGACTGTGAGGTGCCTATAGCAGGTCACAGGGCAATACCCAAACTGTGGTCATCATACTTCTCCTTGACCGACGTCAGAATTATGAAAGCATTGCCCTCTGAGCTGCCAAACCAACCCTCTACTCTAACCAAAAGGTCTGTCTCACATCATCAGTGACATCAGTAATGCGACTGGACGGCTGATTTCAGCAAGGAGTGCGCCTGTCGTTTCACCATAGCTACCTGCCGTTTCCACCACTATGGGTTCGAACCGATATCGAATGCCAAAAGCCGCATATTTGCGTCGCTTCCTCCCCTTCGCCTCCTTGGCTGCGCTATCAAGTGAGAAGTCGCGTAAGTGTCTACACATATTGCATCCCAACAAAGACACCTCCCATCTGTAAAGGGGAAGACTGAGATACCATCAGGCCGCTTACCATCACCCCTATCAACCACCACAGGCTCAAGCACTGAAGGGATACCAGCCGAAATCAAAGCTCTCCTAATAACATCATTCAGAGCTGCATGTCTCGGATGGCGTCCAGCACTGTAGCGACATGATAGACCGTTAATCCCCTTGAATCCACCCTCTGGCCGCATCGGCACACATGTGGCTCACAGATGTCTGCCCAACACGCAGCACAATTGCAATCCGGAACGACTCTGCATCGAGTAGCGTTCCAAGTGTGGGAACTGGAAGCGCATGTAGCCAAAGTCCGCTCTCTCTACATGCAGATGCCAGAAAACGTGCCCTAGAAAACTGATCAACCTCCTCGAGCAGTCTGGCCACAGTGGCTACCGCTTTAGGCTCATCCTATGACCTCTGCCGACTCTCCATAGCCCCCTCAGCCAAGGCTAAACCCTCACTTTGCCATTTCTTCTCTGCTGCTCCAAGCTCCTGGTCATCCCCAATATGTGTTCTGCACAGATTGGATCTAACCAAATCCTCAGTAGCATGGAAGGAAGAAATGAATGCGGGTAGCACAATGTCCTTAGACATCCTAATTCCTAACCCCCCAAACCGTACGGACAACGATGCTTGCACAAGTGAGTCTCCCTCAAACTTAACGTTGGTCACCATCGAAAGAGCTGATACAATGACCTTGTCGAACTGTGAAAGATCCTCACTATTTCTGTAAGCTGGTGAAGCACGGAGGATATATTGAAACTTAGGCAAGGCAAAACAGTTCTTGAGTAAAGCAAAAGCTTGATGGTTCTCAATCCGTTTCAACCTTGACGAAAGCCTCTCCAAATCCTCCCTCTTCTCAGCAACAGTATGCCCCTCTCCATGAGTGGTGCTCCCAGCAAGTTTGAATCTTCCACCGAAACGACTCTTAATCCTGGCATCAAACCTTCAAAAAGATTCCTCGTGACGATTGATTCTTCCTCAGAATGATTCAGCAAAATCAGTTCACACTTCTCTCGGTTAACCTCCAAACCCACTTCATCAAGGTCATTGATTAGACGTTGCAAGCAAGTGAACACCTTTTCAGGTGAATCTCCGATTGTCCCGTCATCGAGATCCCAGACATTCAACTCAGTGTCCACCCTTCGCGCTATCACATCAATTCCCAAAGAGAAGAGAGCTGGACCGAAAGAGTCGCCCTGCTGTATACCCGTTGCGGATACGAGGTTTGTCCCCCCATAGAAAAGCGTTGTTGGACCAGAATAAGCCTGCCAAATCAGTCTATAAAGCCCCTGAGCCCTTTGTTTGGCTGCATTCAGGAAAACATCTCGTCGCAGGCTATTGAAAGCATTGGCCATGTCAATCTTGAAAATAACCTTTTTACCTTCCAACCCAAGATATCTGCGAGAGGCATGAGCTACCGCTTCGCAGCCACCTCGAGTTGAAACCCCTAACTGTATAGAGCGCAAGGATTCTCCAAGACTGGCTATCATGGGACGTGGCCCTACTTTCACAGCCAAACGCCTCAAGGTGTTCCATACAGCAATAGGACCCCCACCTCCGTCCTTTTTCCCCAAAGCACTCAAAGTGGCTCCATAGAATATCAGTCTAGCAAATTCTGAAACATCTCCCTTCAAAATGAGGTTAACAAACATCGTTAAGGTGGTTAGTAACCTGGCACCTGCCTCAGAAGCTTTACGGGAGACTAGAGACTGCAGGTGACACGGACGTAACCCATCGGGACCCCACGCTGAACCTTTCCTGAACGAAGACAAAGACTTTCTGATGTCTTCCTCACTGGCAACGTGCGGCTAGCAGTCATACCCTGGCCCTGCAGACAACGAGAGGTCCTCAGGAGCAGGAGGGTGTTTCCATTGGAGGGCCGTCAAAATTTCGTCATTTTCAGGCGAAATCTCCGACGACGAAGCCAACAGACGCACAGCTCCGGTTATGTCTCCTTCGGACAACTTATCAGACACACGCTTCCCCAATTGAATATCCTTATTCACCGTTCCCACAGCTAAAACGTCCTCCTCCGGAATGATTAACAGGTCCTGTTCCATGAAAGACACTACTTGTCTTTTCACTACCGTTGTTAGCGAAGTATTCCGTTTTGCCTCCGCACCGCGTTGCCCGGGACTCCTGAGTCCCGGGACTCCTGAGTTTCCTCCTGAATTACCCTTTCGAGTAACTTTTGCAACGCGTCCGCTACGCAAAAGATGGCTCCGTTAGGGACTATCCTCAGTACTTTCATGCTTCTACGGTACCGAGAGATGTATGCCTCGAGATCAAACGTCGCATTTGTGGCGGGTTGTGGTGTCATCACCCCCCGTCCCAGAGACGACACACAATACTATCGAGGAATAGCATCTGCTTGGCGCCTAGTCAGACCCACGCAAGAGAGATGATAAACATCTCTGCAATAAGTGCACACAACAGTCCGTTTCCTGATGTTAACAAAAGAACATGACACACAACGGTCCCTTACTGCCAAATGCTCACTAGTGGGTTAAGGAAGTTTTCAGCTGACCTGATTGAACACGCCCTACCGACTAAACAAACTGATTGACTGGCTGTCACCCGAGCGTGCCGCAAAAAGCTAAAGAAGAGGAAGCATGGTGTCACAGCGGGCAGAAGGTGATAACTATAGGCAGCATAAACAAAGCGCTGAGCAAGCAGCGCTTTGCAAGCATCAGAAAATCATGGTCGCAATCAGAGCGCAGCAGTGCACAACCTACTGTGATGGCTGCTCTAGGCAAACTAATATTTATGTAATTAAAAATTGCTGAAAAAAATCAAATTTTGAATTCTCAATTGCTTAATGTAAAAAAAGAGGAAAGGTCAACCAGAAAAGAGCTAAAAACAAGTGGCACGAATACCAGAGATCATGCTAAATGTGTCGGAAACAGTTCCCGTAGCCAGAGTTGTTAAAACCTAACCTAGCCACGAGAACATCTCGTCGGAGCCCAGTGAAGCTATTGACTGACAAAATACGAAAATTACTGTACTCAAAAATTGGTGCAGTATTCCAGTTCAATAAAAATATGAAAATCAGGAAGATAATAATATAAAAACAGTATTATGATTGATAGTAAATAGCGATGAAAAATATATAATGCAGTTATTATAAATTTGATTGAAAAGATTCAAACTCAACGGGAAATCCATAATATAAGAGGTTATTTAAACTCTGCGTTAAAGGTTTTTAAAAAAAAAAAAAAACCTTCAACGCAGAGTTTAAATAACCTCTTATATTAGTTATTATAAAATTACTAATTAGATACCAGGACGATTAGGTGCAGCTAATTGAAGTGATCCACCTTGATGATTATCTGTCTTATATTAATTGAGCAATTTGATCATTCGAGCAATTGATTATTCGAGCAATTGTTCATTCGATCAAATGTTCGCTCGAAATTGTTCATTCGAGCAATTGTTTTTCGAGCAATTGTTTCCGAGCAATCGTCTTTCGAGCAATTTACCTAGAACCAGTTATGGTTGTCTGATATGTTTTAACTAGGAATAATGGAAAATGTCATATATAGCTATTACTATTGTCACAAGGGAATGGTTTTGGACGTGTTTATAAGATTTTGCGACGGTTTAGTTATATAAATATTAGAGTTTTTATTAGTAGTAACGAATTTCGACGCCTTTTTTGAATAATTATAATAATTCTGAATATGTTTCCAGTGATGGATGCAAAGAGTTTCTACAGGTCACACTGCAACAAATACAAAATTCTAAGCAACATCCATTTGTACTTCACTCGTAGTTACACAGTTATTATTATTATTTATGAAGAGAAGAAGGCCTCGTAGAAGAGAGTACAGTGAAAGTACGCTCCATGCACTAGGTCGACTACTAGGCTACCATAGGTAACCGTGTCGACCCAGTGCATTGATGGCAAGAATAGGCACCCCTGGATAAGAGTCCTACAAAGTCAGTCTGCTTACCCATGGATATAGCAATGCAGAGGGAAGAGGAAATACGAAGAAGAAATTGAGGAAAGATACAAAGAGAAGCTGAAGAAAAAGGGCGCCAAACTAAACAAAACCTACAATATAACAAAAAGAAGGCCTACCTAGATGTATGTTTCAAACTCCTAGTCCCCTACCCTGCCCCCGTAGTAACACAATGTTGCTTTGAAGCAACACGAACAAATATCTAATTTTGAACATGAATTTGATATTGAACAATAAAATATGATTTAAGGACCCTTGGGACTAATTTTACTAAAATTATTAATTGACATACCCCGAAATAGTAGGATTTTAGAATTTTGTATTTTACTGTTGAATAGACTGACAGTAGAGCTAACAAAGCAGTTTATCTTCCTAGTGCCCCATTGGCTGGTTCAAAATAGGATACTCTTTTGGATGACTCATTCGAATAGTACATGCAGAGACAAGACACTTCAAGAAGTTAAAGCATTTTTGATCAATAAGAAATAGCATCCATTAAATGATCAAAGTTGAGATCATTTTTCACTATTAAAGATAAACTATGGATGAATGACATCGCGTTATAATTCCTGTTCTTAGCAAAGAACATTATCAAAATAAATTCATGAAAGTCACGCGTTGATATTATAAAAACGAAATAACTGCTACGAAGTCAGGTGAGGTTTCACAACGTCGAGAAAAAAGTTTAAGAATTAATACAAAATTGCCTAGCTTGCTAATCAGTAACAGACTCAAGTCAGAATTAACCACTGCACAAGTACCAAAATAATACAAGTATGGATTAATTAATCCAAATATTGCTCTATATAAGTAGGTTTTAGCACATTGGACAACATCAGCTGTCCCTCTCCTAATAAATGAGGCTCTAAAAATGATATTAAAAAAACTTAATTATATCATGAGAAAAAGGTTACATTTTCACCTTCTAGAAATAACCTCCGTTCGACACTGCCAAAATCTGATCATTTCCATCCATTATTAATTTCCAGTTTCCTTTTCAGTAACAATTCGGGTCGTTTGAAGTGTTATTTCATGGGGATTTGCTGGAGAATTTCCAGAGACAATGAATTAACTATCACAGCCAAATTGAATTGAAAAGAGAATGCAAATGCAGTTTCCAAACCAAGATTCAGTTGGTGACAATGCAGGTGGAAATGCAGAGCATTTGGTGTCTTTGGCGCCACTCCTTTTTCACCTAACGTGAATCGCGATGATTTACACCTTGCAAATGACTCGTAAAGTTGCTAATGATGTGTTGCTGGAGTGATTCTAGCTGATTCATTATTCTTTGGAGAGTTTTTCCTTCCTTGGAATAATTCTAAGTTCACTTACACACTGAAGGAAATTTAAAAAGATAGCGTCAGGAGTTGTAAATTACTTAGAAGTTACTTCTGTGTAGATTATCACGTGGCTGTTAAATGTTAGTAGATAAGTAATTAATCTATAGTAATACAAAGAACCAGAAACTCACGATAATAAATTAACAAATTAGCAAATAAGAGTTTTCTCACTTTGTCTGCACATTTAAGTTAATAAAAACAAGAAACTATTCTGAGAAAATCCATTACCCAAATGAATGGCTTTATGCAGTTTTAGAGGCTTGACTTTTGAAAGTAGAAGAAGATAGAGTTTTTCTTCACTATTTTGCTCAAGAGGTCAAGAGAACTCAGTCAAAGAAGAGAAACGGACTTAGTAAATGGGGTATAGCGATACTCTGACTATAAAATACTATCATGATATAACTTGATGTTCTTCAGACTATGAAGTACTATCATGATATAGCTTGCTGTTCTTCAGACTATAAAGTACTATCATGATATAGCTTGCTGTTCTTCAGACTATAAAGTACTATCATGATATAGCTTGCTGTTCTTCAGACTATAAAGTACTATCATGATATAGCTTGCTGTTCTTCAGACTATAAGGGACTATTATGATATAGCTTGCTGTTCTTCAGACTATAAGGAACTATCATGATATAGCTTACTGTTCTTAAGACTATAATAGACTATCATGATATAGCTTACTGTTCTTCAGAACTATGTTAAATATAGCTTACATTTTAAAGAATTGCCTAAAGTGCCTATAATCTGAAGCTTCATAGTCAAAATTTATATTATATTAAGAATCCTCAAAATACTTACAATACTAAAATATTGTGATATTAATTCTTTGTGAAATAAAAAAGTAATACAATCCAAGAGTTCGAATCTCCATTACATTCTAAGTTTCCTCTCTTCCATCTACAACAGACAGTTGCCTGAATAATATCCCTGAGAAGTAGAAATGAAAAGGCAATTAGGCTAATCTGGTGCTGACTTATTATGATTGATGAACAGAGTTAAAATGGTGTCATGGAGAGAAGTGAAGGGATACTCTGATGGTTCTGATGTGGTAACTACATCTTCTGCTCCGAAGGGAAAGCAACAGGGCAATATGTAGCTTAAGTGGACTCAATGGTCAAAAATTGAATTTTTTTTCACAATTTTTTAATGTTCTAATATGAAAGAATATAGTCTGGAGAAGATGTACACAAGATTTTAGGAGGATCCGATGCTTAGAAAGCGAGCTACACGCTCACAAACGTACATGTGCGCTACTGCACACATGTACAGTGCCATTTGCACTGCGGGGTAGGGGAGGGGGGGGGGGGGGTATGGTGAGTTTGCTTCTATAAAAAGAAGCAAATGATGATGGTAGGTACCAATTTGTCTTAGTTCTTATAAAACTAACAAAAGTGAAACGCGTACTAATGCGGAAAGGAGAGTGTCTTCTTCTGAGGACAAATTGACCTGTCATGAAAAGTAGCATTTCTCCAACTTCAAAAGCCTATTTCTTTTGTTCTAGGTAACCTAGATAAAATCTGTAAATTGCATAATGATCAGTGATATATAAGATACATTCTGTCTGAAGGGTTTTTTAATTTATTGCATATTGATTTAAAAAAAAATATATTTTTATTAATTTTTTTTTTTCAAAATATTTAAAATCTGAATGCAAAAATTAAGAAATCCTTCAGACAGTTCATGTGAAAAGGTCTCAGGAATCCATTTCCAAAATCCGTTTGTTTCTATCTCTTTTAGATTTTCAGGAATAGCAATTATTACGAACTATTAAAGGGTGGGTGGGGAAGTTCGAGTCGTACAAATTTTTCACCTAAATAAGAATTTCTGCATGGGTCATTATACAAACGTATGAGAAGTTTCAAATTTCTATCATTATTAATAAAAAAAGTTCCGAAAAGTCATTTTGTTTTAACAATTTTAATGTCAAACGATTGCTTAATAAGAATAAAGTATATTGTGTGAAATTACAATGTTCAATAAAATCTAAAAATTGAAATATATCATTTTATATAAAATTAATTTCTTAGCAAATGCTAACGGTAGATGGCGCTACAATCAGTGGCGCCATCTTGTAAACAAACCAATTGAGATAAGTTTCTACCTAGATTCTACATCAAGTGAAGAAGAGATGGCTATATTTTTAAAACTATGCCTTCTTGTCTACCAATTCACATAATCTTTTTATCATTTCGACGCAAACAAAGGTTGATCACTACATAAATAAATTAATATGAAAACAACAAACATCCTCACGTACATACTAATGAGTGAAAATGCTTCCGCTAGGTGTCGCTTAATTTATTATATACTTTTTATATGAACATTTTAAAAATAAACGAGCATTCAAATATTACATAATTAAATATTCTGAATCGATTTAAAACCAATTTGGCGATGTTTGGTTTTGACTTTTTCCTTTCAATCAACTACCATATTGAGAATTTAGTATTTACTAATTCTTCTTTTTACAATTCTTTTCCTATATTAAAGTGTCATGGGGTCAAAATATTTAATATTTTCCTTTCAATTATGGAGTATCAGTTTAAAGTATAATGATAAAGAAATATAAATTTAATGACTTTAAATTATTTGCTACGTTTCAAAGATAAATTCATATATATAACATATTAATTAGTTTCATCTCAGTTTCACCTCTGAAAAAAATGACTATTTTCGTCTGTTTCCCTGTAGATGTGTTCGGAGTTTCAGTCTTTTCGTCTGTTTCCCTGTACTTGTCTTCAGAGTGTCAGTCTTTTTGTCTGTTTCCCTGTAGTTGTGTTCAGAGTTTCAGTCTTCATACAATCACTCACAAGAAATAATCGTACATGCAAACATAGACAAATAAACAGAAACTGAACGTAAAGGTAAAAATAATTAATGGAAATGTGTTATTAATGAAGTAGACAGGAATTATGGAAAGAAAATAAAAAGGGAAATTGTATTGCGTTTCACAGACTAATAATAAATATAATTAATTTTGTTAATCCTTTTTCAAGAATTTCGAACTTTTTCTAGAATGTCATTATTCTTGGGTGATACCCAGAATAACTGGGCATTTATTGTTAATAGCTAGGCTCTAATTATTAGTGTTATATTTTCTGGGTAAAATTCTACCTAAATGCACAGTAATGAAATTACTAAATTTATTTCTTCAATATACTGAAACAGTGGCTACCAAACAATAAGAAACCATCACCACTGTCATGCAAGTTTATTGTTCTCTATTTGCTTTAATTCAATATTTTATTTCATACCAAGTTATCATTATAGCTAGCTTTATTTTTATTTATCAAGCACACTGTTCTATGAATATTATAACAAGTAAATGTGACTTCATTGAAAATTGTCATTTTCCCTGTTTTCCCTGTCCAAGTAAGACTGCGCTTAAAGAGAAAGCAGGTTTGACCGCGCGGGCTACCGGCACGTACCCGCTTCCGGAATTAAAATTCATTAACAAGTGTTTTGTTCATAGAGAAGCAGGCTCGAACAGTTCAGTGCCGGCAATCTACTTTAACCTGTTTTCCTGATTGATTTGTTCATTCCGGTAAGCCGACCACGCGCTATCCTGTTCGAAAATAGTTTAGTTTTACCTCAACTAATATTACATTTTCTTTTAACAGTTCTAACTCTAGCGGCAATCTGGGTAACTACAAAAGAAAACAATCCGATGCAAGACGTGAAGACTTTTCGATTATTCCATAGAAAACGTACGAGAATAATTAAATATTGGTAAATTATACTGAATTGCAAAAATGAATAAATAACTACTCAATACAGTATAATATTATGTAGTTTTTTAATTGAACGGAATGATATATGAAGATATGCCTAATAAAATAAATATATATATATTCCTATGGAGGTTTTTCCTCTTGTTATTAATTGGGTGCACTTTGGTACGCGTCCTCCTTAATTTTATATGCAAGTTGTCATGCACCAACAAATCATCGTCTGACGACGAGCTAGACATTTTTCGTACCATATGGCACTCACAACGTCATAGCGCACCAGGATTCGCAACTACCTGCTTTCCTACGTATTCTGTGAACACCTTCCCATGCTGGTTTTTGGTACGACCAGACCCAGGAAACCAGCGCGCTGGCAGCCTGCTTTCTATCTACGTATGCGCACCCTAATGAACCAACAGCTTGGCTCGGAACAAAAACATTCTACGCAAAATTTGGAAAAAAAAGGATCAAATGAACGAAAAAATCCTTTGAAGAGGAAATTGAAATTATTTTATATAATAGTATTAAATATATTTTGTTTTTCATCATTAAAAGGAATAAAAAGATATTTTATTCCTTATATTGCGATTGTAGCTATTAAATAATGATGTTCCAAAATCTATATAAATGAAAAATTTAAATGCAAATTAGAATGTAAATAGAATTGTATAATTTACCAGTATGGCATTTTATCTTCGCTACATCTTTAAATGACAATACTTGGAAACTATTCAGATAACATTACCACCAAACCAATAGTCAGGAGAAAATATTCTATTTCTTTTGGAAGAAATTCCTATTTATTTGGCTCTTTTCCTTCCAAAGCTGAAGAATGAAACTAGTTTGAATTTATTCAATCCAATGGAAGTATTCAAACTACGAAATGTATATTTTATACTTGCTATTTCTAATCAAAACTCAGAATATTGAGAAATCTCTATCTGAAATGATTTAAATGATACAACACACAATATTTACATCATCTGCTCTGAGAGTTTCTCCTCTATATTACTGGTTAACCTTTCCATTGGTAGAGTTCACTTACACGTCAATAAAAGAAGTTGAGTAAAATTTTGGTGTCCTGTAAATTCCAGACCAGTATATTCCACCCTTGTCTATCCCACCCTGTATATTCCACCCTTGTCTATCCCACCCTGTATATTCCACCCTTGTCTATCCCACCCTGTATATTCCACCCTTGTCTGTCCCACCCTGTATATTCCAGCCCTGTTTAAATACTAAATACACTATTTACCTAAGGTTAGGTTAGCGGTTCGGGTGAGTGGTCTGGTCTAAAGACCTAGAGCCATGAATTAAATATTCATATATAATATCATAGAAATGAAATACAACTTCTTTAAATACTATCTAATACTAAAGGAGTTGATATCGAAGCACGTTACGAGTAATGATTTATCCTTTAACTATTTAGTAGCAATATTTCAGCAAAGCAAATATTTGAACCTTATATTGGCCAAAGAAATAAAATCATAATAAATTACAAGCCGGACAAAACGTACGAAAGTTTTGGATGTTATTTTTCCACATCAGTGAACATCAAACCAATTTAAATATTCCCATGAATAAATATCAAAGAGTTTTATATCAATTTATTTTCAGGGACAGTATTTCCTCTGTGTATTTAGCAGTTTCCTTTTCCACTGTGACGCTCACAAAGCTAAAAGAATGAAAAAGAAGCTATCAACCAACACAACCATGTGTCACCATTGAAGGAGAGAAAAGAAACAAATGATACCTTTGACCCTTTTCTAATGGTACAACCATTATCATTCGAGTGAAAATAAATCAACTGAAATAAGTGCTCGGATATTGTGTGATAAAAGAATTTGTAGCGATGGTAAACATTATTGCTGAGTTTTCATTGCAACTTCTTTAAGTTTATAATTCCGCATTTCGAGAATCGTCACGAAACTGTTCCCTTTCTAAGACATGAAGTAGAGTAAATCCGCTGTAGAGTAAAGGACACAGTAGCCGATAGGACACAGTAGCCAATAGGACACCGTAGCCGGTAGGACACAGTAGCCAATAGGACACGGTAGCCGATAGGACACAGTAGACGATAGGACACAGTAGCCGATAGGACACAGTAGCCAATAGGACACGGTAGCCGATAGGACACAGTAGCCAATAGGACACGGTAGCCGATAGGACACAGTAAACGATAGGACACAGTAGCCGATAGGACACAGTAGCCGATAGGACACAGTAGCCAATAGGACACGGTAGCCGATAGGACACAGTAGACGATAGGACACAGTAGCCGATAGAACACAGTAGCCGATAGGACACATTTAAAGATAGGACACAGTAAAAAATAGGACACAGTATCCGATAGGACACAGTAGCCGATAAGACACAGTAGCTGATAAGACACAGTAGCCGGTAGGACACAGTAAACGATAGGACACAGTATCCGATAGGACACAGTAGCCGATAAGACACAGTAGCTGATAGGACACAGTAGCCGATAGGACACGGTAGCCGATAGGACACAGTAGCCGATAGGACACAGTAGCCGATAGGACACAGTAGCCGATAGGACACAGCAGCCAATAGGACACGGTAGCCGATAGGACACAGTAGACGATAGGACACAGTAGCCGATAGGACACAGTAGCCGATAGGACACAGTAGCCAATAGGACACGGTAGCCGATAGGACACAGTAAACGATATGACACAGTAGCCGATAGGACACAGTAAACGATAGGACACAGTAGCCGATAGGACACAGTAGACGATAGGACACAGTAGCCGATAGGGCACAGTAGCTGTTAGGACACAGTAGCCGATAGGACACAGTAGCTGATAGGACACAGTAGCCGATAGGACACAGTAGCCGATAAGACACAGTAGCCGATAGGACACAGTAGCCGATAGGACACAGTAGCGATAGGACACAGTAGCCGATAGAACACAGTAGCCGATAGGATACATTAACCGATAGGACACAGTAGCCGAAAGGACACAGTAGCCGATAGGACACAGTAGAAGATAGGACACAGTAGCCGATAGGACACAGTAGCGATAGGACACAGTAGCTGATAGAACACAGTAGCCGTTAGGATACAGTAACCGATAGGACACAGTAGCCGAAAGGACACAGTAGCCGATAGGACACAGTAGCGATAGGACACAGTAGCCGATAGAACACAGTAGCCGATAGGATACAGTAACCGATAGGACACAGTAGCCGAAAGGACACAGTAGCCGATAGGACACAGTAGAAGATAGGACACAGTAGCTGATAGGACACAGTAACCGATAGGACACAGTAGACAATTGACACAGTAGCCGATAGGACACAGTAGACAATTGACACAGTAGCCGATAGGACACAGTAACCGATAGGACAATTAGTTTTTAACATGAAACTACAGTATATCCAGTCTTAAATCCCTGTACAATAATCGCCCTAATCCCCATCATCTCATAGTTAATATCGCTGTTGCGTTGGCGATAATGAAGAAAAAATCATCTTGTGATTGAAAATCTAAATACCTCAACTGATAAAAGAGCGTTCATACAACCTTTCTTTCTGCTGTTCTATCACATGTGTAGTGAAATATAAACAGCTTGTGAACCCAACAAAAGATTTAATTTACTACAATGAAAATGAAAGTTACCTAGTATTTATAAAATATTAATAAATTATTAATATTAATAAATACCAAACATAACCCGTAAAGTGGGGTGGAACTTACCGGGGTGGAATATACCGGTCACCTCCCAAGTTCCTCTTGTTCCCAAGTGTCCTCTTGTTCAAAGTGACCTCTGACTCCAAAGTGTCCTCTTGTTCAAAGTGTCCTCTTGTTCCCATGTGTCCTCCTGTTTCCAAGTGTCCTCTTGTTCCCAAGTGTCCTCTTATTTTCAAGTGTCCTCTTGTTCCCAAGTGTCCTCTTGCTCCCAAGTATCCTTTTGCTCCCAAGTGTTCTCTTGTTCCCAAGTGTCCTCTTGTTCCCAAGTGTCCTCTTGTTCCAAAGTGTCCTCTTGCTCCCAAGTGTCCTCTTGTTTCCAAGTGTCCTCTTGTTCCCAAGTGTCCTCTTGCTCCCAAGTGTTCTCTTGTTCCCAAGTGTCCTCTTGTTCCCAAGTGTCCTCTTGCTCCCAAGTGTTCTCTTGTTCCCAAGTGTCCTCTTGTTCCCAAGTGTCCTCTTGTTCCAAAGTGTCCTCTTGCTCCCAAGTGTCCTCTTGTTTCCAAGTGTCCTCTTGTTTCCAAGTGTCCTCTTATTTTCAAGTGTCCTCTTGTTCCCAAGTGTCCTCTTGTTCAGAAGTGTCCTCTTGTTCCAAAGTGTCCTCTTGCTCCCAAGTGTCCTCTTGTTCCCAGGTGTCTTCTTGTTCCCATGTGTCCTTTTGTTTCCAAGAGTCCTCTTGTTTCCAAGTGTCCTCTTGTTCCCAAGTGTCCTCTTGTTTTCAAGTGTCCTCTTGTTCCCAAGTGTCCTCTTGTCCCAAATGTCCTCTTGTTCCCAAGTGTCCTCTTGTTCCCAAGTGTCCTCTTGTCCCAAATGTCCTCTTGTTCCCAAGTGTCCTCTTGTTCCCAAATGTCCTCTTGTTCCCAAGTGTCCTCTTGTTCCCAAATGTCCTCTTGTTCCCTCCCAAGTGTCCTCTTGTTCCCAAGTGTCCTCTTGTTTCCAAGTGTCCTTTTGTTCCCAAGTGTCCTCTTGTTTCCAAATGTCCTCTTGTTCCCTCCCAAGTGTCCTCTTGTTCCCAAGTGTCCTCTTGTTTCCAAGTGTCCTCTTGTTCCCAAATGTCCTCTTGTTTTCAAGTGTCCTCTTGTTCCCGAGTGTCCTCTTGTTCCCAAATGTCCTCTTGTTTTCAAGTGTCCTCTTGTTCCCAAATGTCCTCTTGTTCCCAAGTGTCCTCTTGTTCCCAAATGTCCTCTTGTTCCCAAGTGTCCTCTTGTTCCCAAGTGTCCTCTTGTTCCCAAATGCGCTCTTGTTCCCAAATGTACTCTTGTTCCCTCCCAAGTTTCCTCTTGTTCCCAAGTGTCTGGATTACAAGTGTCAAGTTCCTCTTTTTTCCCGCGTCCTCTTGTTCTTTAGTGTCCTCTTGTTAATAAGTGTTCTCTTTTTCTTAAGTTTCCTCTTGATCCTAAGTGTCCTCATGTTCCTAAGTGTCCTCTTGTTAATAAGTGTTCTCTTTTTCCTAAGTGTTCTGTTGTTCCTAAGTGTTACTTAAACGTTGAGTTTAAATAACCCAGCCGTTTAATTGCCGTTGAGTATGAATCTTTCCCATCAAAACCATAAACGGTGTAAGAAATATTGTAATCTTATTGAAGAAAAAACAAATTGAAATTGAAAGGAAGAGCTAAAGTATCATCTGTGAAATGGCTAAAGTATCATATGTTAAATGGCTAAAGTATCATCTGTTAAATGGCTAAAGTATCATCTGTTAAATGGCTAAAGTATCATATGTTAAATGGCTAAAGTATCATCTGTTAAATGGCTAAAGTATCATCTGTTAAATGGCTAAAGTATCATCTGTTAAATGGCTAAAGTATCATCTGTTAAATGGCTAAAGTATCATATGTTAAATGGCTAAAGTATCATCTGTTAAATGGCTAAAGTATCATCTGTTAAATGGCTAAAGTATCATATGTTAAATGGCTAAAGTATCATCTGTTAAATGGCTAAAGTATCATATGTTAAATGGCTAAAGTATCATATGTTAAACGGCTAAAGTATCATCTGTTAAATGGCTAAAGTATCATATGTTAAATGGCTAAAGTATCATTTCAAATATCACACAGATACAAATTTATGAATCATTATTACATTTTCCCAGTAAAATTATATTATTGTTATGATTATTGTTAGAAAATTTGTCTTTTTAAAATTGTTCTAAAAAGTAATCACCAACTAAATCTCAAATCATCCCTTGCATGAAATAGTTCTTTATCGAAAAAAATATAGGGTGAGAAAGAAAAGAAAATAACTTTACTATTGAACTATAGGAATAATTCAACTATTTCATTGGTTTAAACTTTATTCAATTAATTGCTTGACAGCAATTACTAATACGAATTACAAAACTGAATGCAATCAACAGGTTCTGCTGAAGTTCCTAATGAGTAAAACTGGAGGGGGAGAAAAGGTTCGTACTAACGAATAACTTTTCATAGAAACTTTTCCACTTCGAGGCAGTTTCCCTCAGGAAATAAGGATATAATATTTTGATCATCTGAATAACAATCCTCTGTGGGGATAGGATGGAGATATTCAGACTGAGAAAAGCTGCAATGATGCCTAAATTACAAAACTTACAAATTCCACAGTTGGGTCCAGTCGGTTCTACATCCTATATATCTAACCTTTACTTTGAACTCAGCCTATCACAGGCCAAATCTATACAATAATAAGAGCCGCGTCCGTCTTTCCGTGTGTCACAAAGTGGGTAAAACAGTCATTCTATCAACAGAGCCTCATAAAGTTGTTGTAAATTGAAGAAAAATCAAAAAGCAGTAATTGAAAGTGAAACTAATGATTTGCTGTAGTATCATTGATACTGGTCATAATAAAGTTAATTAATAATTGAAAATATGATAGTATTATTCCTTGGGAGAGAGAAATATTATTTTTGTTGAATTATATACATTGTGTATGTTTGCATATGTATGCATTTGAATATAATCCTCAACTGTCACTGAAAGAACAACAGGTACGGTACTAGTAATATCGGTGTCCGGAAAACTGCCAGGCGGAAAACTGCCAAGCGGAAAACTGCCAGGCGGAAAACTGCCGAAGCGGAAAACTGCCATGCGGAAAACTGCCAGGCGGAAAACTGCCAGTCACTTAATGGGAATTTATGTATTTTTTTTACTTTTATTATTTAGTTATAAACACATTTAAAGAACATTTTAATTAAAAAACGGCGTCAGCCCTTCGTTAAGGGGTTAAGGGGAAATTCATTTTTACAGTAATAACAATATATAGATATAGAAATATCCAAATGAAAATGATATTTCACCAAAGCTACCTTATTAAACACAGTAAACCAAACTTCAGTAAGTAACAATTACCATTTTATACTTATTTGCTATGTCACGAATATTTTAAAAAACATGTTAAGTTACGTATATAGCCACTGTTTTTATTTTCCTATATTAATGTCAGCAATATAACCTTCGGTTCAAAAGCAAACGTTAAACCCCACGTACTGATTTGTGATTAATAGCTAATTAGATATTCTTATAATTAATTAATCTTTAATTATACAATAAATTAAGCGTATGTTAAATCAACATATATGTATGTTCAATATTTATTATATTTACATTTTTATTCTCCATGTCAATAGCACTACTCCTTTATTTTTACAATATTCCTTTATATGTAACAAGTATTATTAATTAATGTACAATCCAATTCGATCGAGTGAAAATGTCAGAGAATTAGGTACTATTGGTAGGTAATAGAAGTTTAATAATCATAGATGTTGTGTTGCAAATTCTAAATATTTCACAAACATATATCGAATTTGTTTTATAATGAGTACAAGCGAATATTAAGCTTGAAGGCTTGTTCAATTCTCAAATTATAAAAAAAAAATTAGACAGTTAGCGCGTTATGAACTGATAATTTAAAGATGCGTTGTGTAAACCAAGAAATTGTACTCTGTCCCTAATACTAATATTTCTTTGTTTCTTCTCTTAGTATTTTAATCCTTTCTAAGAAAGATTTTAGTTTTTAATTTCTATATAATATTTTATTTATATCTTTAATATTTATATATTTACATATTTTTCTAATAAAATGTCTACATTTAATTATTATTTTTGTTTTGTATACTAAGTAAAAATGAATGTTCCAATTAACACCTTAACGTTGGGCGAACAACTTTTTTATAAATTAAAATGTTATTATTGACTAAAGTCATTAAATTGCCAGTAAATGACCGGCAGTTTTCAGCCTGGCAGTTTTCCGCCTGGCAGTTTTCCGCTTCGGCAGTTTTCCGCCTGGCAGTCTTCCGCCTGGCAGTTTTCCGTGTACCAGTAATATCAGCATGCAATGGTAAGCAAAGGAACTTCATAAGAAATAACTCAACCCTTTCCCTAACTTTTCATAACTGTCACTATACGATTCGATTCAAACTCTTAATATAATGAAAGGAATTTAAGCGTTTAGAAAGATAAAGTGCTAATGATATTCTATATTAATTCTAGGAGCCTTTTATTCTTGTCGGTGTCAAAATTATGACCCTCATTATAGTTGTAAAGAAATGTGGTTCGCTTCACTTCATTGAATTTATTATTTAAGGACAATGAGGAATGCAGTTTTTAATTGTGTTCACGATAAACTGTGTTTGCGCAATGTTTGAACTTGTCTCTCATCATGAATTTGACAGCATAGTTAGCAATGGACATAGCTAAATCTACACAAATCATTATTGCGAAAATTCGTCCAATTTTGTCTGTAGTGAAACATAATATGATGATAATGTAAAAGCTATTCCGCAAATTATCTCAGTGGGTTTTTTTTTAAATGCAGGTGTGGGGTTTCTGTTTTTTCTCTTTTATTGCTTATCTTATCTAAATTTTTTTTTAAATCAATAGATTAATTTAATTCATAACTTGGTAGAGTAGTAATGTTAATGACGACTGGTAATGTGGGTAAGATTTGTTTGGAGAAAAATAATCCATTGTAGTGAAAGACAACACAAATTGACTTTAGTGACTAGACAAAAGGTTTTTCATTCCTAAAATAAAATTTTGCATATATTTCAATAATTCAATTAACAAATGATCTAGTGTCTAGTGAGGAGCTACAAATGTTTTTATACCTCACAAAATGGAGGTCGATTATTGGATGTTGAGGATTTACCTTTGCATTGGTGAATAAAATATGGAATAATTGCACATGGATGAAATGCTTAACAGGGGTGTCCGGTCATTTGGGTCGCGGTCAATTGGGTTGCGGTCATTTGGGTCGTGGTCATTTGGGTCGCAGACCCTGTGGGTCGTGGTCATTTGGGTCGCAGACCATGTGGGTCGCAGTCATTTGGGTCATTTTGTTCGACGAACAAAAGCAAGAAGATGGTGAATCTTTCGACCAATTCTTCGTTGCAGTCAAGAAGCTGTCAGCAGAAGCAGACATGTGTGCTCATTGCGAGGAGCAACGCTTGGTTACAAAAGTGATGTCAATTATAAAGGACAGAGAACTACGCCAGAAAATTCTGGGTATAAACCCATTTCCAACCTTGCAAAATGTTATTGACTATTGCAGAAATCACGAATCGCCAATTAGAGATTCAGAAAATATTTCAGGCACTAAGAAAGTTACAAAAATCAATGAAGATAGGAAACGAGATTTCGGGAGAAACTCACAGGAAGAAATTAAAAAGCAATGCAATTAATGCAAGAAGCAGCATCAGTATGGAAAATGTCCAACAATGAAGTTCGACGGGAAGGATTAACTCTCTCAGATCTGCTTACTTGCTCAGCACCACCGTGAGAAATGAAGAGAAGAAAACTTCACCATTAGTGCAAATAGAAATTGCACTTGGAAACAACAAATCAAATTTTTCTGCTATACCTGATACAGGACAGAAATTACTGTTGCAGGAAGAAGCCTTCTAAAGAGACTGAATGTCAATCACAGACATCTGAAAAAGTCTAACGTGAAACTCACTGCAACAAACAGAAGCAATATTCGTACGTATGCATGATTATCAGCTGTGATTAAGTTGAAGAACATTGCAATAGAAAAGGAAATAATAATATGCGACAATCAGCACGTTTTGCTGTTATCTTATGATGCTTCCAAGCGGCTAAAGATACTGCATGCAGATTTCCCTAGTCCAGTGAATGCTGTGTCAGCATCCAAGGAACCTTCAGGATTGGAACTAAGCAAGATAAGGGATCAATTGTTGGAAGAATACTCAGACGATTTTAACAAGAGAAGCTTAGCCCCATGATAGGTTCACCAATGAAAATTCACTTGCGGTAAAAACTATTTACCGTACTCGATTAGTACGACTCGTCCGATACCATTTTCTCAACGGCTAGAAGTAAACGAAAAATTGGACGAAATGCTGAATCAAAATATAATTGCTCCAGTATGTGACGAAGGAAACGAATGGTGTCTTGCTATGGTAGTGGTAAATAAGCCAAAGGGTGGGATACGGATATGTGTTGATCTCACTCAATTGAACAAGCATATCCAGAGACCAATCTACCCAACGAAGACACCTAATGAAACTGTCACCAATATCTCCTGTAATGCGGAATATTTTACCACGCTGGACGCTGATAGTGGTTATTGGATAATCGAGCTCGAAGAAGAAGCTCAAATACTGACAACATTTTTAACACAATGGGGACGATTCAAATTCTTGCGAGCTCCAATAGGACTGAGCTTCACCGGTGACGAATACAGCTGGCGAGGAGATGCTGCTATTGTAGATTTGAAAAATGTTGAAAAGGTCATTGATGACACAATCATACACAGCTCAACATTTGAAGAACATGTTGGACTGGTGAAGAAGTACTTGGATTGCTGCAGAAGGAGTAAGATTACTCTGAATCCAGACAAATTCGTATTTGCACAAGAAATAAAATACGTGGTATATGTAATATCAGGCAAAGGAATCGCATAAGATCCTGGAGAGATTGAGGCAAACGTGAAGTTTCCTCAACCAAAATCAGTAACAAACTTGAAGTCATTTCTTGGTTTGGTTAGCCAGATAGGAGAGTTCAGCACAGAAGTGAGCTCAGCTGCAGCACCTCTCAGGGAGTTGTTGAAGAAGAATACGACATTCTCCGGTACATAATGAAGTATTCCAGAGGACTAAGGTAGCATTGTGTATTCCACCTGTACTAGCTCAATTTCAACCTTCAGCTCCAACGATTATCCAAACAGACGCTTTGAAGCTTAATGGATTTGGATGCGTCTTGTTGAAGCAACATGAAAAAGAATGGAAGATGATACGTTGTGGCTCAAGATTTCTAACTGATACACAGACAAGATATTCAATGGTAGAATTGAAACTTCAAGCCGCAACATGGGCTGTGAACAAATGTAGGATTTATCTGCTAGGAATGGAACATTTTACTCTGTTAGTTGATCACAAGCCTTTGGTATCAATTCTCAACTTAAAAAGACTCCATGAGATAGAAAA
The DNA here is from genome assembly GCA_947561585.1 of Caprella mutica. Lineage (NCBI taxonomy): Eukaryota > Metazoa > Arthropoda > Malacostraca > Amphipoda > Caprellidae > Caprella > Caprella mutica. The sequence continues at coordinate 103,035 of CANNZV010001650.1, forward strand.
CAAAGGACTTCAGAGATTAAAAGAGAAACTGAGTAATTACATCTTCACAACCGAATGGATAAAAGGAACTCTAAACAAGATACCAGATGCTCTGTCTCGAAATCCAATCGTAGACTCAAACGAAAATGAAGATGAAGAAAATCTTCCCATCATTAGATGCCTTCAGATCCAGTCTATTCAAAGAGAATATCTGTATGATCCACATCTAGATGAGCTAAAAGAAGCAGCTGATAAGGATACAAATTATCAGGAATTGATAAAGCTCATCGTTACTGGTTTCAACAATATTATAGAAAGAAAGCAAGCAATTGACTCCTGATCTTCGTGCTTACTGGAACATTAGGCATGAGCTATCAGTGGAAGGAGGATTGATATTGTACAGTCATCGCCTTGTTATACCTTTAGAATGCAGAAAAGGGACACTGGTGAAACTCCATCTTGCGCATCAAGGATTAGAACGTACGAAGAGGAGAGCCGACAAACTGTATATTGGCCTTATCTGTACAGTGACTTAACGAACATGATACCTTCATGTCAAGAAAACGAGCGACTCAGACACAGGAGCAAATGATTATAGAATCAGCACCATTGCAAATCTTTGAAGATGTCTCAGCAGATTTTTTCTCATACAGTGGCAAAGATTACCTGGTTTATACAGATAGACTTTCAGGATGGCCAACTGTATTTAAATTCATCAAAGGACAAACAACGTCAAGGTCCCTGATATCAGCCGTCAGAAAGTGCTTTGTTGATCTAGTACCCGTACCATTCAGATGTGACAATGGACCTCAGTTTTCATCAAGAGATTTCAGGTTACTTCTTCTTCTCAGGTTAGAACTCATTACTGAGGCTTTCCTACACATCAAGTGTGTATGGAATATTTTCACAAACCCTCACACAGTAAACAATTTTCTCTACCTGTCAAACATTTTCTGTTGACCACCAAAACCCTTGAGTAAAAGAAAAATATCAAATTACAATGTTTCCTATTTCTGCGTTACAAATTAACTTCAAATAAAAATACGATCCGAAGATTTTACATTTATCAGTACCTAAGTTTGTAGATTTTGTTTGGCCTAGAGAATCTGACTGAAAGATTCTAACACACAAAGAAAGGATTAGTTGACTTGCATATTTGAATGGTTTATTTTTGCCCCTACCTACGTGGTGAGTTGCAGGTACTTTTTAAAATGAGTTAAATGACGTTGGTTAAAACAACATAGTCGTTTTGATCCACACCTAAACTCAAAAAAAGTAGCACGAACTCTCATAGTCAGTTAATTTATACATCAGTTACATTGGATTAACAGTCTTTGTGAATTACTACAATACACTCTGTCATAGTTGTTTCAACATACTTTAAAACTCTCTAAAAAAGTAACTTTTAACTCTCATTTTAAGTTGATTCAATCCTTGAATTGAATTGAATTAACTAATGTTTGATGACACACAACGTCATGGTTGTTTTAACACACATGAAAACATGAATAAAGTCCAACCAACTCACATAATAAATTGATTCAAAGCATAAATTGATGACCCATTAAATATGACTACATGGTTGTATTTTTTGTCTCTGTGTACTATCTTTAAATTTCTTTAGTTTGGATGAAAGCAGTAAGTTCAAGATTCAAGTTGAAAAAGACCTATTTATCTTCTCATATATATATTATAACGTATTTATTAATGGGTGGAGCAAATGACTTAAACACATCTCTCCATATTGTCAATATTTTACGAAAAGAGAGGTTATTCGAAAGCTTTTAAAACCTGAAAATTTTAGTTTTATTAATGGAATTGTTGTCTAATAAAGATATTTTATGTTTGAACTTACTTCATTGTTCATTTTCTGACCATTTGCGAAAAAAACAGTAAAATCGTTATAATATTCACAAAAACGTATAAAACATCATGATAACTTAACTGTGAATGGAGAAGGGGTCAACAAACAAAATGATAGTTGAAAAGTTGAAAGAAAACTGTACCTTCGATAGTTCTTGAAATATACTACTGTATATTTGGCTTCCATTTTTTGTGGAACACCCTATACAGTGGGGAAAACAAATATTCGTGCACATTAAAATGTATTTTTATGTATGTTAAAGCCTTAACTAAAACAAACGATACATAAAATTAAATATAATTATTTTAATTCTAACAAAAATTAATGCATTCATTTAATTTTACCGGTGAAAAAGTATCAGAACCAAAAAAAAACGAATTACTTTAAATTAATTCTATTTATTTATACCTTCTATTGAGTTAGACCAGTCTATTCCTGCAGGCATATCAATGAATAATTTGCACAAATTGACTGGTACTTTATGCCATTATCCCTAACATTTTATTATTATGGTCTTGATATTTGTTGGTGTTCTTTAGCCAATTTGATTTTTCAAATTTCTATCACCTTAAATTTTGACTGTGTTCAAGTCCAGGGACTGATTTGGCTATTTTAAGGCATCTACGAGAAGGCATCGCTGAAAATAATGTAGCTGTCTGACAATGTCCAAGTCAGTCCCCAGACTTGAACACATTGCAGAATTTAGGAAGATATTTGAACATTAAAATAGGAAAAAGATCGCCAACAAATTTCTAGAACTTTAATATAATTTTTCAAGAGGATTTAGATAAAATGTCACTCAATCGAGACGTACAAGACTTGCAGCTGTTGAACTCATTAAAAAATATGCTAAAAATATATATTGGATTAAAATGATGTCTTTATATTCAACAGTTATATTGAAAAAATGAACTTATTTCCGTTAGAATCAGAATGAATCAAGTTTCTTATAGAAATGAATGCATATTTTTCATTCTAACTGTCAATAAAACTGTTTTTACTGAACAAAATAATATTATTTTAATTTAATAATTTAGACATATCTTATATTGAATTTAACAACTAAATGTCTATTCCTGTACATCTCGATTGAGTGGTATTTGCTGCCAGTCTTCTTGGCAAATTTTCTTCAGATTCTTCAAATTTGTTTGTACTCTTTAATTCTAATTAAAGAATAATTTTGAAATATCGTCATAAATTCTCCATTGGGTTCAAATCTGGAGACTGACTTGGCCATTGCAAGACATCAACGTTATTTTCAGCGAATCTTTTTTTATATATGTCTAGTTATGGTCAAGTCACTTTCCTGACTTGACCACAGTTTGAAATCCAAGGCGATATTTAAAAAAAATCAAATTTGTAAAAGAGCCTCAATAAATATAAAAAACGGTGCTAGGACAATTGCCACCCGCGAACAACTGCCACCCACGGACAATTGCCACCCAAATAATTCATATCAGACCTCTTAACTTCAAAAATGGTGATAAAATATGTATATTATTGTTGTACGATTAATTATTAATTATATACATTATAAGATAAAAAAAAATCATTATTTGGTTTCTGAATGTGCTTTTTAAATCTTATATTTTGATGTTGATTTGATGTTAATTTCACATATCACTGTTTACTAATTTCATATTATTTTCAAATTTTACAAATATGTCATCGTGTACTTAGACTAATTTTATAATATCTAATAATTATAAAATTTATTTTTAGAAATGTGAAATTAGTGAAAAATCTTTAGGGATACATCTCTCTTGAATGCAAATGCATTACGTCTTTGAAATATTATTTTCTATTAAATTACATCTGGATCATTTCTTTTACACTCACCCAATTATATATATATATTGATTTTACAACACTAATAGATTTTCTTAAACACCACGCATCTATAATTTTAAGCCAATTAACTTTTTCACAGATTATTAGTTAATTTGAAACTGCACTAACTTACCACATATAGGTCTGTACGGGATGACTGCTTATATGCCAATGAGCATCTCAACTCATAGATATCCTAGAATATGGATATTGATTTATTAATGATAGTATTAATTAAGAAAGACTTCTTTAATTTCCTAAGGACATGATCAATTGAATAATGGAAATAAAAACAACATATATATAATTTATTATATCAACTATGGAAATAATTAATTTTATATAAAATATTAAGTGTGGAATGAAATTTGTTGTACAATTAATAATTAATCGTACTAAGATATTATAGATATTTCATCACCATTTTTAAAGTTAAGAGGCCTGATAATAAATATTTGGGTGGCAATTGTCTGGGGGTGCCAATTGTCAGGATGTGGCAATTGTCCGCGGGTGGCAATTGTCCAGTCACGATCAAGAACATTTAAGACAATATGTCAAGAGAAATGGGACAAAATACCACTTAGTCTGAGTAAATCTTCTATATACTGGTAGCTGCTGTACTTAATAGGAATATACTAGTAGCTGCTGTACTTAATAAAACATTTTAAATTGATATTATTCAATTAAGATAATATGTATTTTTGGTTATGTATGAATACTTTTTTTCAAAATAGATAAATTGCTTCAATTTCTGTTATTAAAGTTTACTATTATCAGTTAATAGTATGTTTCCTTAAACACATAATGTAAAAAAATGTTTTAGTTAAGTCTTTTACATAACAAAATATCATTTTCTCATTTGTACGAATGTTTATCCCCCCCCCCCCCCGACCTAAATAACAATATCCAATATTTCCTGTCGATTCTCATATTCTCTTTATCCCATCGGACAATAATGCTTTTCCATTTCCTCTTCCTTCTGTTTCCTGATTAGAAGTCTCGTTACCTCGCAATTTCCTCCCTCGGACTGAAGAGGGAACTAGTCAATATATCCAGTTCTTCTCCTTGGAACAAAACAGAACGAATGTTTTACACTCTTAAAGTCAGAAGATGAGATGGCTCTTTGTGCGGGGATATAAAGAACAATATTTTCTAGTATGCAATCACAAGAACTGCAATTGGTGGAATTATCACCGTGAATGTCTAAGAAATAAGGGCCAGCCCACTGAATTGCTATTTCACACATGAGATAGGTATATGATGTATCTTAGTGCTTGCTATTTCACACATTAGATAGGTATATGATGTATCTTAGTGCTTGCTATTTCACACATGAGATAGGTATATGATGTATCTTAGTGCTTGCTATTTCACACATTAGATAGGTATGTGATGTACCTTAGTGCTTGCTATTTCACACATGAGATAGGTATATGATGTATCTTAGTGCTTGCTATTTCACACATTAGATAGGTATATGATGTATCTTAGTGCTTGCTATTTCACACATGAGATAGGTATATGATGTATCTTAGTGCTTGCTATTTCACACATGAGATAGGTATGTGATGTATCTTAGTGCTTGCTATTTCACACATTAGATAGGTATCAGATGTATCTTAGTGCTTGCTATTTCACACATGAGATAGGTATGTGATGTATCTTAGTGCTTGCTATTTCACACATGAGATAGGTATGTGATGTATCTTAGTGCTTGCTATTTCACACATTAGATAGGTATGTGATGTATCTTAGTGCTTGCTATTTCACACATGAGATAGGTATGTGATGTATCTTAGTGCTTGCTATTTCACACATGAGATAGGTATGTGATGTATCTTAGTGCTTGCTATTTCACACATTAGATAGGTATGTGATGTATCTTAGTGCTTGCTATTTCACACATGAGATAGGTATGTTATGTATCTTAGTGCTTGCTATTTCACACATGAGATAGGTATGTGATGTATCTTAGTGCTTGCTATTTCACACATGAGATAGGTATGTGATGTATCTTAGTGCTTGCTATTTCACACATGAGATAGGTATGTGATGTATCTTAGTGCTTGCTTTTTCACACATGAGATAGGTATATGATGTATCTTAGTGCTTGCTATTTCACACATGAGATAGGTATATGATGTATCTTAGTGCTTGCTATTTCACACATGAGATAGGTATGTGATGTATCTTAGTGCTTGCTTTTTCACACATGAGATAGGTATGTGATGTATCTTAGTGCTTGCTATTTCACACATGAGATAGGTATATGATGTAACTTAGTGCTTGCTATTTCACACATGAGATAGGTATGTGATGTATCTTAGTGCTTGCTTTTTCACACATGAGATAGGTATATGATGTATCTTAGTGCTTGCTATTTCACACATGAGATAGGTATGTGATGTATCTTAGTGCTTGCTATTTCACACATGAGATAGGTATATGATGTATCTTAGTGCTTGCTATTTCACACATGAGATAGGTATGTGATGTATCTTAGTGCTTACTATTTCACACATTAGATAGGTATGTGATGTACCTTAGTGCTTGCTATTTAACACATGAGATAGGTATGTGATGTATCTTAGTGCTTGCTATTTCACACATTAGATAGGTATATGATGTATCTTAGTGCTTGCTATTTCACACATGAGATAGGTATATGATGTATCTTAGTGCTTGCTATTTCACACATGAGATAGGCATGTGATGTATCTTAGTGCTTGCTATTTCACACATTAGATAGGTATGTGATGTATCTTAGTGCTTGCTATTTCACACATGAGATAGGTATATGATGTATCTTAGTGCTTGCTATTTCACACATGAGATAGGTATGTGATGTATCTTAGTGCTTGCTATTCCACACATTAGATAGGTATGTGATGTATCTTAGTGCTTGCTATTTCACACATGAGATAGGTATGTGATGTATCTTAGTGCTTGCTATTTCACACATGAGATAGGTATGTGATGTATCTTAGTGCTTGCTATTTCACACATTAGATAGGTATGTGATGTATCTTAGTGCTTGCTATTTCACACATGAGATAGGTATATGATGTATCTTAGTGCTTGCTATTTCACACATGAGATAGGTATATGATGTATCTTAGTGCTTGCTATTTCACACATGAGATAGGTATGTGATGTATCTTAGTGCTTGCTATTTCACACATGAGATAGGTATGTGATGTATCTTAGTGCTTTCTATTTCACACATGAGATAGGTATGTGATGTATCTTAGTGCTTGCTATTTCACACATGAGATAGGTATGTGATGTATCTTAGTGCTTGCTATTTCACACATGAGATAGGTATGTGATGTATCTTAGTGCTTGCTATTTCACACATGAGATAGGTATGTGATGTATCTTAGTGCTTGCTTTTTCACACATGAGATAGGTATATGATGTATCTTAATGCTTGCTATTTCACACATGAGATAGGTATGTGATGTATCTTAGTGCTTGCTATTTCACACATGAGATAGGTATATAATGTATCTTAGTGCTTGCTATTTCACACATGAGATAGGTATGTGATGTATCTTAGTGCTTGCTATTTCACACATGAGATAGGTATATGATGTATCTTAGTGCTTGCTATTTCACACATGAGATAGGTATGTGATGTATCTTAGTGCTTGCTATTTCACACATGAGATAGGTATGTGATGTATCTTAGTGCTTGCTATTTAACACATGAGATAGGTATGTGATGTATCTTAGTGCTTGCTTTTTCACACATGAGATAGGTATGTGATGTATCTTAGTGCTTGCTATTTCACACATGAGATAGGTATGTGATGTATCTTAGTGCTTGCTTTTTCACACATGAGATAGGTATGTGATGTTTCTTAGTGCTTGCTATTTCACACATGAGATAGGTATGTGATGTATCTTAGTGCTTGCTATTTCACACATGAGATAGGTATGTGATGTATCTTAGTGCTTGCTATTTCACACATGAGATAGGTATGTGATGTATCTTAGTGCTTGCTATTTCACACATAAGATAGGTATGTGATGTATCTTAGTGCTTGCTATTTAACACATGAGATAGGTATGTGATGTATCTTAGTGCTTGCTTTTTCACACATGAGATAGGTATGTGATGTATCTTAGTGCTTGCTATTTCACACATGAGATAGGTATGTGATGTATCTTAGTGCTTGCTATTTCACACATGAGATAGGTATGTGATGTATCTTAGTGCTTGCTATTTCACACATGAGATAGGTATGTATGGATCTTAGTGCTTGCTATTTAACACATGAGATAGGTATGTGATGTATCTTAGTGCTTGCTTTTTCACACATGAGACAGGTATGTGATGTATCTTAGTGCTTGCTATTTCACACATGAGATAGGTATGTGATGTATCTTAGTGCTTGCTTTTTCACACATGAGATAGGTATGTGATGTATCTTAATGCTTGCTATTTCACACATGAGATAGGTATGTGATGTATCTTAGTGCTTGCTATTTCACACATGAGATAGGTATGTGATGTATCTTAGTGCTTGCTATTTCACACATTAGATAGGTATGTGATGTACCTTAGTGCTTGCTATTTCACACATGAGATAGGTATGTGATGTATCTTAGTGCTTGCTATTTCACACATGAGATAGGTATGTGATGTATCTTAGTGCTTGCTATTTCACACATGAGATAGGTATGTGATGTATCTTAGTGCTTGCTATTTCACACATGAGATAGGTATGTGATGTATCTTAGTGCTTGCTATTTCACACATTAGATAGGTATGTGATGTACCTTAGTGCTTGCTATTTCACACATAAGATAGGTATGTGATGTATCTTAGTGCTTGCTATTTAACACATGAGATAGGTATGTGATGTATCTTAGTGCTTGCTTTTTCACACATGAGATAGGTATGTGATGTATCTTAGTGCTTGCTATTTCACACATGAGATAGGTATGTGATGTATCTTAGTGCTTGCTATTTCACACATGAGATAGGTATGTGATGTATCTTAGTGCTTGCTATTTCACACATGAGATTGGTATGTATGGATCTTAGTGCTTGCTATTTAACACATGAGATAGGTATGTGATGTATCTTAGTGCTTGCTTTTTCACACATGAGATTGGTATGTGATGTATCTTAGTGCTTGCTATTTCACACATGAGATAGGTATGTGATGTATCTTAGTGCTTGCTTTTTCACACATGAGATAGGTATGTGATGTATCTTAGTGCTTGCTATTTCACACATGAGATAGGTATGTGATGTATCTTAGTGCTTGCTATTTCACACATGAGATAGGTATTTGATGTATCTTAGTGCTTGCTATTTCACACATAAGATAGGTATGTGATGTATCTTAGTGCTTGCTATTTAACACATGAGATAGGTATGTGATGTATCTTAGTGCTTGCTTTTTCACACATGAGATAGGTATGTGATGTATCTTAGTGCTTGCTATTTCACACATGAGATAGGTATGTGATGTATCTTAGTGCTTGCTATTTCACACATGAGATAGGTATGTGATGTATCTTAGTGCTTGCTATTTCACACATGAGATAGGTATGTATGGATCTTAGTGCTTGCTATTTAACACATGAGATAGGTATGTGATGTATCTTAGTGCTTGCTTTTTCACACATGAGATAGGTATGTGATGTATCTTAGTGCTTGCTATTTCACACATGAGATAGGTATGTGATGTATCTTAGTGCTTGCATTTTCACACATGAGATAGGTATGTGATGTATCTTAATGCTTGCTATTTCACACATGAGATAGGTATGTGATGTATCTTAGTGCTTGCTATTTCACACATGAGATAGGTATGTGATGTATCTTAGTGCTTGCTATTTCACACATTAGATAGGTATGTGATGTACCTTAGTGCTTGCTATTTCACACATGAGATAGGTATGTGATGTATCTTAGTGCTTGCTATTTCACACATGAGATAGGTATGTGATGTATCTTAGTGCTTGCTATTTCACACTTGAGATAGGTATGTGATGTATCTTAGTGCTTGCTATTTCACACATGAGATAGGTATGTGATGTATCTTAGTGCTTGCTATTTCACACATTAGATAGGTATGTGATGTATCTTAGTGCTTGCTATTTAACACATGAGATAGGTATGTGATGTATCTTAGTGCTTGCTTTTTCACACATGAGATAGGTATGTGATGTATCTTAGTGCTTGCTATTTCACACATGAGATAGGTATGTGATGTATCTTAGTGCTTGCTATTTCACACATGAGATAGGTATGTGATGTATCTTAGTGCTTGCTATTTCACACATGAGATAGGTATGTATGGATCTTAGTGCTTGCTATTTAACACATGAGATAGGTATGTGATGTATCTTAGTGCTTGCTTTTTCACACATGAGATTGGTATGTGATGTATCTTAGTGCTTGCTATTTCACACATGAGATAGGTATGTGATGTATCTTAGTGCTTGCTTTTTCACACATGAGATAGGTATGTGATGTATCTTAGTGCTTGCTATTTCACACATGAGATAGGTATGTGATGTATCTTAGTGCTTGCTATTTCACACATTAGATAGGTATGTGATGTACCTTAGTGCTTGCTATTTCACACATGAGATAGGTATGTGATGTATCTTAGTGCTTGCTATTTCACACATGAGATAGGTATGTGATGTATCTTAGTGCTTGCTATTTCACACATGAGATAGGTATGTGATGTATCTTAGTGCTTGCTATTTCACACATGAGATAGGTATGTGATGTATCTTAGTGCTTGCTATTTAACACATGAGATAGGTATGTGATGTATCTTAGTGCTTGCTATTTCACACATTAGATAGGTATGTGATGTACCTTAGTGCTTGCTATTTCACACATGAGATAGGTATGTGATGTATCTTAGTGCTTGCTATTTCACACATGAGATAGGTATGTGATGTATCTTAGTGCTTGCTATTTCACACATGAGATAGGTATGTGATGTATCTTAGTGCTTGCTATTTCACACATAAGATAGGTATGTGATGTATCTTAGTGCTTGCTATTTAACACATGAGATAGGTATGTGATGTATCTTAGTGCTTGCTTTTTCACACATGAGATAGGTATGTGATGTATCTTAGTGCTTGCTATTTCACACATGAGATAGGTATGTGATGTATCTTAGTGCTTGCTATTTCACACATGAGATAGGTATGTGATGTATCTTAGTGCTTGCTATTTCACACATGAGATAGGTATGTATGGATCTTAGTGCTTGCTATTTAACACATGAGATAGGTATGTGATGTATTTTAGTGCTTGCTTTTTCACACATGAGATAGGTATGTGATGTATCTTAGTGCTTGCTATTTAACACATGAGATAGGTATGTGATGTATCTTAGTGCTTGCTTTTTCACACATGAGATAGGTATGTGATGTATCTTAGTGCTTGCTATTTCACACATGAGATAGGTATGTGATGTATCTTAGTGCTTGCATTTTCACACATGAGATAGGTATGTGATGTATCTTAATGCTTGCTATTTCACACATGAGATAGGTATGTGATGTATCTTAGTGCTTGCTATTTCACACATGAGATAGGTATGTGATGTATCTTAGTGCTTGCTATTTCACACATTAGATAGGTATGTGATGTACCTTAGTGCTTGCTATTTCACACATGAGATAGGTATGTGATGTATCTTAGTGCTTGCTATTTCACACATGAGATAGGTATGTGATGTATCTTAGTGCTTGCTATTTCACACATGAGATAGGTATGTGATGTATCTTAGTGCTTGCTATTTCACACATGAGATAGGTATGTGATGTATCTTAGTGCTTGCTATTTCACACATTAGATAGGTATGTGATGTATCTTAGTGCTTGCTATTTAACACATGAGATAGGTATGTGATGTATCTTAGTGCTTGCTATTTAACACATGAGATAGGTATGTGATGTATCTTAGTGCTTGCTATTTCACACATTAGATAGGTATGTGATGTACCTTAGTGCTTGCTATTTCACACATGAGATAGGTATGTGATGTATCTTAGTGCTTGCTATTTCACACATTAGATAGGTATGTGATGTATCTTAGTGCTTGCTATTTAACACATGAGATAGGTATGTGATGTATCTTAGTGCTTGCTTTTTCACACATAAGATAGGTATGTGATGTATCTTAGTGCTTGCTATTTCGCACATGAGATAGGTATGTGATGTATCTTAGTGCTTGCTATTTCACACATGAGATAGGTATGTGATGTATCTTAGTGCTTGCTATTTAACACATGAGATAGGTATGTGATGTATCTTAGTGCTTGCTATTTCACACATTAGATAGGTATGTGATGTACCTTAGTGCTTGCTATTTCACACATGAGATAGGTATGTGATGTATCTTAGTGCTTGCTATTTAACACATGAGAAAGGTATGTGATGTATCTTAGTGCTTGCTATTTCACACAATAGATGGGTATGTGATGTACCTTAGTGCTTGCTATTTCACACATGAGATAGGTATGTGATGTATCTTAGTGCTTGCTATTTCACACATGAGATAGGTATGTGATGTATCTTAGTGCTTGCTATTTCACACATGAGATAGGTATGTGATGTATCTTAGTGCTTGCTATTTCACACATAAGATAGGTATGTGATGTATCTTAGTGCTTGCTATTTAACACATGAGATAGGTATGTGATGTATCTTAGTGCTTGCTTTTTCACACATGAGATAGGTATGTGATGTATCTTACTGCTTGCTATTTCACACATGAGATAGGTATGTGATGTATCTTAGTGCTTGCTATTTCACACATGAGATAGGTATGTGATGTATCTTAGTGCTTGCTTTTTCACACATGAGATAGGTATGTGATGTATCTTAGTGCTTGCTATTTCACACATGAGATAGGTATGTGATGTATCTTAGTGCTTGCTATTTCACACATGAGATAGGTATGTGATGTATCTTAGTGCTTGCTACTTCACACATTAGATAGGTATGTGATGTACCTTAGTGCTTGCTATTTAACACATGAGATAGGTATGTGATGTATCTTAGTGCTTGCTATTTCACACATGAGATAGGTATGTGATGTATCTTAGTGCTTGCTATTTCACACATGAGATAGGTATGTGATGTATCTTAGTGCTTGCTATTTCACACATGAGATAGGTATGTGATGTATCTTAGTGCTTGCTATTTCACACATTAGATAGGTATGTGATGTACCTTAGTGCTTGCTATTTCACACATAAGATAGGTATGTGATGTATCTTAGTGCTTGCTATTTAACACATGAGATAGGTATGTGATGTATCTTAGTGCTTGCTTTTTCACACATGAGATAGGTATGTGATGTATCTTAGTGCTTGCTATTTCACACATGAGATAGGTATGTGATGTATCTTAGTGCTTGCTATTTCACACATGAGATAGGTATGTGATGTATCTTAGTGCTTGCTATTTCACACATGAGATAGGTATGTATGGATCTTAGTGCTTGCTATTTAACACATGAGATAGGTATGTGATGTATCTTAGTGCTTGCTTTTTCACACATGAGATTGGTATGTGATGTATCTTAGTGCTTGCTATTTCACACATGAGATAGGTATGTGATGTATCTTAGTGCTTGCTTTTTCACACATGAGATAGGTATGTGATGTATCTTAGTGCTTGCTATTTCACACATGAGATAGGTATGTGATGTATCTTAGTGCTTGCTATTTCACACATTAGATAGGTATGTGATGTACCTTAGTGCTTGCTATTTCACACATGAGATAGGTATGTGATGTATCTTAGTGCTTGCTATTTCACACATGAGATAGGTATGTGATGTATCTTAGTGCTTGCTATTTCACACATGAGATAGGTATGTGATGTATCTTAGTGCTTGCTATTTCACACATGAGATAGGTATGTGATGTATCTTAGTGCTTGCTATTTCACACATGAGATAGGTATGTATGGATCTTAGTGCTTGCTATTTAACACATGAGATAGGTATGTGATGTATCTTAGTGCTTGCTTTTTCACACATGAGATTGGTATGTGATGTATCTTAGTGCTTGCTATTTCACACATGAGATAGGTATGTGATGTATCTTAGTGCTTGCTTTTTCACACATGAGATAGGTATGTGATGTATCTTAGTGCTTGCTATTTCACACATGAGATAGGTATGTGATGTATCTTAGTGCTTGCTATTTCACACATTAGATAGGTATGTGATGTACCTTAGTGCTTGCTATTTCACACATGAGATAGGTATGTGATGTATCTTAGTGCTTGCTATTTCACACATGAGATAGGTATGTGATGTATCTTAGTGCTTGCTATTTCGCACATGAGATAGGTATGTGATGTATCTTAGTGCTTGCTATTTCACACATGAGATAGGTATGTGATGTATCTTAGTGCTTGCTATTTAACACATGAGATAGGTATGTGATGTATCTTAGTGCTTGCTATTTCACACATTAGATAGGTATGTGATGTACTCTAGTGCTTGTTATTTCACACATGAGATAGGTATGTGATGTATCTTAGTGCTTGCTATTTAACACATGAGATAGGTATGTGATGTATCTTAGTGCTTGCTATTTCACACATTAGATGGGTATGTGATGTACCTTAGTGCTTGCTATTTCACACATGAGATAGGTATGTGATGTATCTTAGTGCTTGCTATTTCACACATGAGATAGGTATGTGATGTATCTTAGTGCTTGCTATTTCACACATGAGATAGGTATGTGATGTATCTTAGTGCTTGCTATTTCACACATAAGATAGGTATGTGATGTATCTTAGTGCTTGCTATTTAACACATGAGATAGGTATGTGATGTATCTTAGTGCTTGCTTTTTCACACATGAGATAGGTATGTGATGTATCTTACTGCTTGCTATTTCACACATGAGATAGGTATGTGATGTATCTTAGTGCTTGCTATTTCACACATGAGATAGGTATGTTATGTATCTTAGTGCTTGCTATTTCACACATGAGATAGGTATGTATGGATCTTAGTGCTTGCTATTTAACACATGAGATAGGTATGTGATGTATCTTAGTGCTTGCTTTTTCACACATGAGATAGGTATGTGATGTATCTTAGTGCTTGCTATTTCACACATGAGATAGGTATGTGATGTATCTTAGTGCTTGCTTTTTCACACATGAGATAGGTATGTGATGTATCTTAGTGCTTGCTATTTCACACATGAGATAGGTATGTGATGTATCTTAGTGCTTGCTATTTCACACATGAGATAGGTATGTGATGTATCTTAGTGCTTGCTATTTCACACATTAGATAGGTATGTGATGTACCTTAGTGCTTGCTATTTCACACATGAGATAGGTATGTGATGTATCTTAGTGCTTGCTATTTCACACATGAGATAGGTATGTGATGTATCTTAGTGCTTGCTATTTCACACATGAGATAGGTATGTGATGTATCTTAGTGCATGCTATTTCACACATGAGATAGGTATGTGATGTATCTTAGTGCTTGCTATTTCACACATGAGATAGGTATGTGATGTATCTTAGTGCTTGCTATTTCACACATGAGATAGGTGTGTATGGATCTTAGTGCTTGCTATTTAACACATGAGATAGGTATGTGATGTATCTTAGTGCTTGCTTTTTCACACATGAGATTGGTATGTGATGTATCTTAGTGCTTGCTATTTCACACATGAGATAGGTATGTGATGTATCTTAGTGCTTGCTATTTCACACATTAGATAGGTATGTGATGTACCTTAGTGCTTGCTATTTCACACATGAGATAGGTATGTGATGTATCTTAGTGCTTGCTATTTCACACATGAGATAGGTATGTGATGTATTTTAGTGCTTGCTATTTCACACATGAGATAGGTATGTGATGTATCTTAGTGCTTGCTATTTCACACATGAGATAGGTATGTGATGTATCATAGTGTTTGCTATTTAACACATGAGATAGGTATGTGATGTATCTTAGTGCTTGCTATTTCACACATTAGATAGGTATGTGATGTACCTTAGTGCTTGCTATTTCACACATGAGATAGGTATGTGATGTATCTTAGTGCTTGCTATTTCACACATGAGATAGGTATGTGATGTATCTTAGTGCTTGCTATTTCACACATGAGATAGGTATGTGATGTATCTTAGTGCTTGCTATTTCACACATAAGATAGGTATGTGATGTATCTTAGTGCTTGCTATTTAACACATGAGATAGGTATGTGATGTATCTTAGTGCTTGCTTTTTCACACATGAGATAGGTATGTGATGTATCTTAGTGCTTGCTATTTCACACATGAGATAGGTATGTGATGTATCTTAGTGCTTGCTATTTCACACATGAGATAGGTATGTGATGTATCTTAGTGCTTGCTATTTCACACATGAGATAGGTATGTATGGATCTTAGTGCTTGCTATTTAACACATGAGATAGGTATGTGATGTGTCTTAGTGCTTGCTTTTTCACACATGAGATAGGTATGTGATGTATCTCAGTGCTTGCTATTTCACACATGAGATAGGTATGTGATGTATCTTAGTGCTTGCTTTTTCACACATGAGATAGGTATGTGATGTATCTTAGTGCTTGCTATTTCACACATGAGATAGGTATGTGATGTATCTTAGTGCTTGCTATTTCACACATGAGATAGGTATGTGATGTATCTTAGTGCTTGCTATTTCACACATTAGATAGGTATGTGATGTACCTTAGTGCTTGCTATTTCACACATGAGATAGGTATGTGATGTATCTTAGTGCTTGCTATTTCACACATGAGATAGGTATGTGATGTATCTTAGTGCTTGCTATTTCACACATGAGATAGGTATGTATGGATCTTAGTGCTTGCTATTTAACACATGAGATAGGTATGTGATGTATCTTAGTGCTTGCTTTTTCACACATGAGATAGGTATGTGATGTATCTTAGTGCTTGCTATTTCACACATGAGATAGGTATGTGATGTATCTTAGTGCTTGCTTTTTCACACATGAGATAGGTATGTGATGTATCTTAGTGCTTGCTATTTCACACATGAGATAGGTATGTGATGTATCTTAGTGCTTGCTATTTCACACATGAGATAGGTATGTGATGTATCTTAGTGCTTGCTATTTCACACATTAGATAGGTATGTGATGTACCTTAGTGCTTGCTATTTCACACATGAGATAGGTATGTGATGTATCTTAGTGCTTGCTATTTCACACATGAGATAGGTATGTGATGTATCTTAGTGCTTGCTATTTCACACATGAGATAGGTATGTGATGTATCTTAGTGCTTGCTATTTCACACATGAGATAGGTATGTGATGTATCTTAGTGCTTGCTATTTAACACATGAGATAGGTATGTGATGTATCTTAGTGCTTGCTTTTTCACACATGAGATAGGTATGTGATGTATCATAGTGCTTGCTATTTCACACATGAGATAGGTATGTGATGTATCTTAGTGCTTGCTTTTTCACACATGAGATAGGTATGTGATGTATCTTAGTGCTTGCTATTTCACACATGAGATAGGTATGTGATGTATCTTAGTGCTTGCTATTTCACACATGAGATAGGTATGTGATGTATCTTAGTGCTTGCTATTTCACACATTAGATAGGTATGTGATGTACCTTAGTGCTTGATATTTCACGCATGATATAGGTATGTGATGTATCTTAGTGCTTGCTATTTCACACATGAGATAGGTATGTGATGTATCTTAGTGCTTGCTATTTCACACATGAGATAGGTATGTGATGTATCTTAGTGCTTGCTATTTCACACATAAGATAGGTATGTGATGTATCTTAGTGCTTGATATTTAACACATGAGATAGGTATGTGATGTATCTTAGTGCTTGTTTTTTCACACATGAGATAGGTATGTGATGTATCTTTGTGCTTGCTATTTCACACATGAGATAGGTATGTGATGTATCTTAGTGCTTGCTTTTTCACACATGAGATAGGTATGTGATGTATCTTAGTGCTTGCTATTTCACACATGAGATAGGTATGTGATGTATCTTAGTGCTTGCTATTTCACACATGAGATAGGTATGTGATGTAACTTAGTGCTTGCTATTTCACACATGAGATAGGTATGTGATGTATCTTAGTGCTTGCTATTTCACACATGAGATAGGTATGTGATGTATCTTAGTGCTTGCTATTTCACACATGAGATAGGTATGTGATGTACCTTAGTGCTTGCTATTTCACACATGAGATAGGTATGTGATGTATCTTAGTGCTTGCTATTTCACACATGAGATAGGTATGTGATGTATCTTAGTGCTTGCTATTTCACACATGAGATAGGTATGTGATGTATCTTAGTGCTTGCTATTTCACACATGAGATAGGTATGTGATGTATCTTAGTGCTTGCTTTTTCACACATGAGATAGGTATGTGATGTATCTTAGTGCTTGCTATTTCACACATGAGATAGGTATGTGATGTATCTTAGTGCTTGCTTTTTCACACATGAGATAGGTATGTGATGTATCTTAGTGCTTGCTATTTCACACATGAGATAGGTATGTGATGTATCTTAGTGCTTGCAATTTCACACATGAGATAGGTATGTGATGTATCTTAGTGCTTGCTATTTCACACATTAGATAGGTATGTGATGTATCTTAGTGCTTGCTATTTCACACATGAGATAGGTATGTGATGTATCTTAGTGCTTGCTATTTCACACATGAGATAGGTATGTGATGTATCTTAGTGCTTGCTATTTCACACATGAGATAGGTATGTGATGTATCTTAGTGCTTGCTATTTCACACATAAGATAGGTATGTGATGTATCTTAGTGCTTGCTATTTAACACATGAGATAGGTATGTGATGTATCTTAGTGCTTGCTTTTTCACACATGAGATAGGTATGTGATGTATCTTTGTGCTTGCTATTTCACACATGAGATAGGTATGTGATGTATCTTAGTGCTTGCTTTTTCACACATGAGATAGGTATGTGATGTATCTTAGTGCTTGCTATTTCACACATGAGATAGGTATGTGATGTAACTTAGTGCTTGCTATTTCACACATAAGATAGGTATGTGATGTAACTTAGTGCTTGCTATTTCACATATGAGATAGGTATGTGATGTATCTTAGTGCTTGCTATTTCACACATGAGATTGGTATGTGATGTATCTTAGTGCTTGCTTTTTCACACATGAGATAGGTATGTGATGTTTCTTAGTGCTTGCTATTTCACACATGAGATAGGTATGTGATGTATCTTAGTGCTTGCTATTTCACACATGAGATAGGTATGTGATGTATCTTAGTGCTTGCTATTTCACACATTAGATAGGTATGTGATGTACCTTAGTGCTTGCTATTTCACACATGAGATAGGTATGTGATGTATCTTAGTGCTTGCTATTTCACACATGAGATAGGTATGTGATGTATCTTAGTGCTTGCTATTTCACACATGAGATAGGTATGTGATGTATCTTAGTGCTTGCTATTTCACACATAAGATAGGTATGTGATGTATCTTAGTGCTTGCTATTTAACACATGAGATAGGTATGTGATGTATCTTAGTGCTTGCTTTTTCACACATGAGATAGGTATGTGATGTATCTTAGTGCTTGCTATTTCACACATGAGATAGGTATGTGATGTATCTTAGTGCTTGCTATTTCACACATGAGATAGGTATGTGATGTATCTTAGTGCTTGCTATTTCACACATGAGATAGGTATGTATGGATCTTAGTGCTTGCTATTTAACACATGAGATAGGTATGTGATGTATCTTAGTGCTTGCTTTTTCACACATGAGATAGGTATGTGATGTATCTTAGTGCTTGCTATTTCACACATGAGATAGGTATGTGATGTATCTTAGTGCTTGCTATTTCACACATGAGATAGGTATGTGATGTATCTTAGTGCTTGCTATTTCACACATGATATAGGTATGTGATGTATCTTAGTGCTTGCTATTTCACACATAAGATAGGTATGTGATGTATCTTAGTGCTTGCTATTTAACACATGAGATAGGTATGTGATGTATCTTAGTGCTTGCTTTTTCACACATGAGATAGGTATGTGATGTATCTTTGTGCTTGCTATTTCACACATGAGATAGGTATGTGATGTATCTTAGTGCTTGCTTTTTCACACATGAGATAGGTATGTGATGTATCTTAGTGCTTGCTATTTCACACATGAGATAGGTATGTGATGTATCTTAGTGCTTGCTATTTCACACATGAGATAGGTATGTGATGTAACTTAGTGCTTGCTATTTCACACATGAGATAGGTATGTGATGTATCTTAGTGCTTGCTATTTCACGCATGAGATAGGTATGTGATGTATCTTAGTGCTTGCTTTTTCACACATGAGATAGGTATGTGATGTATCTTAGTGCTTGCTATTTCACACATGAGATAGGTATGTGATGTATCTTAGTGCTTGCTATTTCACACATGAGATAGGTATGTGATGTATCTTAGTGCTTGCTATTTCACACATTAGATAGGTATGTGATGTACCTTAGTGCTTGCTATTTCACACATGAGATAGGTATGTGATGTATCTTAGTGCTTGCTATTTCACACATGAGATAGGTATGTGATGTATCTTAGTGCTTGCTATTTCACACATGAGATAGGTATGTGATGTATCTTAGTGCTTGCTATTTCACACATGAGATAGGTATGTGATGTATCTTAGTGCTTGCTATTTAACACATGAGATAGGTATGTGATGTATCTTAGTGCTTGCTTTTTCACACATGAGATAGGTATGTGATGTATCTTAGTGCTTGCTATTTCACACATGAGATAGGTATGTGATGTATCTTAGTGCTTGCTTTTTCACACATGAGATAGGTATGTGATGTATCTTAGTGCTTGCTATTACACACATGAGATAGGTATGTGATGTATCTTAGTGCTTGCAATTTCACACATGAGATAGGTATGTGATGTATCTTAGTGCTTGCTATTTCACACATTAGATAGGTATGTGATGTATCTTAGTGCTTGCTATTTCACACATGAGATAGGTATGTGATGTATCTTAGTGCTTGCTATTTCACACATGAGATAGGTATGTGATGTATCTTAGTGCTTGCTATTTCACACATGAGATAGGTATGTGATGTATCTTAGTGCTTGCTATTTCACACATAAGATAGGTATGTGATGTATCTTAGTGCTTGCTATTTAACACATGAGATAGGTATGTGATGTATCTTAGTGCTTGCTTTTTCACACATGAGATAGGTATGTGATGTATCTTTGTGCTTGCTATTTCACACATGAGATAGGTATGTGATGTATCTTAGTGCTTGCTTTTTCACACATGAGATAGGTATGTGATGTATCTTAGTGCTTGCTATTTCACACATGAGATAGGTATGTGATGTATCTTAGTGCTTGCTATTTCACACATGAGATAGGTATGTGATGTAACTTAGTGCTTGCTATTTCACACATGAGATAGGTATGTGATGTATCTTAGTGCTTGCTATTTCACACATGAGATAGGTATGTGATGTATCTTAGTGCTTGCTTTTTCACACATGAGATAGGTATGTGATGTTTCTTAGTGCTTGCTATTTCACACATGAGATAGGTATGTGATGTATCTTAGTGCTTGCTATTTCACACATGAGATAGGTATGTGATGTATCTTAGTGCTTTCTATTTCACACATTAGATAGGTATGTGATGTACCTTAGTGCTTGCTATTTCACACATGAGATAGGTATGTGATGTATCTTAGTGCTTGCTATTTCACACATGAGATAGGTATGTGATGTATCTTAGTGCTTGCTATTTCACACATAAGATAAGTATGTGATGTATCTTAGTGCTTGCTATTTAACACATGAGATAGGTATGTGATGTATCTTAGTGCTTGCTTTTTCACACATGAGATAGGTATGTGATGTATCTTAGTGCTTGCTATTTCACACATGAGATAGGTATGTGATGTATCATAGTGCTTGCTATTTCACACATGAGATAGGTATGTATGGATCTTAGTGCTTGCTATTTCACACATTAGATAGGTATGTGATGTACCTTAGTGCTTGCTATTTCACACATGAGATAGGTATGTGATGTATCATAGTGCTTGCTATTTCACACATGAGATAGGTATGTGATGTATCTTAGTGCTTGCTATTTCACACATGAGATAGGTATGTGATGTATCTTATTGCTTGCTATTTCACACATTAGATAGGTATGTGATGTACCTTAGTGCTTGCTATTTCACACATGAGATAGGTATGTGATGTATCTTAGAGCTTGCTATTTCACACATGAGATAGGTATGTGATGTATCTTAGTGCTTGCTATTTCACACATGAGATAGGTATGTGATGTATCTTAGTGCATGCTATTTCACACATGAGATAGGTATGTGATGTATCTTAGTGCTTGCTATTTCACACATGAGATAGGTATGTGATGTATCTTAGTGCTTGCTATTTCACACATGAGATAGGTATGTATGGATCTTAGTGCTTGCTATTTAACACATGAGATAGGTATGTGATGTATCTTAGTGCTTGCTTTTTCACACATGAGATTGGTATGTGATGTATCTTAGTGCTTGCTATTTCACACATGAGATAGGTATGTGATGTATCTTAGTGCTTGCTTTTTCACACATGAGATAAATATGTGATGTATCTTAGTGCTTGCTATTTCACACATGAGATAGGTATGTGATGTATCTTAGTGCTTGCTATTTCACACATTAGATAGGTATGTGATGTACCTTAGTGCTTGCTATTTCACACATGAGATAGGTATGTGATGTATCTTAGTGCTTGCTATTTCACACATGAGATAGGTATGTGATGTATCTTAGTGCTTGCTATTTCACACATTAGATAGGTATGTGATGTATCTTAGTGCTTGCTATTTCACACATGAGATAGGTATGTGATGTATCTTAGTGCTTGCTATTTAACACATGAGATATGTATGTGATGTATCTTAGTGCTTGCTATTTCACACATTAGATAGGTATGTGATGTACCTTAGTGCTTGCTATTTCACACATGAGATAGGTATGTGATGTATCTTAGTGCTTGCTCTTTAACACATGAGATAGGTATGTGATGTATCTTAGTGCTTGCTATTTCACACATTAGATAGGTATGTGATGTACCTTAGTGCTTGCTATTTCACACATGAGATAGGTATGTGATGTATCTTGGTGCTTGCTATTTCACACATGAGATAGGTATGTGATGTATCTTAGTGCTTGCTATTTCACACATGAGATAGGTATGTGATGTATCTCAGTGCTTGCTATTTCACACATAAGATAGGTATGTGATGTATCTTAGTGCTTGCTATTTAACACATGAGATAGGTATGTGATGTATCTTAGTGCTTGCTTTTTCACACATGAGATAGGTATGTGATGTATCTTAGTGCTTGCTATTTCACACATGAGATAGGTATGTGATGTATCTTAGTGCTTGCTATTTCACACATGAGATAGGTATGTTATGTATCTTAGTGCTTGCTATTTCACACATGAGATAGGTATGTATGGATCATAGTGCTTGCTATTTAACACATGAGATAGGTATGTGATGTATCTTAGTGCTTGCTTTTTCACACATGAGATAGGTATGTGATGTATCTTAGTGCTTGCTATTTCACACATGAGATAGGTATGTGATGTATCTTAGTGTTTGCTATTTCACACATGAGATAGGTATGTATGGATCTTAGTGCTTGCTATTTAACACATGAGATAGGTATGTGATGTATCTTAGTGCTTGCTTTTTCACACATGAGATTGGTATGTGATGTATCTTAGTGCTTGCTATTTCACACATGAGATAGGTATGTGATGTATCTTAGTGCTTGCTTTTTCACACATGAGATAGGTATGTGATGTATCTTAGTGCTTGCTATTTCACACATGAGATAGGTATGTGATGTATCTTAGTGCTTGCTATTTCACACATTAGATAGGTATGTGATGTACCTTAGTGCTTGCTATTTCACACATGAGATAGGTATGTGATGTATCTTAGTGCTTGCTATTTCACACATGAGATAGGTATGTGATGTATCTTAGTGCTTGCTATTTCACACATGAGATAGGTATGTGATGTATCTTAGTGCTTGCTATTTCACACATGAGATAGGTATGTGATGTATCTTAGTGCTTGCTATTTAACACATGAGATATGTATGTGATGTATCTTAGTGCTTGCTATTTCACACATTAGATAGGTATGTGATGTACCTTAGTGCTTGCTATTTCACACATGAGATAGGTATGTGATGTATCTTAGTGCTTGCTATTTCACACATGAGATAGGTATGTGATGTATCTTAGTGCTTGCTATTTCACACATGAGATAGGTATGTGATGTATCTTAGTGCTTGCTATTTCACACATAAGATAGGTATGTGATGTATCTTAGTGCTTGCTATTTAACACATGAGATAGGTATGTGATGTATCTTACTGCTTGCTTTTTCACACATGAGATAGGTATGTGATGTATCTTAGTGCTTGCTATTTCACACATGAGATAGGTATGTGATGTATCTTAGTGCTTGCTATTTCACACATGAGATAGGTATGTGATGTATCTTAGTGCTTGCTATTTCACACATGAGATAGGTATGTATGGATCTTAGTGCTTGCTATTTAACACATGAGATAGGTATGTGATGTATCTTAGTGCTTGCTTTTTCACACATGAGATAGGTATGTGATGTATCTTAGTGCTTGCTATTTCACACATGAGATAGGTATGTGATGTATCTTAGTGCTTGCTATTTCACACATGAGATAGGTATGTGATGTATCTTAGTGCTTGCTATTTCACACATGAGATAGGTATGTAATGTATCTTAGTGCTTGCTTTTTCACACATGAGATAGGTATGTGATGTATCTTAGTGCTTGCTATTTCACACATGAGATAGGTATGTGATGTATCTTAGTGCTTGCTATTTCACACATGAGATAGGTATGTGATGTATCTTAGTGCTTGCTATTTCACACATTAGATAGGTATGTGATGTACCTTAGTGCTTGCTTTTTCACACATGAGATAGGTATGTGATGTATCTTAGTGCTTGCTATTTCACACATGAGATAGGTATGTGATGTATCTTAGTGCTTGCTATTTCACACATGAGATAGGTATGTGATGTATCTTAGTGCTTGCTATCTCACACATGAGATAGGTATGTGATGTATCTTAGTGCTTGCTATTTCACACATGAGATAGGTATGTGATGTATCTTAGTGCTTGCTATTTCACACATGAGATAGGTATGTGATGTATCTTAGTGCTTGCTATTTCACACATAAGATAGGTATGTGATGTATCTTAGTGCTTGCTATTTAACACATGAGATAGGTATGTGATGTATCTTACTGCTTGCTTTTTCACACATGAGATAGGTATGTGATGTATCTTAGTGCTTGCTATTTCACACATGAGATAGGTATGTGATGTATCTTAGTGCTTGCTATTTCACACATGAGATAGGTATGTGATGTATCTTAGTGCTTGCTATTTTACACATGAGATAGGTATGTATGGATCTTAGTGCTTGCTATTTAACACATGAGATAGGTATGTGATGTATCTTAGTGCTTGCTTTTTCACACATGAGATAGGTATGTGATGTATCTTAGTGCTTGCTATTTCACACATGAGATAGGTATGTGATGTATCTTAGTGCTTGCTATTTCACACATGAGATAGGTATGTGATGTATCTTAGTGCTTGCTATTTCACACATGAGATAGGTATGTAATGTATCTTAGTGCTTGCTTTTTCACACATGAGATAGGTATGTGATGTATCTTAGTGCTTGCTATTTCACACATGAGATAGGTATGTGATGTATCTTAGTGCTTGCTATTTCACACATGAGATAGGTATGTGATGTATCTTAGTGCTTGCTATTTCACACATTAGATAGGTATGTGATGTACCTTAGTGCTTGCTTTTTCACACATGAGATAGGTATGTGATGTATCTTAGTGCTTGCTATTTCACACATGAGATAGGTATGTGATGTATCTTAGTGCTTGCTATTTCACACATGAGATAGGTATGTGATGTATCTTAGTGCTTGCTATTTCACACATGAGATAGGTATGTGATGTATCTTAGTGCTTGCTATTTAACACATGAGATAGGTATGTGATGTATCTTAGTGCTTGCTTTTTCACACATGAGATAGGTATGTGATGTATCTTAGTGCTTGCTATTTCACACATTAGATAGGTATGTGATGTACCTTAGTGCTTGCTATTTCACACATGAGATAGGTATGTGATGTATCTTAGTGCTTGCTATTTCACACATGAGATAGGTATGTGATGTATCTTAGTGCTTGCTATTTCACACATGAGATAGGTATGTGATGTATCTTAGTGCTTGCTATTTCACACATGAGATAGGTATGTGATGTATCTTAGTGCTTGCTATTTCACACATGAGATAGGTATGTGATGTATCTTAGTGCTTGCTATTTAACACATGAGATAGGTATGTGATGTATCTTAGTGCTTGCTATTTCACACATTAGATAGGTATGTGATGTACCTTAGTGCTTGCTATTTCACACATGAGATAGGTATGTGATGTATCTTAGTGCTTGCTATTTCACACATGAGATAGGTATGTGATGTATCTTAGTGCTTGCTATTTCACACATGAGATAGGTATGTGATGTATCTTAGTGCTTGCTATTTCACACATAAGATAGGTATGTGATGTATCTTAGTGCTTGCTATTTAACACATGAGATAGGTATGTGATGTATCTTACTGCTTGCTTTTTCACACATGAGATAGGTATGTGATGTATCTTAGTGCTTGCTATTTCACACATGAGATAGGTATGTGATGTATCTTATTGCTTGCTATTTCACACATGAGATAGGTATGTGATGTATCTTAGTGCTTGCTATTTCACACATGAGATAGGTATGTATGGATCTTAGTGCTTGCTATTTAACACATGAGATAGGTATGTGATGTATCTTAGTGCTTGCTTTTTCACACATGAGATAGGTATGTGATGTATCTTAGTGCTTGCTATTTCACACATGAGATAGGTATGTGATGTATCTTAGTGCTTGCTATTTCACACATGAGATAGGTATGTGATGTATCTTAGTGCTTGCTATTTCACACATGAGATAGGTATGTAATGTATCTTAGTGCTTGCTTTTTCACACATGAGATAGGTATGTGATGTATCTTAGTGCTTGCTATTTCACACATGAGATAGGTATGTGATGTATCTTAGTGCTTGCTATTTCACACATGAGATAGGTATGTGATGTATCTTAGTGCTTGCTATTTCACACATTAGATAGGTATGTGATGTACCTTAGTGCTTGCTTTTTCACACATGAGATAGGTATGTGATGTATCTTAGTGCTTGCTATTTCACACATGAGATAGGTATGTGATGTATCTTAGTGCTTGCTATTTCACACATGAGATAGGTATGTGATGTATCTTAGTGCTTGCTATCTCACACATGAGATAGGTATGTGATGTATCTTAGTGCTTTCTATTTCACACATGAGATAGGTATGTGATGTATCTTAGTGCTTGCTATTTCACACATGAGATAGGTATGTGATGTATCTTAGTGCTTGCTATTTCACACATAAGATAGGTATGTGATGTATCTTAGTGCTTGCTATTTAACACATGAGATAGGTATGTGATGTATCTTACTGCTTGCTTTTTCACACATGAGATAGGTATGTGATGTATCTTAGTGCTTGCTATTTCACACATGAGATAGGTATGTGATGTATCTTAGTGCTTGCTATTTCACACATGAGATAGGTATGTGATGTATCTTAGTGCTTGCTATTTCACACATGAGATAGGTATGTATGGATCTTAGTGCTTGCTATTTAACACATGAGATAGGTATGTGATGTATCTTAGTGCTTGCTTTTTCACACATGAGATAGGTATGTGATGTATCTTAGTGCTTGCTATTTCACACATGAGATAGGTATGTGATGTATCTTAGTGCTTGCTATTTCACACATGAGATAGGTATGTGATGTATCTTAGTGCTTGCTATTTCACACATGAGATAGGTATGTAATGTATCTTAGTGCTTGCTTTTTCACACATGAGATAGGTATGTGATGTATCTTAGTGCTTGCTATTTCACACATGAGATAGGTATGTGATGTATCTTAGTGCTTGCTATTTCACACATGAGATAGGTATGTGATGTATCTTAGTGCTTGCTATTTCACACATTAGATAGGTATGTGATGTACCTTAGTGCTTGCTTTTTCACACATGAGATAGGTATGTGATGTATCTTAGTGCTTGCTATTTCACACATGAGATAGGTATGTGATGTATCTTAGTGCTTGCTATTTCACACATGAGATAGGTATGTGATGTATCTTAGTGCTTGCTATTTCACACATGAGATAGGTATGTGATGTATCTTAGTGCTTGCTATTTAACACATGAGATAGGTATGTGATGTATCTTAGTGCTTGCATTTTCACACATGAGATAGGTATGTGATGTATCTTAGTGCTTGCTATTTCACACATGAGATAGGTATGTGATGTATCTTAGTGCTTGCTATTTCACACATGAGATAGGTATGTGATGTATCTTAGTGCTTGCTATTTCACACATTAGATAGGTATGTGATGTACCTTAGTGCTTGCTATTTCACACATGAGATAGGTATGTGATGTATCTTAGTGCTTGCTATTTCACACATGAGATAGGTGTGTGATGTATCTTAGTGCTTGCTATTTCACACATGAGATAGGTATGTGATGTATCTTAGTGCTTGCTATTTCACACATAAGATAGGTATGTGATGTATCTTAGTGCTTGCTATTTAACACATGAGATAGGTATGTGATGTATCTTAGTGCTTGCTTTTTCACACATGAGATAGGTATGTGATGTATCTTTGTGCTTGCTATTTCACACATGAGATAGGTATGTGATGTATCTTAGTGCTTGGTTTTTCACACATGAGATAGGTATGTGATGTATCTTAGTGCTTGCTTTTTCACACATGAGATAGGTATGTGATGTATCTTAGTGCTTGCTATTTCACACATGAGATAGGTATGTGATGTATCTTAGTGCTTGCTATTTCACACATGAGATAGGTATGTTATGTATCTTAGTGCTTGCTATTTCACACATGAGATAGGTATGTATGGATCATAGTGCTTGCTATTTAACACATGAGATAGGTATGTGATGTATCTTAGTGCTTGCTTTTTCACACATGAGATAGGTATGTGATGTATCTTAGTGCTTGCTATTTCACACATGAGATAGGTATGTGATGTATCTTAGTGTTTGCTATTTCACACATGAGATAGGTATGTATGGATCTTAGTGCTTGCTATTTAACACATGAGATAGGTATGTGATGTATCTTAGTGCTTGCTTTTTCACACATGAGATTGGTATGTGATGTATCTTAGTGCTTGCTATTTCACACATGAGATAGGTATGTGATGTATCTTAGTGCTTGCTTTTTCACACATGAGATAGGTATGTGATGTATCTTAGTGCTTGCTATTTCACACATGAGATAGGTATGTGATGTATCTTAGTGCTTGCTATTTCACACATTAGATAGGTATGTGATGTACCTTAGTGCTTGCTATTTCACACATGAGATAGGTATGTGATGTATCTTAGTGCTTGCTATTTCACACATGAGATAGGTATGTGATGTATCTTAGTGCTTGCTATTTCACACATGAGATAGGTATGTGATGTATCTTAGTGCTTGCTATTTCACACATGAGATAGGTATGTGATGTATCTTAGTGCTTGCTATTTAACACATGAGATAGGTATGTGATGTATCTTAGTGCTTGCTATTTCACACATTAGATAGGTATGTGATGTACCTTAGTGCTTGCTATTTCACACATGAGATAGGTATGTGATGTATCTTAGTGCTTGCTATTTCACACATGAGATAGGTATGTGATGTATCTTAGTGCTTGCTATTTCACACATGAGATAGGTATGTGATGTATCTTAGTGCTTGCTATTTCACACATAAGATAGGTATGTGATGTATCTTAGTGCTTGCTATTTAACACATGAGATAGGTATGTGATGTATCTTACTGCTTGCTTTTTCACACATGAGATAGGTATGTGATGTATCTTAGTGCTTGCTATTTCACACATGAGATAGGTATGTGATGTATCTTAGTGCTTGCTATTTCACACATGAAATAGGTATGTGATGTATCTTAGTGCTTGCTATTTCACACATGAGATAGGTATGTATGGATCTTAGTGCTTGCTATTTAACACATGAGATAGGTATGTGATGTATCTTAGTGCTTGCTTTTTCACACATGAGATAGGTATGTGATGTATCTTAGTGCTTGCTATTTCACACATGAGATAGGTATGTGATGTATCTTAGTGCTTGCTATTTCACACATGAGATAGGTATGTGATGTATCTTAGTGCTTGCTATTTCACACATGAGATAGGTATGTAATGTATCTTAGTGCTTGCTTTTTCACACATGAGATAGGTATGTGATGTATCTTAGTGCTTGCTATTTCACACATGAGATAGGTATGTGATGTATCTTAGTGCTTGCTATTTCACACATGAGATAGGTATGTGATGTATCTTAGTGCTTGCTATTTCACACATTAGATAGGTATGTGATGTACCTTAGTGCTTGCTTTTTCACACATGAGATAGGTATGTGATGTATCTTAGTGCTTGCTATTTCACACATGAGATAGGTATGTGATGTATCTTAGTGCTTGCTATTTCACACATGAGATAGGTATGTGATGTATCTTAGTGCTTGCTATCTCACACATGAGATAGGTATGTGATGTATCTTAGTGCTTGCTATTTCACACATGAGATAGGTATGTGATGTATCTTAGTGCTTGCTATTTCACACATGAGATAGGTATGTGATGTATCTTAGTGCTTGCTATTTCACACATAAGATAGGTATGTGATGTATCTTAGTGCTTGCTATTTAACACATGAGATAGGTATGTGATGTATCTTACTGCTTGCTTTTTCACACATGAGATAGGTATGTGATGTATCTTAGTGCTTGCTATTTCACACATGAGATAGGTATGTGATGTATCTTAGTGCTTGCTATTTCACACATGAGATAGGTATGTGATGTATCTTAGTGCTTGCTATTTTACACATGAGATAGGTATGTATGGATCTTAGTGCTTGCTATTTAACACATGAGATAGGTATGTGATGTATCTTAGTGCTTGCTTTTTCACACATGAGATAGGTATGTGATGTATCTTAGTGCTTGCTATTTCACACATGAGATAGGTATGTGATGTATCTTAGTGCTTGCTATTTCACACATGAGATAGGTATGTGATGTATCTTAGTGCTTGCTATTTCACACATGAGATAGGTATGTAATGTATCTTAGTGCTTGCTTTTTCACACATGAGATAGGTATGTGATGTATCTTAGTGCTTGCTATTTCACACATGAGATAGGTATGTGATGTATCTTAGTGCTTGCTATTTCACACATGAGATAGGTATGTGATGTATCTTAGTGCTTGCTATTTCACACATTAGATAGGTATGTGATGTACCTTAGTGCTTGCTTTTTCACACATGAGATAGGTATGTGATGTATCTTAGTGCTTGCTATTTCACACATGAGATAGGTATGTGATGTATCTTAGTGCTTGCTATTTCACACATGAGATAGGTATGTGATGTATCTTAGTGCTTGCTATTTCACACATGAGATAGGTATGTGATGTATCTTAGTGCTTGCTATTTAACACATGAGATAGGTATGTGATGTATCTTAGTGCTTGCTTTTTCACACATGAGATAGGTATGTGATGTATCTTAGTGCTTGCTATTTCACACATTAGATAGGTATGTGATGTACCTTAGTGCTTGCTATTTCACACATGAGATAGGTATGTGATGTATCTTAGTGCTTGCTATTTCACACATGAGATAGGTATGTGATGTATCTTAGTGCTTGCTATTTCACACATGAGATAGGTATGTGATGTATCTTAGTGCTTGCTATTTCACACATGAGATAGGTATGTGATGTATCTTAGTGCTTGCTATTTCACACATGAGATAGGTATGTGATGTATCTTAGTGCTTGCTATTTAACACATGAGATAGGTATGTGATGTATCTTAGTGCTTGCTATTTCACACATTAGATAGGTATGTGATGTACCTTAGTGCTTGCTATTTCACACATGAGATAGGTATGTGATGTATCTTAGTGCTTGCTATTTCACACATGAGATAGGTATGTGATGTATCTTAGTGCTTGCTATTTCACACATGAGATAGGTATGTGATGTATCTTAGTGCTTGCTATTTCACACATAAGATAGGTATGTGATGTATCTTAGTGCTTGCTATTTAACACATGAGATAGGTATGTGATGTATCTTACTGCTTGCTTTTTCACACATGAGATAGGTATGTGATGTATCTTAGTGCTTGCTATTTCACACATGAGATAGGTATGTGATGTATCTTAGTGCTTGCTATTTCACACATGAGATAGGTATGTGATGTATCTTAGTGCTTGCTATTTCACACATGAGATAGGTATGTATGGATCTTAGTGCTTGCTATTTAACACATGAGATAGGTATGTGATGTATCTTAGTGCTTGCTTTTTCACACATGAGATAGGTATGTGATTTATCTTAGTGCTTGCTATTTCACACATGAGATAGGTATGTGATGTATCTTAGTGCTTGCTATTTCACACATGAGATAGGTATGTGATGTATCTTAGTGCTTGCTATTTCACACATGAGATAGGTATGTAATGTATCTTAGTGCTTGCTTTTTCACACATGAGATAGGTATGTGATGTATCTTAGTGCTTGCTATTTCACACATGAGATAGGTATTTGATGTATCTTAGTGCTTGCTATTTCACACATGAGATAGGTATGTGATGTATCTTAGTGCTTGCTATTTCACACATTAGATAGGTATGTGATGTACCTTAGTGCTTGCTTTTTCACACATGAGATAGGTATGTGATGTATCTTAGTGCTTGCTATTTCACACATGAGATAGGTATGTGATGTATCTTAGTGCTTGCTATTTCACACATGAGATAGGTATGTGATGTATCTTAGTGCTTGCTATCTCACACATGAGATAGGTATGTGATGTATCTTAGTGCTTTCTATTTCACACATGAGATAGGTATGTGATGTATCTTAGTGCTTGCTATTTCACACATGAGATAGGTATGTGATGTATCTTAGTGCTTGCTATTTCACACATAAGATAGGTATGTGATGTATCTTAGTGCTTGCTATTTAACACATGAGATAGGTATGTGATGTATCTTACTGCTTGCTTTTTCACACATGAGATAGGTATGTGATGTATCTTAGTGCTTGCTATTTCACACATGAGATAGGTATGTGATGTATCTTAGTGCTTGCTATTTCACACATGAGATAGGTATGTGATGTATCTTAGTGCTTGCTATTTCACACATGAGATAGGTATGTATGGATCTTAGTGCTTGCTATTTAACACATGAGATAGGTATGTGATGTATCTTAGTGCTTGCTTTTTCACACATGAGATAGGTATGTGATGTATCTTAGTGCTTGCTATTTCACACATGAGATAGGTATGTGATGTATCTTAGTGCTTGCTATTTCACACATGAGATAGGTATGTGATGTATCTTAGTGCTTGCTATTTCACACATGAGATAGGTATGTAATGTATCTTAGTGCTTGCTTTTTCACACATGAGATAGGTATGTGATGTATCTTAGTGCTTGCTATTTCACACATGAGATAGGTATGTGATGTATCTTAGTGCTTGCTATTTCACACATGAGATAGGTATGTGATGTATCTTAGTGCTTGCTATTTCACACATTAGATAGGTATGTGATGTACCTTAGTGCTTGCTTTTTCACACATGAGATAGGTATGTGATGTATCTTAGTGCTTGCTATTTCACACATGAGATAGGTATGTGATGTATCTTAGTGCTTGCTATTTCACACATGAGATAGGTATGTGATGTATCTTAGTGCTTGCTATTTCACACATGAGATAGGTATGTGATGTATCTTAGTGCTTGCTATTTAACACATGAGATAGGTATGTGATGTATCTTAGTGCTTGCTTTTTCACACATGAGATAGGTATGTGATGTATCTTAGTGCTTGCTATTTCACACATGAGATAGGTATGTGATGTATCTTAGTGCTTGCTATTTCACACATGAGATAGGTATGTGATGTATCTTAGTGCTTGCTATTTCACACATTAGATAGGTATGTGATGTACCTTAGTGCTTGCTATTTCACACATGAGATAGGTATGTGATGTATCTTAGTGCTTGCTATTTCACACATGAGATAGGTGTGTGATGTATCTTAGTGCTTGCTATTTCACACATGAGATAGGTATGTGATGTATCTTAGTGCTTGCTATTTCACACATAAGATAGGTATGTGATGTATCTTAGTGCTTGCTATTTAACACATGAGATAGGTATGTGATGTATCTTAGTGCTTGCTTTTTCACACATGAGATAGGTATGTGATGTATCTTTGTGCTTGCTATTTCACACATGAGATAGGTATGTGATGTATCTTAGTGCTTGGTTTTTCACACATGAGATAGGTATGTGATGTATCTTAGTGCTTGCTATTTCACACATGAGATAGGTATGTGATGTATCTTAGTGCTTGCTATTTCACACATGAGATAGGTATGTGATGTAACTTAGTGCTTGCTATTTCACACATGAGATAGGTATGTGATGTATCTTAGTGCTTGCTATTTCACACATGAGATAGGTTTGTGATGTATCTTAGTGCTTGCTATTTCACACATTAGATAGGTATGTATGGATCTTAGTGCTTGCTTTTTTCTACTCAAGTCGCAGTGTAATTAGGTGTATAACCTCTCATTGTAACTTAGAAGTTCATAGAACTGCAAAAGTAATGTTTTGCATGAAATGAACTGACAAAAAAATTGAAGTTTTCGCTGCTACACAGGGTGGTACAAAAAATATATGAATACTCCTGTTAAAATTAATTAATTTTTCAAACTATTAATGCTATAGGTTTACTAAAAAACATTTAATTATTAGTTTAATTTTTCTGCACCTAAGTTAAAATTCTGATAAAGTTACGATCGACTAAAATTAAACATCCGGAAGTGAATTAAGAAAATAGAAACTTGCAAAAATACGAAATATAAAGAAAAAACTTCACATATGTATATTTATTTTGTTCTGGTAGTAG